>CM053509.1:98976048-99015411 GCA_028627145.1 Eidolon dupreanum | reverse complement strand
CCTAATTGTTGGGAGCCAGAGATGTTGGGAGACCTTTGTAAGGAAATATCAGTTCCTGAAACACTGAAGGGAGGATAAGCATCAGTTCCTGAAATTCCAAGGGAGGAGTTTTTCTCTTGGCCTTATGTTAATCCATGTTAATCGCAGCTATTGTTTCTGGATACTTGTGGTTTTGTTTTGAGTAGTTTGTTAGGAGCAGTTTGTCACGTACTCAAGCTGTATAAGTATACTGTGCTAAATAAACTCAGAGGCTGCAGCTTTGACTGTATGCCCTCCCGAGATCTTTCTCTCTTCTCTGTCTTTTTTTCCTAACCCTAGCTCCCCCACTCAGGACCGTTCGACTCTGCCCGGCTGGCTCCGGCACCTAATGAAAATCTGAAACACACTATTATTTATACATTAAGTCTAATAAGAATCTCTTAACTACCTCATGGACCAGGCAACTAAATTCTCCTGACAGGCAGTTTAAACATATTCTTTAAAATGTTGTATTGTTTTTCTTAATTTTCATATATAATCATGTTGTAACAAATTGAAAGGAAAGCAATTTCCCTCTTTCTTACAGTACAGTACAGTATAGTCCCCAAATCTTTGCTATCCTTATTCCAATGCTATCTATTCCTTAGATAATTCCTCTGTTGAAAATAAAACAAAAGAACAAATATAAAAACAAATAATGTGTGTATGCATGTACATATATAGTTATATATAAAGAATCTACTAATATTCCTCTCTGTTGACACAGTTTCACTAGATTAATCTCTATCAACTGTCATGGCATAGCATACATAGAAACTGGGGTGAGATACGGTTGATTGTGGACGAAGGCAAACAGCCTGGGGGCATTGTCCACTGCAAGCTCTCTCCAGACACTGAAGGTCGAGTTAGCCAATATCTTGGCACACTTGTATCCAACAACACAGCGTACCAACTCAAAAAAAAAAAAAAACAAAAAAAACAAAAACTGTGTTATATGTAGGACAAGTTATGTAGTTTTAACTTTTTAAAACTTGTAAGACTATCTCTTCAGTCAAAACAAAGCACACATACTTTTTGTAGCATATTTAAGACACAGCAAATAGATTTTTTTTTTTTTCTAAAAAGCACACCTACAGACAATGGGAATCCTTGGAAAAGAAGCAGTAACATAGTATCCAAATAGTATAATGGCAATAGTAATGTGAGTAGAAGTAGTGCCCATAGTAATAGTTAGCATGTCTCAACAATGTTGCCTCCACTTCAAACTCCTTATCTCACTACATCCTCACAACAATTCTAAGAGGCAAATGTTAGTTGATAGAGAAGGAAAAAAAAAAAAAAAAAACAAGGTTACAGATATTAACTCATTTCCCATTTCCCCTAAAAATACTTGTTGGCAGCACTTTTGCCTGCAGTGTTTACCCCAAGATAACTTGTGGATTACAGTCCTAACCTTACTCCTAAAGTTTGCCACAAAATACCTTACTTTAATGATTATTTTCACATCATTCTAGTATATCAATAGTCTTTGTAAACAAATGACATCTATTTATAGCATTCTGTTTTCAGTAGTGGTATTTCCATTTACAAAATATAGTGATTCTCAATCGCTAAAAATGTCAAATCCTAGAAAATGCAGCATCTCTATGTGTGATGTTAACACAATTCTTGAACAGTTGTTAGCTGAAGATTCATTTGAGGAATCCAATTTATGTATATATTTCTGTTACATTAGGATTAGAGACAAGTTCTGTTTAGAAATAACTCCAAGAACAGTTTTTATATTTTATTTTCACATTGAAAACCAGTCAGATTTGCTTCTGCCTCAAAGAGCGTGTTTATGTAAATTTAAATTAACAGTGGCAGCAAGCTGCACTTTTCTTTTCTAAATGGGAGATGGGTTTACTAACTTATTATAAGTCACTCATCCAAGACGTGGTAGAACTTGTAAGCTAGGTTGTCCCAATATAATCATTTATGATTTTATGCTGCCTCCTAAAAATGACATAATATATTTAAAAAAAAATTACACACATAGGTCCAAAAAATTAAACCTCTAAAACATATAACACTACTAAAATCAATCAAAACAGATTTAAATTATCTTTTAATTTTCTCTCATTCAGCCTCAATTCCTGCATAACTGGAAGCATAGACTAGGAAGTAGTTAAAGAATTGTGAAAGCCGAGAACTATTCACTCCAATGGGAATGGGAAGAAGAAAAGTTGAAGGGGGAGAAAAAACCAACCGACTAACCAACAATCCAAGATCAGGATGTAATGAAAAATATGAAACAGAAAACCTAAATTAGAAGGACAAAGGAAGAGTTGACAAGGACTAAGCATCTTTTGTCAACCACCAGAAGACAGAAAGCAGTTTCCTGTTATCTCTGAGTCTGGTTAGTAAGTAAACTGGACAACATGAGTAACAAAGTTGAGCCTTGCGGAGTAGAACAGCCATGGTGGAGTGGCTGAAAGTTGCAAGTAATTTATTGAAAAAACTCCCACTAAGTATCCAGTTGTACTGGAAGTCTGGCAGAGTGACTGGATCGACAGACAAATAAGAGGAAAATTATGAGAAAACAACAGCAACAAAAAATTGTAGATCCTTTAAATTGTCCTGGAACACCAAGATTATACTTCTTAAAACAAAATATACAGAAATAATTCTAAACTCACATGAGTGGAATTTTCTCAAAGGCTCTGTAACCCATGGGATATTTTCCATTTCCTAATCTGAGAGGGTAGGTTGGGTTGCTTGTTAGCCTGCCATTCAGAGAACTTAGTTACAATGTTCGTGGGTTAGTGCTGAGATTTAGTTCTCCAAATTCATTAATGTAGTGCCAGTTGGTTACATTACACTGAGGGATGATTTATAAAGGCTCTACTGATACGGAATATATGTGAAAATCTTGGGTTAGTAAAAAAGAGGACCATTTTGACTTGTTCTTTAACCAGTTCATAATGTCTCGATGAGTCATCTGTGACGACAACTTGCTCACAAAGGGTATCTTCTTATAGCACTTTATGAATAAGATAGGGCAGAGTGTTTAATAGGCTTTAATAGACTGACTCCACCAAGGTCATGTGCTTAATAAACAGCAGAACAAGACTAGCCTAGACTTGATCATCTGCTTCCCTCTGAGTCTCATTGTGACCACTCTGGGAACCTAACTATTGATTCTATTCTGCTCCACCATGCTCACAAGTATTGAAATCAAGAAAAGAGGAAGATGGTAAATGTATTCCGTGTAAACCAACAACTATATTCACCAAAGTTCTAAGAGCTTCATCTACTTCATAAGGTCCTACTTAACACTCACACATGCAAAATTATAAAGATATTGAGATCAATGAGAATTTCCATAACTTTATTTATATTTTAATAAAACTATTTTCAAAAAATTTAAAAGTCCTTTACATCATTTTAGTTTTCTACTTTAAAATTTATAATGGGGTTCTGTCCCATTGTCTTCAAAGCAAATTCATGTATTATATGTTTCTGACGAGCTTCCAATCTATATTTCTAGATTCATCTATTTCCAAACAGACATATCTATTCAATTCTCCAATCTCTCCAATCTCTAACAATTCATTATTCCTGTACCAAACCCAGTATTTTCTGGTCTATGTTCTTTACTCATAGTGTACTCTTTAACTTTTTAAAATTTATTTTATTTATTTGTAAAATCCAATCCTCTTAGACTACCTGATCCATGCAGTTAACTAGATTCAGCTCAGTTTTTAAATCAAACCTTATTTGTAACTTATTATCATAGAATTTCATTCCTAAGATACCATATCTTACATAATTTCTACATGTTATTTTTCTCTACTAATTTATAAGCACAGTGACATGTTTTAACTTTGTATATTATACCTTTCTTCTCCTACTTCTCCTCCTCCCAGAATAGGTAATATTATTTAGGACACAAATGTTTAATGATAGTTTACTAAATTATATTAAGTCGATGTCTTTCATATATTATTTATGACTCTTTTTTCATTTATAAGACACCAACTATTGAATTTTTCTAAAAATTCAAAAATATTACCAGAAAAAAATAAAAACATTTGACACTGGTTAAGACCATATTATCTAAGTTTTGTTATTGCTGTTGTTGTTTGTTTGTTTGTTTGTTTCTCTTTCTTTCTTTCTTTCTTTCTTTCTTTCTTTCTTTCTTTCTTTCTTTCTTTCTTTCTTTCTTTCTTTCTTTCCTTTTGATAGCTTCTACAAGTCTAGTTTAATGCTCACAGTGCTTCTGGGCCTCAAAGGAATGAATTGCTACAGGAAAAGAGGCAAATTTTATGCCATTTACTTGACTATGAACTCTCATTCTCAAAAAAGGAGAGAATTCCTCCAAAACTATATCTTGTTGTTTCTTATCGACCTAACAGATTATTGAACACAAAGTATGTCTGTTTTTTTTAAGCACTGAGTTTTAGCATTTTCTGTTTACCTAGTAAGGTGTATTACTGAAGTTCTAGGAAAAAATGAAAACAGTCACTCCTAATGGCAGATTAAAGGCATCATTTGTGTGGGAAGGAAGAAAAGGGTGTGTGTGTGATGGGGATAGTTGATTTTTTACTTACACAATCCTTGTGAGACAACAACCATGGTATGTTAAATATCAGGGGCAAAAGCTACACAGTAAGAACACCAGATATGAAGACTGAAGTATCAGGGTTAGGATATATATTAAATTTAGGGGAAACACATGTAAATTGAATATAAAAGAGGACATAATGAAAACTCAAGATAAAATGTAGAAGATTATTATATTATCTACAGTTTATAATCAACCTCAAACTTATTTAGATAATTTTAAGAAGTTTAATTCTTTAATATGAACATATTTATTAAGCACTCTATTGAACATATGTTAGCCAGGGTATTGATACAAAGGAACTACAAATCTCAGTGGCCTATCAAAATAGAAGTTTATTTCTTACTAATGCTACATATCCCATATGGAAATTCCAGGTGGAACTGCTTCACATATATCTCAGGTTTCCAAGTGAATGGCAGCTCTATAACCTTATGACTGAACCAACTAGAGTAAGAGGCTTCCTCCATCACCTTGGCAAGAAAAGATATTCTGGAGGATCTCACACGCACGCACAAAATGCTTAGATTTGGATATGACTCACTCAACCATTTCTCCTCAGAGCCCATCGATCATAATAGCTACGTGGCACAACCCAACAGTAAGGGTATGGAAAAGTACATTTCTCCAGTGTGCCTGGAAAGAGGAAAACTAAGTGAGAACAATAGACATCTTCATCACAGGATATAAAAATTCAATCAACCCATAAATATCCACCACCATTTCACTTCTATAATGTGTATTTTTATAATGTTTCTTTCAAGTAAGTTTGTGCTACTAGGAGATGTGTGATGAGGAGAAAAATCAATGCAAGAATATGAACACAACACAAATAAGGGGATAAAACACAAGAGTATCTTTATCTCCATACTCTCACAATGTACATTAGAGATCAAATTCACTCAACATTCACTGTCTGGTATTGTTTTGGGCTGATCTGTGGTTTGAAAGGTTGGTTGCCCCCTCTGATACATCAGAGCATGTGACATACCCATCTGTTAAAGATTTTAAATGTTACTGTTTACAAATATCGCAGGGAAGCCACTAAATATGGAAGTGTCCTGAGTACAATGTATTATAAAACAATATTATAACAAAAATAATGGCAATTAATTCATAGGAATCAAAAGGTTAAGTCAATGAACACTGTCAACCACTAATAAGTTTGTCGGTTTCTTATGACAACACTAAATAGTATAAATAACTTATGTTTTGCTAAATGAATATGTATATAATGGTTCCTCTTTATAGCCACATGCTTTATCTACTTAATAAGTGAAAAAGACTTTTTCCAGAGCATTTCTAAAAACATTTACCAAGATTACTTTTAAACAAATTAACAGAGAAATTATGGCAAACATTTGCTTAAGACAAGAGAAAAAGTTTGAACTAACCAGATTATGTGTGCAAAAACATATGGGTCATTGAAATCATTTCCCCAAAGCTCTTTTATGATCGAAGAAAGCAAGCAAAAGCAGTTCATGTTTAATTAATGTATGGCATATCTAGCATATTCGTTTTAGAATTCAACTTTGAAATTGATTTTGTAGAGTTATATTGCAGCCTCTTGTGAAATAATTGAGTAAAGAGTATTTATTTTCATTTTACCAGATATTTACAGTATGATAAAAGTGAACTGGATTGATTGGGCATCAGGAGACCTAAATTTTGCCTCAACTTAATCTCCAAGTAGTAAATATGCTGACTTTTTTTATGATTCAGTTTCTTCAGCTTCTAACTCCAGCTTCCCTTGCCTTAGAGATTTTACATTCATGTAGAGGTTTACAAATACCTCAAGGCTTTTCAGGAGGCAAATCTTTTCATAGCAATAATGCACAATAATTAAGAGTATGAGCTCTGGAGACAGATTACCTGGATTTAACTCATAGTTTTACCATTATTTGCTCTCTAGTCAATGAAACAGGGATAAAAATGGCATTCAATTCAGAAGATACTGGAAAGATTGAGTTAATACTTGCAGATGCATCTAGAATGCTGAAATATAACAAGCACTCAATTATCATTAACTACTATTATCGTTAAGCATTTTTTTTTTTTTTTTGCTATGTGAAAATGTTATCACTGAATAGTGATCCAATGAACTGAGTTACTATTAGAAGAAAGTTTGGAATAGGTTCTAAGCCCTGTCTATAAGGTGCCTAAGATAATTTGGAAAACCAAAAGACATGAATAATTAGAGGGCAGTACATTCCAATTTACCAAATAAGTAGTAACCACAATGCCCAGTGAATATAGCCAAAGCTTTAAGAGGCAGGTAAAGAATTTAATATTAGATATAAAAAAGGTATCAAAATAGAAAACATTTCTTTAGTTTCTAAAAGTTGATGGAACAGATGTCCTCACTACCTCATACTGAAGACAACCTAAATGTTAGATAAAATATATTAAAACACAAAGTAAAACATTTTAACAATGTATTGATCTAGCAAGATACTTAAAAATATTCATTCTAAAGCAAGTAGGTTAAAGTTCAATGAATAATAAGATAACAATATTTACATGCTCTCAAAGTATCTTATTACAAAGGAAAAAAAAAACAGAATTTCAAAGCTACCTTATTAATCACAAAGAAAATGATAGTAATTACATAATAGAGAAACCAGCAGTCACCAAGTAATTAAAATTAATACTACCAGTAATGAGAACATTTGCATTATGAGTTTACTTGTATGGTGCAATGAAAATTTTATCTTTGAAATACTCCTACCAAATACATAGCTAAATCTAATCATGAGGAAACATCAGACATTCAAAGTGAGAAACCATCTATTGAACAACTGGCTGCTTGCTTCCAAAATGCCAGTGTCATGAGAGATTGTAGGACACTAAGAAGACCTGTAATCCCATACTTTCTATTGCTATAAAGCAGGGCCCCCCAACCCCTAGGCTGCAGACTGGTGCTGGTCAGTGGCTTATTAGGAACTGGGCCACACAGCAGGAGGTGAGCAGCAGGTGAGCAAGCGAAGCTTCATCTGTATTTAACAGCCCCTCTCCAGTGCTATCATCACTGCCTCATCTCCACCTTAGATCATCAGGTATTAGATTCTCATAGGAGCACCAGTCTCTGGTGCCAAAAAGGTTGGGGGCTGCTACTATAAAGGACATTATTGGGACAATGAGCAAAACTTGAATAATGTCTGTGGTGGTTTTAAGATCCATCCACAAATCTTTGATGCTCTTCCTAACCTACTTCCTCTCTCTGAATGTTGGTCATCCTTAGTGACTCGCTTCCAACAAATAAAATGTGGTGGAAATAACATGATGTCACTTCTAAGACTAAAACATATTGTGGCTTTCTCCTGGTTCTTGCTCTTAGATTGCTTACTCTAAGAAAGTTAGCCATTATATCATAATGACAATAAACGACTCTATGGATAGCTCCACGTAGTGAGGAACTGAGGCGTCCAGCCAACAGCTGTGTGGAGTATCTTCCTGGAAATTGATCACCAAGCCCAGGCAAGCCTTTAAATGAGTGCTGCTTGACAACAAGCACTTAGATACTCTGATCCAAAATCATTCAAGTTACTCTTGATTCCTGACCCACAGAAACTGTGAGGTAAGTGTTTGGGATATTTTGTTTTGTTTAGTTTGTTTTTAATTCCTTTAATTATGCTATTATTATATACATAACACAAAATTTACCATTTAAAACATTTAGGGTGTACAGTTTAGTGGTATCAAGTGCCATTTCAGGTATACAGTTCAGTGATATTAAGTGCATTCACATTCTTGTGCTGCCATCATCACCATCTACAGAAATTTTTTCATCCTGTACAAATGAAATTCTGTACCCCAAATACAATAACTCCCCATTTCCCTACCCTAAACTCCTGACAATCATTTTATTTTCTGTCCCTATGAATTTGGTTATTCTAGGTACCTAAAATAAGTGAAATCATACAATACTTGTCCTTTTATTACTTATTTCACTTAGCATGATATCTTTAATGTTCATCTATGTAACCTAAATCAGAATTTCCTTCCATTTTAAAGCTGATTAATATTCCTTTGTATGTATATACTACATTTTGTTTACCCATTCATCCATCAATGGACACTAAATTGCTTCCACTTTTGACTATTGTGAATAATACTGCTATGAATATGAGTGCACATATATATCCTTGAGTCCTTGTTTACAGTTATGTAATAGTGTCCTTTGATACACAAAATATTTTTAATTTTTATGTAGTCAATTTATCTATTTTTTCTTTGCTATACTTTTGGTGTCATATCCAAGAAAGCATTGCCAAATCCATTTTTGTGAAGATTTTGATTTTTTCTAAGAGTTTTATTGTTTTATCTCTTACATTTAGATCTTTGTGGCTTATTTGAATTAACTTTTTCATGTAGTGTAAGATTAAAGTCCAACTACATTTGTTTGCTTGAGGATATACAGTTTTCCAAAGACCATTAGTTGAAAAGACTGTTAAACGGTCTTGACTCTTGTCAAAAAAGCATTTGACCACATACGTAAGGGTTTATATCTGGGCTCTCCACTCTAGTCTATTGTTTTATATGGCTGTCTTTATACTGATAATGCACTTTGATTATTGTAGCTTTATAGGAAGTTTTGAAATTAGAAATAATGAGACTTCCAAATTTGTTCTTTTACAAGACTATTTTGACTATAGGAACCCTAGATATTCTATATCAATTTTAGGATATATTTTTCTATATCTGCAAAAACTTTGTTGACATTTTGATAGAAATTACACAGAAATGATAGATTTTTGGGGGTAGTACTGACATCTAAATAATATTATCTTAAAATTCGTGGGTACAGAATGTTTTCCTATTTGTGTATTCTTTAATTTCTTTCAGTAACATTCTGTAGCTTTCAGTGGATAGTCCTTTGCCTGGTTGATTAAATTTATTACTAAGCATTTATTCTTTTTGATATTATAAATTAAATTGTTTCTTAATTTCCTTTTCTCATTGATCATTGCCAGTGTATACGAATGCAACTAAATTTTGTGTGTTGATTGCAACCTGAAACTTAGCTAAGTTAATTTATTAGCTCTAACAAGGTTTCTTGTGGAATCTTTAAGGTTTTATTTTAATATATAATATCATGTCATCATGTCATACTTTCCAATTTGGATGTTTTGTATTTTTTTCTTGGCTAATTGCTCTGGCTAGAATTTCCATTATAATGTTGAATAGAAGTGACAAAAGTGGCTACCTTTGTCATGCTCCTTATCTTAGAAGAAGAGCTTTCAGTCTTTCACCATTATGTATAATGTTAGCTGTGGGTTTTCATATATGGTCTTTGTTCGATGTTTTTATCACAAAAGAGTGTTGATTTTGTCAAATGCTTTTTCTGCATCAATTGAGACAATCATGCTTTTTTTTTTCCTTCACTTTGTTAATGTGATCTATATCATTGGTTGATTTTTAAAATTTTATTAAATTTATAGGGGTGATATTGGTTAATAAAATTATGTAGGTTTCAAGAGTACAATTCTATAACAGGTCATCTGCATATTATACTGTGTGTTTACCACCCAAAGTCCAATCTCTGTCACCATATATTTGACCCCCTTTCCCTTTTATACCTCTCCCCCAGCTTTTTCTCTGATAATCACCATACTGTTGTCTGTAACTATGACTTTTTGTTTATCTGTCTGCCTTGTTCATTTGCTACTTCAGTTTCATATCCCACATATGAGCAAAATCATATGGATTTTGACTTTTTCTGCCTGACTTATCTCACTTAGCATGATATTCTTGAGATCCATTCATGTTGTCACTAATAGCAGTATTTCATTTTTTTCTTGTGGCTGAGCAGCATTCTATTTTACATATGTACCACATCTTCTTTATCCAATCATCTATCAAAAGGCTCTTTGGTTGTTTCCATGTCTTGGCCACCATGAATAATACTGCAATGAACATAGAGGTACATGTATCTTTATGAATAAATGTTTTCAAATTTTTTCTATAGAGGGATTGGTGGGTCATATAGTAATTCTATTTTTAATTTTTTGAGGAACCTCCATGCTGTTTTCCTTAGTAGCTCTACCAATTTACAGACTCACAAGCAGAATATGAGGGTTCTTTTTTCTACACAACCTCTCTAACCCTTGTTATCATTTCTTGTTATTGATAGCCATTTTAACAGGTGCGAGGTGATATCTCATTGTGGTTTTGGTTTGTTATTCTCTAATAGCTAGTGAGGTTGAGCATTATTTCATGTTTGTGGACCATTTGTATGTTTTCTTGGGAGAAGTATCTGTTCAGTTCCTCTGCCTATTTTTTTTCTTGGAATGTTTAAGTTTTTATTGTTGAGATGTATGAGTTCTTTACATATTTTGGATATTAACCCCTTATCAAAGGCATTGTTTGCAAATATCTTCTCCCATTTAGTTGTTTGCCCTTTTGTTTTGTTGATGGTTTCTTTTGCTATGCAGAAGTTTTTAGTTTGATATAGTATCGTTTATTTACTTTTACTTTTACTTCTCTTGTCTTTGAGGTCAAATTCATAAAATCTTTTCTAAGACCAAGGTCCATGAGTTTAGTACTTATGTTTCTGCTATGCAATTGTTTCATGTCTTATATTTAGGTCTTTGATCCATTTTGAGTTAATTTTGGTGTACAGAGACAGATAACAGTCTAATTTCATTTTTTGCATGTGGCTTTTCAATTTGCCCAGCATCATTTATTGAAAAGGGTTTCTTCTCTCCATTGTATTTTTGTCTCCTTTTTGAAAATCATTTGCCCATATATATGTGGGTTGATTTCTGGGCTTTCAATTCTGTTCCATTGGTCTATGTGTGTGTGTGTGTGTGTGTGTGTGTGTGTGTGTGTGTGTTTTTTTTTGCCAATATGATGTCATTTTGATTACTGTGACTTAATAGTATAATTTGAAGTCATGAAGTATGACACTTCCAGCTTTGTTTTTTTCTCAGGACTGCTTTAGGTGTTTGGGATCTTTTGTGGTTTCAAATTTGACATTTTTTGCCATATTTCTTTAAAAAGTACTATTGGGATGTTGGTGAAGACTGCATTAAATCTGTAAGTCGCTGTAGATAATATACCCATTTTACCTATGTTAATTATTCCAATCCATGAATTTGGAATATTCTATGTCTTTGTATCTTCTTCAATTTCTTTTAATAATGCCTCAGAGTTAGGGACTTAACATGCTTTGTTAAGTTTATTCTTGAGTATCTTATTCTTTGTGTTGCAATTGCAAAAGGATTAGTTTTTTTTTTTTATTATTTCTTTTTCTGAAATTTCATTGTTAGTGTATAGGAATGTAATAGAGTTTTGTATGTTGATTTTGTATCCTGCAAATTTAGTGAATTTGGTTATTGTTTCTAATAATGTTTGGTGGAGCCTTTAAGCTTTTCTATTTAACAAATCATGTCATCTGAAAAAGGTGACAATTTTACTTCTTTATTTCTAATTTGGACACTTTTTAATTTTTTTCTCTTGCTTGATTGCTCTGGTTAATAATTCCAGTACTATGTTGAATAACAATGGTGAGAGTAGACAACCTTGTCCTGTTCCTGATCTTAGAGGAAAAGCTTTCAGTTTTTCACCAATTTGTTGTCATGCAATTATTCACAGTACTCTCTTATAATCCCTTGCATTTCTGCAAAATTGGTAATAATGTCCTTTCAATTCTGAGTTTAAGTATTTATGCCTTCTCTTATTCTTAATTTGCCTAGCTAAAAGTTTGTCAATTTTACTGATATTTTTAAAGACTTGGCTCTTGCTTTTGTTGATTTTCTCTGTTTTGTTTATATCTGTTCTAACCTTTATTAGTTACTTCATTCTTCTAACTTTTGGATTAATTTGTTCTTCTTTTTCTAGTTCTTTAAAGGGTAAAATGACTTGAGGTATTACTTTTTTTCTTAATGCTAGCATTTATAGCTGCAAATCTTCCTCTTAGCACTGCTTTCAGTGCATTCCATAAGTTTTGTTCTGTTGTATTTTTATTTTCATTTGTCTCAAGATATTTTTTAATATCACTTGTGAGTGCTTTTTTGAACCATTGGTTGTCTAATAGTGTTTTGTTTAACATCCTCATATTTGTGGGTTTTCCAGTTTTCTTTCTGCTATTGATATCTAGTTTCATTGCATTGTAGTAAAAATATTTTAAAATTTATTAAGGTTTATTTTGTGACCTAATGTATGATTTATCCTGGAGAATGATTCACGTGAAAACCTGTATTCTGCTGTTGTTGGGTAGAGTATTCTATACATTTCTGTTAGATCCAATTGGACAATAGTGTTGTTATAGTTCTTTATTTCCTTATTGATCTTCTATCTAGTTTTCTATCCTTTATGAGAGGTGGGGTATTGATGTCTCCTACTATTATTGTAGAGCTCTCTAGTTTTCGCTTCAATTTTGTCAATGTTTGCTTTCTATACTTAGGAGTTCTGAAGTTTGATGCACATATCTTTATAATTATTATACCGTCTTAGGGAATTGATCCTCATTCATCATTATATAATGTTCTTCTTCATATTAAAATTTTTTACTTAGTCTATTTTGTCTAATACATCTATTTTATCTCCTCCATTTTTGTTACTATTTGCATAGAATATCCTTTTTTTTCTTTGCAAGGCAACCCTTGGTTGACCTTACAGATTGCAAGGACCTAGTCAGCTTACAATCTCTTTATTTTATTTTATTTTATTTTATTTTATTTTATTTTATTTTATTTTATTTTATTTTATATTTTATTTTTACATCTACAGCACCTTTCCTTTCAATTCTGAGTTTAGTCTCTCATCCAAGTACTAACCAGGCCCAACCCTGCTTAGCTTCTGAGATCAGATGAGATTGGGCTTGTTCAGGGTGGCATGGCTGTAGACTGCATAGAATATCTTTAATTTTTACCCTACACATGTCCTTAGATCTAACGTGAGTAACTTATGGACAACAGATAGTTGGGTCCTGTTTTTGTTTGGTTTTCTTTTGTTTTTCAATCCATTTTGCCACTGTATATCTTTTGATTGGGAAGTTTATCGTGCATGTGTTTGCTTTTTTAAGCCACTACATTTTGGAATGATCACAGCAAAAGATATCTAACACAACATCTGTAGATTAATTAATAGTACCATATCAATGTAAATTTCATAATTTTTATAATTATACTGTGGCTATGAATAAGATGTTCTTGTTTTTAGGAAAATATACACAGAGATTTTATAATTCAGAGTAATCACATCTCAAATTACTCTTAATTCAGAAAGAGAGAGGTGACAAAGCAAATGTGGTAAAATGTTAACAGCTGGAGAATCTGGATGAAGGTACATAAAACTCCTTGTTATTATTTTTGCCACTATGGTTTATTTCTGAAATTATATCACAACTTAAATAAATTAAAGTGAAATTCGGAAACCAAAAATCAAGGACATATTAGAACCCCAAACTTGAATAGAGCACTAAAGCTAAATTTTACCTTATAGATTTTCAGAAGGAAAGGAGAGAGGAAAAAAAAAAACAATGAGTAGAGGTAATATAGAGATAAATAATAACTGAGAATTTTCCAGAATTGGTGAAAGATGCCAATATAAAGTTTAAGTAATCTAAGATCAAAAAAATTAAATTAAGTAAATACAAAAAAGTTAATACCTGGATATATTAAAATAAAACTGCAAGGTATCAAAGACAAGGAACAATATTGAATGTAGTAGAAAGAAAATATTAATTATCTTTACAGAAAACAATTAGCTTGACAATTGACTTCTAAATAGCAACCATGTACACCAGTAGCCAGTATAGTAACAGATGAAATATGCTAAAACAAAATAACCTTTCAACTTAGAATCATATATTCAACAAAATGTCTTTCAATTATGATAAAGAAATAGACATTCATAGACAAAGAAAATAGTTTTCGCTACCAACTGATAATTATAAATATACTCTAAATGTAGTTCTTCAGGCAGAAGAAAGGGATCTCAGATGGAAGACTTTAGATATAAGAAGAAATGGTAAGCAAACACAATGAACAATATTCATATTTACTTATATAAAACAAAAATAAAATTGTCATTAGGATTAAAAATTTTGACAGAACTAAAATACATGACAATTGCATATAAAATTAAAAGAGGCTTATTGCTGTTGTTATTCTAAACTCTTATATTGTTTAGAAGGTGAGTGAAGATTGAACTTCACACTTAGTGAGGTTCTCTATAGATGTTAACATTTTAATGTAATCATTAAAAACTAGGAAAAAGAATATAAATATTAAACTAATGAAGGGAAAGATAAATGAGAATAACTCATTAATTCAAAATAATTAGGGAATAGACAAAGAAACACAAGAATGAGTAGACAAACTCAATATAATGTTAAAGATATAAAGAAAATATATTAGTTTTTAATTAATCTAAATAGACTACATGTTTTGCTAAAATACAAAATTCAAAACAGTGGCTATCACTGGTAAGTATGCAATATAATTCTATTTGTGTAAAATTCAGAAATTTATAAGATATGTATCCCACAGCAAATATACATTGGTAAAAATGTGTCAAAATCATAATTAAAAGCAAAAGAATTATAAATAAAATTCTTGAGAGGTTACCTTTTGACAAGAAAAGAGATTGGATTGGGGAAGAATATATGGGTTACTTCAGGATATATTAATGTTTTTCTTACACTGGATGGCGTGCATAATGTTATACACACTATAGTTTTATACCTTCTACATATTTTAAACATTTTTTTCTCATCTCTATTCAGTAAAACCAATTAAAAAGAGGCCTCATCAGAAATAAAATATTCTGGATAGATGTAGAATGTATTGTATTGTTGTTCTGATGCTAGGTTATAATGTCGAATTGAGAAGGAGAGTTGTTTTTGACTGCGAAACCAGCCTGATTAGTAACTGCAAAAACTAAACCTGTGTCAGGTCCAGAAGACCTTTAAGCTATACCAGGTAGTTAAGCGGGATAGATAAACAAATTATCCCAGTTCTTCACTCCTCTCTGTATCCAGTCTCTCTGTGGTGTTACTTTGCAACTAACTACTCTCATCAAGTGATAGAGAGCTTTTGTCCACCTTGTATATTTGGACTGGCTTTGTGGCTTGCTGTGGCCAACAGAATGCAGCAAAAATAATGTTCTAAGAATTGACTTCTCGAAGCCTTGAATGCTTCTATGCTTTGTCTTGAAACCCTGTCAAGATGTGAATTTATTCAAACTAATAAATTGTATAATGAGAGACATATGGCCCAGAGAGCCCTGGTGCTTAGCTAAAAACTACAAAATAAGTGAGTGAGGCCATTCTAGACTAGTCAGCCCTAGCCTAACCACTGCTGACCTCATATGCATGAGCAAGTTCAGCTGAAATCATTGGAGCCTAGGATCACCAAAACCACTCACTGACCCACAGACCTGTGAAAAATAATCAAATGATTTTGTCAAGCAAGTGAATTTTGAGATAGTTTGTTACTCAGCAAAAAAAATCATCAATCATTAAAGCAGAGATCAACCATAAGTAGATTCTACAATTCTACAAACTCTACTTCCTTCTTTTTTTTCCTGAAAGTACTCATAAAACATGTTTACCTGGTTATAATTTTATAAACCGATGAAAAACTTAGTAGTCATGAATATTTCTACTGTGTATAAAATGGCCCTGTTTTAGAATATTTGAGACAGGAAAGTCTTCAAAAATGATAAAGTCTGAGAAAATAGATTTTAAATTACTTTTTAGAAAAGTAAATGGAGTAAAGTTTAAGGATAAAATAAAAAAAAAAAAAACTTGAGGGAAAATTACACAGGTATGAAACTAAGATATGCTGATCCTCTTTAAATTATGGCACTGTGAAAACTCTTATGTACTGTGGAGCCACAGTGTTCATGAGAACAAGAGAACAGGGGTGGCAGAAGGTATTTTTAACAAAGTCATCAAGGCACTCATGAGGATAGCATATTTTCCATGAACAAGCAGCATAATTTAGTATCTGCTTTAACGCCACACACAGCATAATGGAAATGGCACTTTCAGAATACTGATTCTCCTACAGAGAACTCAACAGTGAATTAGGAAAAGATCACATGCTCTGACAGCTGATTGGTGAATTAATTAGGTGTTGCACTTTTTAAATTCTATTGTAAATTACATGTGGCGCATGCATTCAGAGTTATAAAAAGGTTTTAAGGATCTTAGGTATCACATGACAGTAAGGCAAAATGTAATCAGATCCGAAGTGAAGTCCAATGCAAATAGGTTTACTAGAGACATGCTGAGATTAATCTTTTCTCCCTCTCTGAGAGGAAAATTTAGACTGGGTGGCAAAATTATTTAGGCTCCAAGTGAAAAGAATTGCTACCTTTTTATTGCCCTCTCTAAAGTTTTCTCGATTCAGACTTCATACTTACAAACTTTCTACCCATCTCTAAAGTTATTCCTCCTTATATAACTTATCAAGTGACAAAAGATTTTGAAGACAGCATAGAGAGGACCATTTTTCACTTTGCAATGACTATATCCTTGTCATTGATACCTGTAGTCTCTCAAGATATATTCTTTTGTTGTAGGCCTTTATTGCTAAGTACATCTTGTTATGTAAGGTATTTATTTATCTGTTTTGTGATCTTGGGCAAGTTATTGAATCTCTTCAGCCTTCAATATCTTCATCTGTAGAATGCAGATAGTGATAATATTCATTCTGTAGCACTGTTATAGGGATAAAGTGAATATTGTAAAGTTCTTAAAATAGTGCCTGGTACATGGCAAATGTTATAAAATTGTTGCATGAATATTGATACAAAATCATGTTCTCCTATTGCCACTGAGATCCATTACCATTTAAACCTGTTATCATTCAGTGCACAGATTTTTATTTCCAACATTCTGAATGAAAATGGGTCTTTTCTCAGAAAACACAGCTTTCACAGAGTGAAAGTTTATAAGCACTAATAGTGTTTCATGTACTGAGAATAGGAGTATAAAGTTTCACAGAAGATTTAATATATTTTCCTATTATCTTCTATAACTGGAAGGATAAGGAGGTAAGTACAGGGCAGAAGTTATATCTGTCAGACAAAAAAGGGGAGCACTTAAATTCATTTCAAGCCTCTTTTCTGGTAACAGATTGTGCTGCAAGCAAGTTGAGATGTGGTTGTCTTATGATTAGCTATCCCATTGTCCTGTGGGAATGGCATGCAGCAAATGCAAACTGATTCAATACAATTAAACGCTTACTTTGAGCAAAGCACTGGGAAGGATAATGAAGAGAATGTAAATCAAACATTGAAATAAGCTCCTCCCCTTCAAATCTCCAAATTATCTATTAATAATATTTTAACCTCTTCCAATAAAACTTTGATCACTGAAAGTCCCTATAGGTATAGAAAGGACATGTAAAACATTTTAAAAGGTTATTCTTAATTTTAATTCCTTTCTTTTCCTCTGTTATGTACTAAAGATAACTGTTACATCATAAAATGATCAATTATTATTCTTATCTGTACTGTTAACTCATATACATATGAGTAATAAATGAACATAATAAGTGTTCAATACATGTGTGTTTTGGTAGTCCATGAACTGCAGTGGGAAAAAGAGCTGCTTCTTGGGGACTTTAGTATTGACAATAGCTGACATTTACCAATAATGTGTGTTAATATATTATTAGCATTGTGTTTAATCTTCAAAACACCACTATAACATAAGCACTGAAAAGAAAAATGAGGTGGCATTCCAACCCAGTCTATCCTTGATCCAAATAAGAGATTGGATCTACTCAAACTGATCCCAGAGCAGTGATTCTTCACTACCATGTATGCCATTAGATATGTTTACTTCCCAGACGTGTGCAACAGGTTTGCTTCTGAGTTTCCTAGTAACCTATGGACACATGCAAATAAATAACTGCATGATTCGGTGAAATTATAAGTTAAAAATAAACAAGTTTTCATGAAAAGCTCTGCTATTTGGAGTGCTGAGACTGGAGGGAAGCATGTCCCATATCTCTTCAATGGAGAAACTTTATAAAGGATGCAGAAAATCGCACTATGAATAACATTACTAGAGTAAATGCAAGCATGGGTTTCCAGCATCTCAAATACAAATTACTGAAAGTCAATTGCATTGATTCAAGCTATGGCTTAGTGAAAACACTTCTACAGAGTAAATACAAAGATTGTAAAAGTCTTGTTTAGTCAATTCATAAAATTTACACTTTATAAATGAATGAAAAGGATTCATTTTATTCAAGCAGTCATCTCTCAATATTATGTCTTGCTACTACTTTGCTGATTAATACTGGCTGGCAGAAATTAGGATGTATATACTTTAATGAGTCACAGATCACAAATACTTGTTGTTACTGAGTAAGGAAGGATATAGCCCTAAGTTTAAAAGCATTCATAATTTTGACATCTTCTCAGAAGCTGAGATGCCTAACCAGAACACCTACCTGAACAGACTACCATTGCATCTATGCAGAGAAGTACAAAAGGTAATATCTATAGCTAGTGTCTAAGCTTTTCTCAGAAAAGCAAATAAACAAACTGGTTTTATACAAAACATGAAATCTGATTGAAAGGACAATATTTTATACTAATCATAATTCTAAACTATCAAAATAAGTACCCATAAAATACTTAACTTAATTCTATGCTATAAAATGTACCCCTAGATAACTAATGTTGAGCTCTAATTAAAGGTCAGTTAAATAGCAAAGCATATAGTTTGTAATAGCTTATTTTAAGTTATTCTTTCTTACCTTTATTAATACTTGAGCCTCAATGACAATATCATATCATGAGTAGTAGTTTTTCATCCTCTTTTCAAAGACTAGTAACTTAGCCCCACAAACCTAAGGCAAACTTCCAAAGTGACAGGTTCAGTGATTGTGAACCCATTTCAGGAATAATGACAGTGTACTCGGGATTGTAACTGCTAAAACCTGCTTCACTATTGGCAACTTATGTCAGATAAATTAAATTCAGAGATTTTGGGGGCTAGAAAGATGCTTAGGGTAAGATGCAAACTTTCACTTCTTCAAACATTGTTTGATACATAAATCCCTGGTGAGAAGCAGTTGGCCAGTCAACCAAACCAGGTAACACCTTTAGAGGCAAGATTATCAACCCTTCATGTAGCAGCTCATTTTTTTTTGGGGGGGGGGGGGAAATTCCAATTTTTACACTTTTATTTGTCTTTGTTTACTTAAACTGAATCCATATAATATTATTTTAAATTTTTTCCACGTATTGGATTGCATTATACTCAAATGGCCCAGGATCTTTCTCAAGTCACAGCTATAAAAGTCTTACCTCCATTCCAATTGACAGATTCAAGTATCATCATCTCTAAAACTCTGAGTCTTACCTTCTCAAAACAAGGCATATCTAATTTGTTCAAATCTTCAAATTTCCTCATTATCATGTTTCCTCTGGGCAGTTATCCTTGAGTTACAAATGTCCTTCTTCAACTTGTAGGCTGAGCTTACAGTTTGGAAAGTGTTTTACTCAGAGTGCTGACCAATTTTATAGCCCCTTCTCCATTTAATATGCCTGTTAATGTCATTTACATTCTAAGTACATGTTGGCCATCACTCTAGTGATATTTCCCTTTTAAATGTGAATCAGCAATTTTTTGTACATCATAAATATCTCTACTATATTCACAATTTATCTCACTCTTTATTAATATATATTTAAAAAAATTCTAATGGCTTCAGAATGGAGAAAATAATTTTTAAAACCTCATCAAAGGTTTTAAAAAATATAGATTAGCAATAAAAAATAGGAAAATAGATCAATACCTGTGGGGGTTGTGGGAGACAAATCTCCTCTGCCATTTCAGATAAAGACTTGACTGTATCAGCAAAGGAGAAAAAGCCAGTGTTGGGAGAAGAGGGGCTGAAAATGGAAGTGAAAATGAGCTGAATTGTTAGAACAAGAATCTAGAGGATACAGGATCTTTCATTCAGCTTATGTTACATGCTTTAAACTTATTAAAATGAAATTTCTCAGTGTAGACAAATTTCCATATGGCTTTGATGTTTTATAAAAAATCACATCAAAATCAAATGAAATATTAATTTTTAAATAACCTCTAGTCATTTAATAAATTAACAGTGTGTGTTTCATTTTTCCTGGATAAAAATAAAATCACCTCCTATCTACTAATAAGATACTTCAGAAGACAGTGTTCTTTGCATTCACAATCAGGAAATGTAGGACTTCACATAAATTCAAGCAGGAAAAAAGAGGTTAATTTATCAGGATTACTTAAATTGGCTAAAGGAAATATAAAAGAATATACTAAGAAATATTCAAAGAAAAATTATATTTCACAGTGTCTTTGAAACATGTCAAATTTATCTTATTTTAAGTGCCATTAAATGTTCTTTTTGATTGGAAGAGCCCTGTGAATGATAGTTTCATGCTGGGCAAATGAGCAGTTTCCCCTAATTCTCTTCACATGACTGTCTGCCCATTCTTTCTCTATTATCTCATTGAAGTTAACATAATGGAGACCTTTGTAAAATGTGAGCCTGTGCCTTATCATACAGTTCATAATTTATCATGATGCCTTTTTTTAAAAAAATTACCAATTCAACATATTCTTTGTATATTTAATTCTCTTCTATTCCTCCTTGAAATATACATATATATATATGTATGTGTGTGTGTGTATAATGTGTGTGTGTGTGTATATATATATATATATATATATATATATATATATACTTTTTTCATTAAGCCTATATTTCCATTCATAGAGAGTGAGAGTTTCCTTTGGACCCAAAAACAGCATTCTCGACAGGGACTGGTGTGTGTGTGTGTGTGTGTGTGTGTGTGTGTGTGTGTGTGCGCGCTCATCCACTATTTGTAGCTAGGTGGACCATTTACATGCAAGTTATTCTTTCCTTGCTATTCTTGCTTGTCTGATAGACATGTGCTGGAAGCAGACATATTCCCTTTCTAGGAAATCCATTTTCCAGAAGAAAATTTTCTTTGCTTCATTTTTTGGCCTTTATGAGGACATAAGTGATACAATCGCATATGTCAACCTTTAGTGGCATTAATAAGGTCTTTCTTAACAGTGACTAGCCAAGCCTTATCTTCCTGGACACTCGTCAAATTCTAATTCCTTTCTCTATAATTTTATGTGGTGAAAAGAAAGTAGTGATTGCAAATGCCTCAATTTACTCTCTAACAACTGAAAACAAAAAATAAAAACTTTGTTAAAATGTTTGATAAAGGACTCCCAGCAAAGAAAAGGTAGAAAAATTAGTAAGACTTTCTAAAGGAAAAAAAAAAGAATGTCATGCACATCACACATATACAACCTCTGAAAGAGTCTGAGGTTGTTTCTATTCTTATAATTACAATTTTTAAAATAGCAAGTGAACAATGTTATGCCTTCTAAGGATAATGAAAAAATACCAGAGTAACTCAGTTTCTACTTTAAATAATAGTAGTATGCCTTCACTACGTGTCATAAGAATTAATAAATATCTTTATTAATAGCAATAAAATACATATTATGTATAATATTTGCAAATGCTAATATTGTTTTTAAAAGGACAAAAAAATCACTTTAAGCAAACAGAAACATGTATAGACTATCTGAAACATATCACATATAACATATATGATAGTTTTACAGAGAAAAATGTAAAAGCCTGGCAGTAGATAGTCATAAGCCAATAACTACCCCCAGTCATTTGGAGCAAAAAAGCCAGAGGAACTATTTAATTCAATATATGGCTAAATAAAAGAAAATTAACTTCCTAATATAGAGAACCTAAATCTTATGACAAAAATAAAATGGTGTTTTCGCTCCCAGTCAAGATGACATAATAGATGAATGCTGTGCTCACCTTCTCTCACAACCACATCAAAATTACAACTAGACTACAGAACAACCATCACTGAGAATCACCTGAAATCCAGCTGAACTTAAGTCCTACAACTGGGAAACACATGGAAAAGGCCACTTTGAGACCAGTAGAGGTGGGCAGAGATGGGGAACAGGCTGGACCCACAAATGCATATGGCAATTAAAAATTGAGAGTTATCTCAGCTGTGGAGGTCACTCCGGAGGAGTAAGGATGTTCCAGCCACACATGAAGCTCCCCAGCCCAGGGTTCCAGTGCTGGAAAGAGAAATCCCCACAACACCTGGCTGTGAAAACCAGCAAAGATTGTGGCTTGAGACAGAGGGTAGCTGATTTCCTCCTGAAAGACTCACTTAGAGACTGACGAATTCACTTACTCTGAGCTCCAGGCTTGGGGTAGCTGCTCATAAAACTCCAGGGACACACAGGGAGGTACTGAGTTGTCTGACTTTGTGGTGAGGGCTGGAGAGGCAGAACTGTCTGAGAAGTGCTGGCAGAATCCAGTGTTCCTTTGTTGAGCCCTCTCTGTTTCCTGAATGCAGCCTCAGGCAGCCACCATATCTGCATCTCCATCAACATAACTAATATTGGTTGCCCTGCCCTAGTGATTCTCTGAGATTCTGCCCCTCCCAACTTGCAGGCCCACCCAAACCGCCTTCACTGGTTTCTCCATACAAACAGCCTATCTTGGCTCATGCTGTGGACTTTGCTAAAATCTCTCAAACTTTCAGAAAACCTAAACAAGGAGCATCTGGCCTAAATGTGCCCCTTACCTCTTGCTGAGTAGCCTCAAGCCCAGCACTATCTGGGTTTGTGGCTTGGCCTCTTGAAGCACATCCAAGCCCAGCATGGGGGATGGCCACCTGCAGATTGCCTGGTAACTCATGCCACCTGACTCTGGGCAATTAACTTGGCTTGCAGTAAGGCAACACATGCAGTGGCTAGCTTAGGTCTTAGCCAGAGCAGCACCTGAGGGCACACTGGAGGATGACGCACCCAAAGGGAAGACTGGGCAGGCTAAAGTGCATCCTGCTCTGTAAGATGGGCCCCTGTACAATAGTGCCTCCAATGTAGTCTCCGGCCAGTCCTCATAACCAATCAGCCTAAGGGCTAGTCCCTCCTACTGATGTGCTAACAGCAACCAAGGCTCAACTACAACAGAAGGGCACACACAACCTATATATTAGACGTACCTGGAGTACCCAGCTCAGGTGCTCAGGGAGACTGTGCCACTGATTTCCAAAAAACAGCTACTACATAAGGCCACTCTACTAAGACTGGGAGACTTAGGAGTCCTATCAAATACATAAAAATAAACATAGGGAGGCAGCTAAAACCAGGAGACAAAGAAATGTGTCCCAAATAAAAAACAGAACAAATCTCCAGAAAAAGAACTAAACAAAATAGAGACAAGTAATGTATCAGATGCAGACTTCAAAACGCTGGTTATACAGATACTCAATGAACTTAGGGGAAGAGTAGGTGAATACAGAGAACTTAAACCAAAAGATAGAAAACATAAAAGTGGAGATAAAAAACATAAAAAAGAACTAGTCAGAAATAAATAATACAATAACTGAAATGAAGAATACCTTAAGAGGAATCAGCAGTAGATTAGATGAAACAGAGTCTAATCAGCAATTTAGAAGATAAAGTAGCAGAAAACACCCAATCAGAACAGCAAGAAGAAAAAAAAAGAAAGAATGAGGATAGTTTAAGGGGCTTGTGAGACAACATCAAGTGTACCAACATTTTCATCACAGGGATATCAGAAGGAGAAGAGAAAGCAAGGAATTGAATACCTTTTTCAAGAAATAATGATTGAAAACTTTCCTATACCAGCGAAAGAAATAGATATACAAACACAGGAAGCACATAGAGTCCCAAACAAGGTGAACTCAAAGAGGACAACACCAAGACATATCATAATTAACATGTCAAAGTTTAAAGACATTGAGAGAATCTTAAAAGCAGCAAGAGAAATGTAATTAGTCACCCACAAGGGAGCTCTCATAAGATTGTCAGCTGATTTCCCAACAGAAACTGCAGGTCAGAATGGATTGACTGAAAATATTTAGTCATGAAAAGCAAGGACCTACAACCAGGATTACTCTATCTAGTAAAGCTATTGTTTAGAATTGAAGGTCAGATAAAGAGCTTCCCAGAGAAAAGAAAAAGCTAAAGGAGTTCATCAGCACCAAGCCACTATTACAGGAAATGTTGGAGGGACTTCTTTTAGAAGAAGAAGAAAAACAAAAACAAAAAAGATTAAAACATATGAATAATAAAATGTCAATAACTAAATACCTATCAACAATTACTTTAAATGTAAATGGATTAGATATTCCAATTAAAAGAAAGGCTGGCTAAATGGATAATAAAATGAGACCATTACATATACTGCCTACAAGAGACTCACTTCAGATTGAAAGACACACATAGACTGAAAGTATAAATGAATGGAAAGATGTTTTATGAAAATGAAACAAACAAACAAACGAGCTGGGGTAACAATACTTATACCAGACAAAAGAGACTTTAAAACGAAGACTTTATAACAAGAGAAAAAGAAGGATCTAGTAATCCCACTTCTGAGTATTTATCTGAAGAATCCCAAAATACTACTTCGAAGGGATATATGAATCCATATGTTGCAGCATTTTTTACAATAGTCAAGATATGTAGCCAAGCTGGGTATCCATCAATGGTTGAATGTATAGAGCAGAGGTGGTACATATATTTAATTGGATATATAATGAAATAGATAATGAAATATAATGGAATATAAATGAAATATTATTCAGCCATGAAAAAGAATGAAATCTTGCCACCCTGCAACAATGTAGATGGACCTAGAGAGTATGATGCTGAGTGGAGTAAGTCAAAGAAAGTCAAATGCCATATGATTTCACTTACATGTGGCATTTAAAGAACAAAATAACAAAACAGAAAAAAACTCATAGATATAGAAACATTTTGATGGTTGCCAGATGAGAGGGAATTTGGGGGTGGGTGAAAAGGCAGAAGGTCTTAGGAAGTACAAATTGGTAGTATAAACTAGTTATGGGGATGTAATGTAATACATAAGGAATATAGTCAATAATATTATAGTAACTATGTATGGTGTCAGATGAGTACTGAATTTTTCAGGGTGATCACTTTTTAAGTAAAATAACTGTCTAATCACTAAGATGTACACCTGAAATTAATATAATATCATAAACTAGTTGTAATTTTTTAAAAAATAAATTAGTTTTTTAAACAGCATTTCATTTCATCCTGAAAATACAATTAAAATTAATTCAATTTTTACCTTATATGATCAAAAATCCATTGGACACTTTACAAGCACAAGCAACTCATGCTGCAGCTTTCTTGAGGCACTCTTCAATTCCTATAAATAAGAGGAAGGTGAAAGAGAACATTTAGAGCAATATGTGTCATTGTAAAATGATTCTGATTAGCTATGGAATGTTTATTATCTCTCCACATTGCTATTTAAAAAATACCTTCATATATATTGCTATATAGATTTTGTTAAATGCACAATACAGCAATCAAAATGATGTCTTTCTGGGCCTTCCAAGGCACTAAATAGCCTCTAGATTATGAACACTACAAAAAGTAAACTATTCAGTTACATGTCATTTTACCGAGAAATGCTGTTGTACTATGAAAACTAAAGCATTTGTAATTGAAATGCTTTGTTATATACACATTACCATCATAAATATTTTTTTAGTCATAACACTGAGTTGTTAGTAATAGAAGGTGTTGGCTCCTAGTTTAGTTTTCGCTGTTGATGTCTTTATTAGATTTTACCAAGTATTCTTAATTTATGCCCCATAATTTTCCTGTACAAAATTCATAAAGTGTAGAACATGCCAGTCATCCATTTGATAAATTTATTTTAGTATGTATTTAACTGGTTTCTACTTTTATATAATATACACAATATACAGTAAAAACAATACTAAAACTTTCACAACCTATTTCAATTATCTGTAGAAGAAAATTTTTTAATCAATATTTTCTCCTACTTATTTGCTAAAAGAAAAATAAAGTGATAGGCCAGTTATTTAGGTACTTTGCTGCTATCTAATATTACTTCTCTATGTTACTCCCACACAACACACACCATTTAGGTAGAATGGAATTGTGTTACATTTCTCTCCTAAGTCCTTCAATTATCATACATGTACTGTTAAATTCAGGCATAAGACTCAATGAAATAGCACTACAGATATCTGTACCCCACCTCACACACTTTTTCTGAAAATCTCTAATCCTTAGGGGGCAAGTAAGATTAGGGGAGGAACAGAGTTGGTGGGGAACTCGTAACTGAGAAGCATAACTTTGTCCAGGTACATGTATCAGGCTAGAACAGAAATAAACTGCTTCTTATCCCATTGCAAGAGAGATCATATAAGGCCATGCTTAAAGGGCTAGATTCAAACAAATTACATTACCAATTCAATGTTTCTGGAAGCTGCTATCAGGAACTATATAACTATATATATTTGGTATGTACAAATACTAAATATCTATACAAAAGAATATATATATGTATATATATGTATGTATATATGTATGTGTGTGTGTGTGTATATATACATACATACATATCTATATCTATCTATCTATCTATCTATCTATCTATCTATCTATCTATCTATCCTTTGTCTCTTGTGTCTATTCTTGATAATTAAAACTCACTTTGAAGCAAAGATGTTTTCCAGCCAATAAAGTAAATTCTTTATGGTGAGTAACATGTCCCATTACATTCAAGAAAGACACTGGAAGTTACACTTACATTAGGGAGAAACAAACTTCGAAAGAAAGCATTAATCACATTTGATAATAAAGGGAGTATTCTAAAGTTCGGAATAGTGGAACAGTATGCAGAAAAATATTGAAACACCAGGAATGGCTGCAGATCATTTTACAAATTTCTGAACCTGTTGCAGAACTATCCTGCTTTCCTGAAAACACACATGAACTAATTCATCATCTTCTAATTCTGTATTCACAATTGTTTGACTTGTTCTCATTTTGTTATTTATAATTCTGCAATAAACAATCCTAAACTCTTATTGAAGGTTCACTGTGACAAATGCTGTGACAGGTGTTTTCATAAATGTACCTCATTTAATCAACAATATATACACATTGTCAAACTTTGCAGACAGCAGCCATTGTCTTATATGTCTCAGAAAAAAAAAAAAAACACTAAATTGAAAGCTGCATGTTCCATTTTTCCAACTAATTTACAACTAATTATAAATTTTAAGTTCTATATCTTTAATTTACTTAAAGATTTTTGAATGTCAAATGTTTATTCGATCATGAAAAATGTATATTGAATATGAAAATTATCAAACAAAATCCATTATTTAGTTACCTGAAACTTGCATTTTAGCATTCCATTAGGATAGGAAGATTATCCTGGAACCCTACAAGTCCTTTTGTTTATAATCACCTTTGAGGATTATATTTATAAAATCTTTAAGGAAGAAGGAATGTTCATTATATCTCCAACTCATACACTGGAATTTCCTAATTTTGCAGGGAGAAGATAATTAAGAGAAAATATTATTTGAGGGAGTTGAAAAATAAGCTATGATGGCAAAGTAAATGGGATGAATGCAAAAGAAGAAACTAGATATAAAGAATTAGAGAGACTAATTTGCTAAATTAAAAATAAAGATAAGGTAGTGGACAAGGAAGATGAAGGAAATGTGTTTATAAAACCCATAAAAATATGTGTGTCTTTGGGGTCTTTCTTTTGTTGGGAGTCAAAGGAGTATAATTGTCTAAATAGAAATTTCTTCAGAGTTTGCTGGGTTATTGATAGAACCTTAGAGAAAAAAAATGTAAATCTGTAATTCCTTAAAAGCAAAACAATGATTACAACAATGGGCATCACATTCTGTACCAAATGGTAACAAGATGAGAAGCCACGTCCAGACGTGATCTTATGTTTTATGACTCATTTGTCTTAACTTGAGGAGATACTATTATACCAAAATTATTTGGAAAAGCAGAAAGATATTAGTAATAGAATAAGTATTACTTAGAGAAAATAGAGTGAAAGTATGAAAAAAATCAATTTCGTAAGAATTGGTGGATGTGGCTCAGCTGAACTGAGGACAAGTCTCAAAACAAAGACGTTGAAAAATTATGCCTTCGATATTTTGACTGTGGCACACAACTTGAGATAAGAGATAACGTTTAAAACACAAAAAAATAGGAACTTGACAAACATATATTTGCAAATATTTAGTAGGAAAACATAGCCTGGGCCATACATAAAAATTAAAAAATCTGCTCACGTGCTTAGGACAGTCAATGAAATTACACCTAAAGCAGAAAGTGTACCTAATAAAATAAAATTAAAGTCAACCTGGAAATGTTCATAAAATATATACAGACATCTTTACTTTAGATATACAAATGTTATGGTTCCCCCCACCACACACACACCAATATTACATAATCAGTTACTGTGAGAAATAAAATAATATTCACATTCTGGCTTTCAAATCAGTTCTCTTTTTGCTGCATGATAGTACCTTCCTTATTTCTAGTGTCTTTCTAAAATAAGATGATTACATATTATACTTGAATTCCAAATGGGTAAGCAATACTAAGCAGATAATGGGGGTCATTGCATTAATGTGGGGATTAGAGCACAATGCACTTACCACAGTGCAGAGCATTTAGTAAGTGATTAAATGACAGTTGCTTTGTGATATTATTATCTACAAAATGAGAGAAAATATAAGGATACTGGTGAAGAGAGAAAAAAATGTTAAAGAAGGTCAATGGACATGCGGTAATAGTAATTTTAGAGGAATTAATATTTCTAAAACAAAACTAGAGATGATTTAAATCCTAGTCAAAGAAGTGACTTTAACTTCAAGATTAGCGATATAGAAATATAATTTGTAAAATAAAAATTGTTGTTTTATTTATTTCTTTAGATGATGAGTATAATAATCACCAAGGATAAGCACATTTTATTTTCTTTAATGTCTATTTATTTTTTTATTTTAACATTTTATTTTTTTATTTTTCCCCATTCCCCCTGCACTCTCCCCTCTGGTAACTTCTAGTCCATTGTCCACGTCCATGAGTTTCTGTTTGTTTGTCCTGCTCATTTATTGTTTTTAGGTTTGTATCCCACATATAAATGATATCATGTGATTTTCAACCATTTCTGTCTGGCTTATTTTGCTTAGTATGATTATTTTAAGGTCCAATCATGTTGTCACAAATGTCAGTGTTTTATCTCTTCTTATGGCTGATTAATATTCCATTGTATATATGCACCACTGCCTTTTTAGCCAATCATTTATTGTAGGACACTTCAGTTGCTTCCATGTCCTGGCCACTGTGAATAAGGCTGCTATAAATATTGGTGTGCAAATATCTTTTTTGGATATGGGTTTTCAAGTCTTTGGGGTAAATTCCCAGTAGAGGGATTCTTTGATCATATGGTAGATCAATTCTTAGTTTTTTGAGGAACCTCCATACTGTTTTCCATAGTGGCTGTACCAATTTGCAGTTCTACCAGAAATGTATGAAGATTCCTATTTCTCCACATCCTCTCCAACATTTGCTATATTACTTTACCTGTTGATTATAGCCATTCTAACAGGTGTGAGATGTTATCTCATTGTGGTTTTGATTTGCATTTCGCAAATAGCTAGCATTGTTGAGCAACTTTTCATATATTTGTTGAACATTTGTATGTCCTCAAGGGAGAAATGTCTATTCAGGTCCTCTGCCCATCCATTTTTTGACTAGATCATTTGTTTTTTTGTTGTTACTGAGTCATATGAGGTTTTTTTTTTTTTTTTTTTTGGTATATTTTGGATATTAGACCCTTATTGGAGGCCTTGCTTACAAATATATTTTTCCATTCGGATGGTTGTCTCTTTACCTTGTTGATAGTTTCTTTTGCTGAGAAGAAGCTCTTTAGTTTGATGTAGTCCCATTCGTTTATTTTTGCTTTTACTACCCTTGCCTTTGTGGTCAAATTCATAAAATCCTCTTTAAGTCCAAGGTCCTTTAGTTTAGTTCCTATGTTTTCTTCTATGCATTTTATTGTTTCAGGTCTTATATTTAGGTCCTTAATCCATTTTGAGCAATTTGCATGTGTGGTGATAGACAACAGTCTAGTTTCATTCTTTTGCAGGTGGCTTTCCAGTTTTACCAACAACATTTTTTGAAGAGGATTTCCTTTCTCCAGTATGTTTTCGGCTTTTTTTTTTTTTTTGTCAAAAACTATTTGCCCATATAAATATGGGTTTATTTCTGGACTCTTGATTCTATTCCACTGGTTTGTGTGTCTGTTTTGCTGCTAGTACCATCCTGTTTTGATTGCTGTCTCTTTGTAGTATAATTGGAAGTCAGGCAGAGTGATGCCTCCAGCCTCGTTCTTTTTTCTCAGGATGACTTTGGCAAGTCAGGGTCTTTTGTGCTTCCATACAAATCTCATGATTTTTTGTTCCATCTTGTTCCATTTCTTTAAAAATGTCAGTAGAATTTTGATGGGAATTGCATTAAATCTATATATTGCTCAGGTAATAAGGTCATTTTAACTATGTTGATTCTTTCAATCCAAGAACATGGAATATCTTTTCATTTCTTTGTATATACTTCAATTTCTGTTAATAGGGTCTTATAGTTTTCATTATAAAGGTCCTTCACTTGTTTCATTAAATTTATTTTTAGTTATTTTATTCCTTTTGTTTCAACTGCAAAAAGAATTTTTTTTCCACTTCTTTTTCTGATGCTTCGTTATTAGAGTACAGGAAAGGTATGGATTTTTAAATGTTGATTTTGTATCCAGAGACTTTACTGTATTTGCTTATTGTTTCTAGTAGTATTCTTGTGGAGTCTTTAGGGTTTTCTATAGAGAGAATCATGTCATCTGCAAGTAATGACAATTTGACTTCTTCAATTCCTATTTGGATGTCTCATATTTTTCTCTTGCCTGATTGCACTCGCTAGGATCTCCAATGTTATATTGAATAACTGTGGCAATAGTAGACAGTCTTGCCTTGTTCCTGATCTTAGAGGGAAGGTTTTTAGTTTTTCACCATTAAGTATAATGTTGGTTGAGGGCTTGTCATATATGGCCTTTATTATATTAAGTTACTTTCCTTCTATATCGATTTTGTTAAGTGTTTTGTTCATAAATGGGTGTTGTATCTTGTCAAAGGCTTTTTCTGCATCTATTGATATGATCTGATGATTTTTATTATTTAATTTGTTTATGCGGTATATCACATTAATTGATTTGCGTATGTCGAATCATCCTTGTGCCCCTGGGATGAAGCTCGTTTGATCGTGGTGTATATAATCTTTTCAACATGTTGCTGTATTTGGTTTGCTAGTATCTTATTTAGGATTTTTGCGTCTGTGTTCATGAGAGATATTGTTCTGTAGTTTTTTTTTTTTTTTTTTTTTGTATTATTTTTAACAGGTTTTGGTATCAGGGTAATATTAGCTTCATAAAATGACTTGGGAAGTATTGTCTCTTCTTTGATTATTTGGAAGAGTTGAGGAGAACAGGTATTAAATCTTCTTTGAATATTTGGTAGAATTCACTGGTGAAGCAATCTACTCCTGTACTTTTACTTTTTTGGTAGGGTTTTGATGACTGCTTCAATTTCCATACTGCTGATTGGTCTACTTAGATTTTCCAGTTCTTGATTCAGTCTAGGAAGGTCGTAATTTTCTAAGTACTGGTCCATTTCTTCCAGGTTAATAAATTTGGTGTTATATACTTTTTCATAGTATTCTTGCATGATCCTTTGTATTTCTGCGATGCCAGTCGTAATTTCCCTTCTTTCATCCCTGATTTTGTTTATTTGTGTCCTTTTTCTTTTTCTTTTTTCTTTAGTGAGTCTAGCTAGGGGTTTGTCAATTTTATTAATCTTCTCAAAGAAGCAGCTCTGTTTTGCATTTATTTTTTCTATTGTTTTTTTTTTTTAATTTCATTTATTTCTGCTCTAATTTTGACAATTGCTTTCCTTCTGCTGACCTTAGGCTTCATTTGTTCTTCCTTCTCTAGTTTTTTAAGATGAACCATTAGGTGTTTATTTGAGCTCTTTCTTGTTTTTGGAGATAGGCCTGTAAATATATGAGCTTTCCTCTTATGGCCACGTTTGCCATGTTCCAAAAGTTTTGATATGTTGTACTATCATTATCATTCATTTTTATGTATCTTTTGATGTCCCTTTTTATTTCTTCTCTGACCCAGTTATTCTTCAATAGTACGTTGTTTAATCTTCATATGTTTGTGGTTCTTTCCACTTTCTTTCTGCAGTTGATCTCTGGTTTCAAAGCATTATGATCAGAGATTATATTTGTTATGATTTCAACTCTCTTATATTTGTTGAGGCTATCTTTGTGTCCCAGTATGTGATCAATCCTTGAGAATGTTCTCTGTGCACTAGAAAAGAATTTATAAGCAACTTTTTTGGGGATGAAAGGCTCTGTAAATGTCATTATGTTCAGTTGGTTTAAAGTGTCATTTAAGGATGTAATTTCCTTATTGATTTTCTGTTTGGATTATCTGTCCAAATTCGATAGTGGGGTATTTAGGTCTCCTACCATGATAATGTTTTGAGCTGCTTTCCCTTTAGTTCTGTTAGTAATTGCCTTACTTATTTTGGGGCTCCCTGATTGGGAGCATAGATATTAATAAGTGTTATGTCTTCTCGGTGCATGATACTCTTTATCATTATGATGTGTCCCTCAGTATCTTTCTTTACTTTTTTTTTTTATTTTAAAGTCTATTTCATCTGATATTAGTACTACTACTCCCACTTTTCTCTGAATGCCATTTGCTGGAAATACCATTTTCCACCCTTTCACTTGAGTCTATATTTGTCTTTGGAGTTGAGATGTGTCTCTTGGAGGTAGCATATGGTTAAGTTTTGTTTTTTGATCCTTTCCGCAACTCTGTGCCTTTTTATTGGTGAGTTCATCCATTTTCACATAGGGTGATTATTGATTATTGAAATATGAGGTCTTCTTATAACCATTTTATCTTTTGATTTATTTCTGGTAGTTCGGTGTTTTCATTGCTTCCTTGTCCTTGTGTTTCTGTTTTCTTTATTTTGGTTGGCTTTGTGGTTTTCTCTCTGGTCTTTCTTGTTTTATGTTATATACTTTGGTTCTGAATCTTTGGCTTGTGGTTACCATTATGAATATGTAAAAGATAGTTACATATATACAGTCATCCTTTTTTTTTCTGGGCATGCCTTATCTCCATTTCTCTTTGGAAATTTGGATCTTTGAATCCTCCCCTTTTCAGTCATTGTTGTCTCAACTTGTCCTTATGTATGCTGAACATTCATTACTATCTTGCTATAGCAAACCTCTTTTTATTTTAAGCTTATGATGATCTGCTCCTAGTAAAGATTTCACTCCTCTGCTTTTATCAGCCTGCTAGTCACCTTAATCTTAATTATGTGTACTTTTTTGTTGTTATTTTGTTTAGTTGAGCTGACCCCTTTTAGTATTTCCTGTAGTGCAGACCTCGTAGTGGAGAATTCTCTCAATTTTTGTATGTATGGAAAGGTCTTTATTTCTCCTTCATATCTAAAGGAGAGTTTAGCTGGATACATTATTCTTGGCTTATAGTTCATTTCATTTAATACTTCGAATATTTGATTTCACTCTTTTTTGGCTTGTAAGGTTTGCGTTGAGAAGTGATGATAATCTAATGGGTTTTCCTTTATAGGTTACCATCTTCTTTTCCCTGGATGCCCTGAAAATTCTGTCTTTGTCATTGATTGTTTATAATTTTAATACAATGTGTCTTGATGAAGGCATTTTTGGGTTGAGATAACTGGGTGTTCTATTGACTTCTTGAATTCCAACCTCCAGCTTATTCCTTAGATTTGGAAAGTTCTCATCAATCATTTGTCTGAAACACTTGCTAATCCCTGCTCCTTTTCTCCCCTTTGAGAATTCCCATTATTCTTATGTATCCTCTCCTGATGGTATCAGCTCATTCTTGTTTTTCTCTTTCATTTTTTTTTTTTTTTTTGGTTTCTGTCTTCTTCTGATTTATTTCCAGATTTCTGTCTTCGATATCACTGATCCTTTCCTCCATTTAGTGGACTCTATTTCTCAAGCTTGTTATTTCATTTTTCAACTCTTGTAGTGTGTTCTTTATCTCCAGAAGGTCTATTCAGTTCTTTTTGAGGGGTTCAATCTCCTTGGTAAAGAACTCACTCTACTCATCTAGTTGCTTTTTTAATTTTTGAAATTATTAATATGATTTGTTTTGGGTCTCACTGAGTTTTTTCAGAAGTACCATCCTGAATTTTCTGTCATTTAAGTTGCATATTTCTATGTATGTAAGCTTATTTCCTGGAGATTTTTCTTTTTCTTTCTTAGATGCCTTGTCACCTTGATTGCTTACAGTGTTTTATGGACTATTTTTCTGCCTGAGTATTAATGGAAGTGTGTTCTGCTCACTTTTTTCCAGAAAGAAATTTATTATATAATGGTCCTTAGCTTGTTGCAAATAAGTTGTTTTTCTTTTGGTTTACAGTAGGTGGCGTCAAAGCCTCTTGGATCTCTGCTTTATATAAAATCTTAATAATATCTTTTTTCTCCTAATAGATATTTAATCACTCTCCCTATCCTCAGTCTCAGTTCCTGTCAGTGTTAGTGACAGTTTCAGTAGTGTTTGCTTAGATTCCCCTGGGGCTCTGAGGTGTTCCACCTCTGAGGGTATGAGGGGAGGGTTTTCTGGGTTGGGGGATGGGAGCTGCTACTGAGTATTTGTTTTGCAGCTGCATCTGGTAAAAATCAACTGTTATTTTCTGCCGTCCGGCTTCTTTGTCTTCTGCCCTAATGAGTAGGCCCTGCTGCTGGCCGCGTGGAGCTCACAGCAGTCCCAGGCAAAGTTGTTCAGGGAACTCGCTGCACTTTCTCCCCTCCCCCTCCTCTTACAGAGAGCTCGGGCTACCAGAGGCAACTTCTTTATTTTTACCAGTCCACTGCTGGACACCCAAGGTTCTGACCTGTGGTCACTCTTATGTGCAGATCCCACACTCAGACGAGCTGGTGTGAAGTTTAGGTGTTTTTTGTTGCATTTTAGATGTTCAGCTTATTACTGTTTCAAGGGGAGTATTCTGTGAACGTCTCTCACTCTGCCATGTTTAATCTGTATCTCAATAAGCACTATTTTAAAATTGATTCAAACTGAGGTAAGTATATACATTAGGTTTATGGTGGTGTGCTAGGGAGTATTTGAAAACAAAGGGAAAAAAATCAGTTTCCCTGGACAGTCAATAATATTTTAGAGGGGAATATACATACCTACACTGTGATTATTTCTAGATATAAATACCCTCTAGTTATGAACTTACATATCTACCTTTACAAGAGTTTAGGAGAAAATCCCTGTTTTAAATAAAAGGGTAGACATTTTTACAATTCTCTTCTCTACTACAATTTTTATTGATTCCCATACTTTATTTCAAAGTGGGGGAATGGTGGAAAGACTTTTTTCAGAGGAACTACACAGTATTAGGATATTTTCTCCTAAAAGAAAAGTAATTCACTGATTTTTTTTTGTTTGTTATTAATATTTAGTATACAGTTGTCTGCAAGCTATGCACAACCAAATTTTCTATTGATGTATTTAAGAACCTCTATTTAAATACATTTAAAGAACCTATATAAATATTTAAATGTATTTAAGAACCTGTATTTAAATAGGTTACCAAAATCATCTATTTATTGCTGTTGTTATTTTTACATAAGACCATGTTGTTTAAGGCATTAACACAGAAAATGATGTTGCAGTGCTTACTACAATGAAAGTTTTGAGCAATGAATTACTTGGACCATCCCTTAAGGCAAATAACAGCATCATGTAAGAAGTACTCAAGTTCTCTACAGCCTCTAATGTAGAATTCCATCAACATGTTGTAGAGATTAGGTTTGGCTTAGTGAACTGGTCTACCCCACATTGAGGAGAGGGCCTCTTATACAATGAGAAGATAAAATGTTTTATATTATTATATGGAATCTGCAGTCTCCACTTTTTTTTTCTTTTTAGTCATAAAATAAAAGAAATAAGTGAAATAACCTGTCTACTATGTGCCTAGATATAATGCTTTAAAAATTTTATTTAATTAATTCATCATACAATAAGTCATGTGATAGGTAGTACTGTTCCTTTACAAATACAAAACTGAGGTTTAGAAAGTGACACCATAATTTTGTCAAGATCACAGACCTTTCTATTACATATTACTGCCTCTAAAGTACCAACTATGGATAGCTTTGGCCGTGGAACTGGTTAGAACAAATGTTAAATTGAATGCAATGGTGCTTAATAAAACTTGAAACCTGTAATGAATGCAGCTGACCAGAACTGAATGATTTAAGTGTTTTATCATCAACATTTCAGGATTGCTAAATAAAAATTAATTTCTGAATAAAAGCTTTCTCTTTCTTTTGTTTGTCATTGTGGCCCTTGTTTGAGAGGATGGTTATTAAAATGCCATAGAGTCTGTTTTCCAAACGTTAAATTTTACACTTATATTAGAACTTTTTAATGAGATTTATAAAAATTATAATCAATATTTTAAACAAGGTGTTTTTGCATACAAAAGTAACTGCTTAATTAAAAATATGATATCTCCAACAAATTGACATGATATAAATGACATTTCCTGGAAACATAAATTTATTCTACATTACTTTTCCACTCAGATAAAAAAATAAAATATACTATTCATTCAGTTTTAATTCTAATATAACAAAGTAACATATTTATAATTCCTAATTTTAATATCACAAAATAGGCTGATTCTAAAAAATAAGCTATATAATTCATTACTCTAATATAGTAAATTAGCTATATTACTGGAGCAATTGAAGGAATAAAGAAGGAAAAGAGGAGCAATATATTTACTGAGTAATTTTGACTCTGGCATTCACTAGAACTTTTTAATAGTAAAATAAACATATTTTCAAGTTAAAAAAAAAAGCATAATAGTATTATCTGATTGAATCACTCTACAGAGATTGCACTTATAACATGTTGCCCTAGACCATGCCAAAAGAGAATCTTACACTTATATTACACTAAGTTCTATTTTAGTATGAAATGCACATAGCCTGTTCTTCAGGAAAGTAAAACAGTAATAAAAAAAGAAATTTTGATTCTTCTCTATTTTAAGTTGCCTGGTTTTAAATTGCTTTGTTTGGTGGCTCCCAACAGAATGATGAGGATTTCACTCTGGATTGCTTTGGTGGCTTACATTTCCTTTTGTTCTTGACTTTAATAGAGATGTGCATGGTAGAGATATCAACATTTTTATTTACTTTAATCTTTCAATACCCAAGAGTGAAAAAAATACACTGTTATCTTTTTATTAGGTCAATCAAGTTAAGTTTTCTTTATGCTTAAACTTTTAAATAAAAGTTGAAATTCTACTCTAGCTACAAACTTTTGCAAGTGCAGCATATTTTATTTTGTCTTAAAATATATCTTTATAAAATATTTCTCTTTAAATTACACACATATGAGATAATTTTTGTGCCTTTACACACTAAAATAATAATAATTAATATACACCAAATGCTTACCTTAAGCCAGGCACTGTTCTAAGTACTTTATATCTATTTGCTCACTTAATTATCACAATGATCAAATTAACTATTTCTTTTTTAGCCCAATTGAAAGATGGAAAATAGAGGCACAGAGATATTAACTAACCAAGCAATTAACAGAGCTGGAATTTAAACCAAGACAGCAGAATTCCAGAGCTTGAGCTATTAACAATATAATACTATTTCTGATTAAAAAATGCTAATAATGACATTATGATAACAGTAGGCATAAACATGTTCCTTTACCATCTTAATCACATTTAAACCAAAAATATCAAATCATAAAAGTACGTATAGGGTGGCACGAACAGTTAAGAATAACAGAGCTAAGTTTCACTGAAGGCATGGGTTATTCTTGCTTAGTTTATCAAGTATCCACAATGTCTGGTAGAATAACAAACATGTCAAAAACTAGCCAATAAATATTTGTTGAATAAGTGAAATAACAAATAAATGAAGAAACTTATGCGAGCACTGCACCCAGGAGCCAACATTCTATAGTTGTCCTGAGTTCCTCCTCTCTCACATCTTCCAGTGCATCTTGAATCCATCTGCATGTTATCGTCTTTATATTGTCAATCCCCAGTCCAAGCTACTACCTGTCTCCTGGATTACTGTGATGGCCTCCTAGCTAGTCTTTCTACTTACCCTCTTCTCTTTCCAATCAATTTTCTATATTGCAGCCAGAATTATCTTAAAATATCAATTTAATTCCCTTGGTACTTTGGAGATTTAATGTTTTTCTTTTCTTTCCATACTCATTTTTATTCATTCTCTTCCTCCTCTCTCCTCATACCTCTCCTCTCTCTTGTTCTCTTTTCTCTCTCTCTTTTATTTCTTTTAACCAAAGTTGACTCTCCAGTCCTACCTCTTGGCCTTCTCTCCCTCAAGTATCAGGCCCCATCTGTGTTGAAAGTGTAGCCCCATTTCAAGGCCTTTATAGCACTATTCTTCTGTTAGAGCAGTCCTCTTACCAGTCTTTGCCTAGTCATTTCCTTCTCACCTTAAATTTCAGCTTAAATGTCACTTCCAAATGTATATCATTTTATATGGCTGCCTCAAGTATTCTTCCTTGTTATTCCTCAGAATAACGCAATGTTTTGAACACAAGACTTTTACCCGTACTTACTGAGTTTGAATCCTGAATGCTAAATCTAAAGAAAATCTTAATATTGTTCCCATTCAACTATTTCTCAATTCAAAGGTATTTGAAAATTAACTAAAGTACTTGAAACAGTTCTTGGGAGGTTGTTTTATCCTCTTC
>CM053509.1:98899729-98975548 GCA_028627145.1 Eidolon dupreanum | reverse complement strand
AGTACTACTGACTATATATATTCCCAGTGCTATATTCTACATTCCTATGACTATTTTATAACTACCAATTTACATCTCTTAATACCTTTCCCGCTTCACCCATTCCTCCATTTCCCAGTCTGACAATCATCAAAATGCTCTCTGTATCTATGAGATTCTTTCTGGTGTTTGTTTTTCTTGTTTTCTAGATTCTACATATGACATTTGTTTTTCTCTGCCTGAGTTCCTCCTCTCAGCACAATATCCTCTAGGTCCACCCATATTGTTGTAGATGGAAAGATCATACTTGAAAATCCTGATGGATTTCAAAATATAAGTTTATATAAATGAGGTAAATGTAAGTATATCTTATAGCATAAAATATAGTAGAAAATTACATGAAATAATATTAAAAATTAAATGTGAAAAATGACAAAGGAGTTATCAAAAGACAGCAAAGACATTCTTTTTTCTAATTTGTTATTATTTGACCCCCAGATAAGTCAAGGCTCTGTTAAGTTCACAAAAGTATCTGAGGAATTAAATTCTAGACTAATAGCTGCTCTAACCCTGTTGTCCGGTATCAAATGAGCTATTTATTTTGGTGGAGTGTGCCCATCAGCTGCTTAAAGAGCCCCGCAACACTTAACTGAACTCAATCTAGGGGAGAATTACAGAATTTATTTCCCATGATCACAACTTAATTAAAGTAATTCTCATTTGAAATGTGCAAAAAGATAGAGGGGCTTTTAAAAAAAATTTATTAAGGTCCAGGGACAGGATCAAGATCAATGGCTTAAATTAGGTAAGGTTGAAGTAGGTGGAGAGATGAAGGGAAAATTACAATAATACTTAAGAGACTTTGGAAAGCAATCTACAGTGAAACAATGAAGATAAAAACCTTAGAGGGATTAAACTCTCTTTTTCTCATACACAGGCACAGAAATGTTCACACTCATAATTTCTTCTCTCTAAACAATTTCAATAAACTTATAAATGCATATAGAAAATTGATTGTAAACAGTTTTTTTTTTCTCACTGAAAATTATGAAGTTGGCAAAGATCCTGGGCACCCATACTTCCTGTTTCTTTCAATACCCAACTTACCCAGTCTGTAGTGTTTTTATACTAATTCTGTTTTTTTTTTTTTTTAGAATCCAAAGGGAAAATTTTTTCAGGCACTGTAGCATTCATCCACAACTCCTTTCATGCAAACCTACTACCTACTAATCCTCAGACTTTACTATATGATAGTCAATACATATTATGAACTAATTCAAAATAAGAGGGAAATGACCATTTAAATTTAAAGAGCATTTACTGAGTACCCAATTTTCACAAGAAAATATGCTAGGACTGTAGAGAATAAAAGATGAATCATCGTGCTCAAGAAACGTATATTCTTCATAAACAAACAGAATACAAGGAAGAAAATTACCAATATTATAACAGATACATTGGACAGAAAAAATATCAAAGCTAGATAAATTCCACAAAGAAAAGTATGGAAAGCTTCATGGAGGAGGTGAAAATTAAAACGATGCTTTTATTATTTAAGCATGAAGAAAGAGATGATGTGGGACTAAAATAATAGGTGAATACTAGTTAAGGTCATACATGGCCTAAACGCTATGCCAGAGTTTTCTCAGTGAGTTTGTAAATAGAGAGTTTGAATACAAGATGGTTCAGTTCAAGTCAAGATACTTCACCGTCCTAGGGCAATGGAAATAATAGCCTGGTCTCCTGGCAGCCTTCTAATTATAATATATACATATGCAACATATATACTTCTTGCTTTTGTCTTTTTCAATGCAACCTTGCTACTATACCAGGCAATTTCGCATTGCATCCATGAAGTTATCTTATCCTGTCCTGAATATTTACCCCATATCTTGACTTTTTTTCCCTTCCTTTTATCACATTCATACTTAGCCATCTCTGAAATTCCTGCTCTGATAGAATAACTTCTTGTAACTCTTCTAGCCACTTATTTCCACTTACTTTTCTCAGAATCTTCATTGGTTTTGAAGCTAAAAGCTTTCTATTTTTATTTCTTTTTCTTTCTAGGCTACTTCACTATCTCAGTAACATTCTTACCAGTATATTTAATTCTCGTGTCCTTTGTAATTTGCTCTAGCTTTGTGGACAATCTGCAAACAAATCAGAATAAACATTTACTTCCTCTACTCCCTTTTCTGAACTGTTTGGTGCTACTGAAAAAAAATTACAATATTCTGTTAATTGGTGTAATTATAAGTTTATGATCCTACCCTCTGCTGGGTCTTCAACACTGTTCTGTATCCATTTAGTTATACCATTTGTTTTTCCCAAAATAGCTGTTCCAAGCCCTCATCACTCTTCTGAGTCTTTCTATTCAGACTCTGCTTCTTCCACTATCAGCAGACCACCTCTTGTTCGCTTGACAGAAAACAACAGAGACCATCAGGTGGGAACTCCTAAACTTTCATTACTCCCACTTTTAAATCTATGATTAATTATCTCTCAGCAGTCATGGAGGAGTAGGAGTGTAAGCATTTCAAGATTAATTTTACTCTCCTTCTTATTTGAGAGCACACACCTTGAGCCCCACTTATTTGTATACTGAAGCTCTTCTCTCTTATCTCATTTTCTTCCACAACCAACATATTCAACACTCCCTGAACCTTCCCTAAATTAACCTCCTTCCCTGAAAGAATCAAATGTCTTCTCTTTTCTGTCTTCCTACTTGGAACATTTGTTAGCAGCAGAAACCACTTTCTCCCCATTTGCTCTTTACCCTGTCTAATTTGTCATTGTTCTTACCGAAATCATCATATGTCCAGAATCTGCTGAGCATTTTCAGTCCTTTTCTTGTTTGACTTCCATGCATTTGGATAGTCCCTCTTTGTTTAGCCACTCCAACTACTCCACTCCTACCCTACTCCTCATTTGACTTTACTGACACTTTCTTTTCCTTCTTTTTACATTTTTTCTCACACTGATTCATTCCTCTTCTCATTTACATATTCTGGGAAATCTCCTTTGCTTTAAAAACTCTATGCTAAAATTCAAATTTCTATATCTGATAGAGATGACTCCTTCAAGATTTGGGTCCATATCTTTTACTGCTTATTAAACATTGGGAATCTGCCCTATGAATCTCAGCACATCCCAGCTTGAACTGTCATTTACTCTCATTTATCTTTCTCTAGCTCAAAAACTAATTTGGTTAATTGTATGCATTTGGACTTATTTTGACATATTTAAGGCCTAATTTTATCTACCCGAGCACCTTATCTTTTTCCACAGTCATTCTCACTCTTTGTCATGTACTCACTTTATGTTTTAGTCACAACAACATCTAATTTTGTGCTATACATAGATATTCAAAGTCCAGAAAGACATGAATTTCTGGAATTCATGCCTTTGCACAAGTTGCTTATTTTACTTTTCCTCTCTACCTTCAAGGCTATGTCAAAGGCCTTTTCTGTAAAGCTTTCATAAATCCCTTTAGGCAACACTATAGTGCTTTATGTTTAATTGGGCTATGCCACCAGTCTATGAATTCCATGAGTGAAGTTCATATTTATATACTTCTGTCATGACTGCTTCCCCCAGTTCTCCAATCAGAACTCCTTAGAGCCTTAAGTAAAAACTTTTTGTTACTTGAGTACTAAATATACACAATCACATAATTATTACTTAAGAAAAATATGTAGAAGGAACATTATTTGACCTTATTGAAATTTGAATGTATTTTAGAGAAACTTCAAGGATAACTCTTCAAGGATAAATTCTTTTTTTTAAATCATTCTAAATACAATGACATCGGCATTATAAGAAAGATGGAAATCTATGTGGTTGCTTTAGTGTAATGGAGTGTACCTTATCCTGGGTGCCTTTTCATGCAAAATGCATTAGTAAGCAGAAGTTTTTACAACACAATCTTTCTTCTTTTTATGTAGAATGCAGCTTAGAGCTATCCAGAGGGAACCACTGGAATATTATCTCTCAGAATGAAGGCCTGTCCTTTGCTATATACTCACATCTGACTACTGAGGAGGTAAACTATTGATTTTTAAGACAATTTATTTTCACCAAAGTCTAACATCGAGAGCATATTTAAAAAGCCAGATTTCATTCATTATGTGTGAAACACTTTTTTTTACTCTTAGAAAAATATCATTTAAAAACTATTTTATTAATTTCAAGTATATAGTATATTGGTTAGACATTTATATGTTATAAAACAACCCCCCTAATTGCTCTTTCTCTTCTGTCTCTCCACCTAGCTTTTACATTAATAGCATTCCCTACTCTGTGCTCCCCATCCCAGTGACTATCTATCAACTACTAATTTGTACTTCTTTAACCCTTCACCCCATTTTCCCAGCCCCCCAACCCCCTACTACCATCTGGCTATCCCCAGATTGTCCTGTATATTTGTAAGTCACTTTTTGATTAGTTTGTTCTTTTGTTCCTTAGATTTTACATATAAGTGAAATCATATGGTATTTATTTTTCTCTGACTTATTTCACTCAGCATAATGACTTCTAGGTCCATCTATGCTATTGCAAATGGTAGAATTTTTTTTAATGGCTGAGCAATATCCCATTGTATATATGAACCAAAACTTCTTTATCCAATTGTCTGATGGTAATTTAGGTTGCTTCCATATTTTGGCTATTGTAAATTGTGTTGTCATGAATGTTGGGGTGCATAGATCTTTACAAATTATTGTTTTGGTTTTCTCTGGATAAACACCCAAAAGTGCAATTGCTAGGTCAAAAAAAAGATCCATTTTCAGTTTTTTGAGGGACCTCCAAACTGTTTTCTATAGTGGCTACACCAATTTGTAATCCCACCAACAGTGTATGAGAGCTCCCTTTTCTCCATATCCTTACTAACACTTGTTCTTTAATTTATTGATGATAACCATTCTGACAGGTGTGAGGTGATATCTCATTGTGTTTTTAATTTGTATTTCTCAGATGATTTGTGACCTTGAGCATCTTTTCATATGTCTACTGGACATCCCTATATACTCTTTAGAGAAATATCTGTTCAGGTCTTCGGTCCATTTTTTAATTGGATTGTTTGTTTTTTGTTGTTGTTGAGTTGTATGAGTTCTTTATATATTTTTGGATACTAACCTCTTATCAGATGTAACATAAGCAAATATCTTCTCACAATCAGCTAGTTGTCTTTTTGTTTTGTTGAAAATTTCCTTTGCAGTACAAAACTTTTAGTTAGATATCATTTCATTTGTTTATTTATTTATTTTTTGTTTCCATTGCACAAGGAGATATATCCCAAAAGAAATTATTGTTAGCAATAACAGAGAGTTTTACTGCCTGTGTTTTATTCTAGAAGTTTTATGTTTTCAGGTCTTACATTTAAGTCTTTAATCCATTTTGAGTCTACTCTTATATATGGTGTAATAAGATTTCTTTTCTTTCCTTTGTTTTTATTTTTTATTTTTTTGCATGTATGTGTCCAATTTTCCCAGCACCATTTATTGAAGAGACGGTCTTTACCCCAGTGTATACTCTTACCCCCTTTGTCATACATGAGTGTGCTTATAGGCATGTGGAACTTTTTAATATGACACAATTAATATGTTAAGAAGAGCATTGTGCTATAGGTATATGATAGATATAGACATAGATACATATGAAAAATGGGAAAATCTTCATGAAGAGAACCAATAAAAGCCAAATAGCCCCAAAATGTTAAATTTTACTACTGATGTGTTGAAAAATGACTTTCTGTCTAATGGGAGGGTACTAAAAAATATGAGATACATTCTCTGCCTTCAGTGAGTTTATGACCTCTTTAGAAAAACAAACCATAAGTGTGTAAAAAGTGAAATAACAACAAAACTTAAAAATAGTCCAAAAGACCTACAAAAGAAATACTCTGTCAGTTCATTATTAATGATTAAATAAATCTATGCAAGCAATAATTATTACAGGAATCATGGAAGGAAAAAGATTCCTGCCTTTGGGATACTAAGAGGTTTATAGATTATGTATTTTGGAATATAAAGCTATTTTTGTTTGACATCAAGAAAGGTTCTGAGCTGTATCTTTCTAGGACCAAATCTGTATAACTAATAAGAGCTTGGTTTATGCTATTTTCTTACAAATTTTAAAATTGTTTTGCTCTTGGGGTTGCCACTCCCACCATGAATTTGAAGTAAACTTAAAAAGTTCAGTCAATGATATTTTTCTTAAGAAACTGAAGACAGTCTTAGAGAAAGAGTAGCTTTTCTGACAGTGTCATTACTGGAGGAAAAGGTAACATATCAGGCAAAACAGAATTACAAAACAGAGAATGCTAAGAACAGGGCAATATCTATTTCTCTGCCCTTTAAAAGGAACTAGATAGTAACCCTCAGGAGAACACTGTGGGTTATGAGACAACCTTTGGTGCTAGCTTCTACCTTCTCCTCTACTAAGAATAATCCTGTTATTGTGGGGCCCTAGAGGATTCTGCTGCTTGCCAGCCTTTAGATAAGCAACTGAGCTCATTCTCTACTCTAGAGGTAAATACTATGCTGATGTAGCTTCAGGCTAAAACCAACACTGCCAGGGAGCTCTGACATCATTTACCTGCTACTATCATATAATTGTCTGTAGTTCTTAACCACAAGTAGTTATTAGAATCAGCTGAAGAGCTTTTAAAATGTACTGATGTCTTGGACCCACCTCAGACAATTAAATCACAACTTCTGGTGGTGGGCTTGAGCATCACTCTTTTTAAAAGTTTTCCAGGCGATTTTAGCAAGTACCCAATATAGTAACCAGTGCTTTTTACGTTTTAATACACATATGAATGACCTGGAGATATTGTTAAATGCAAATTCTGACTCAGTAAGTCTGTGGTAAAACCTGAGATTATGCATTTCTAATAAGCTCCCAGGTGATGCTGATGTTGCTGGTCTAAGATCCCCGTTTTAGTATACAAATCTTTTTATACTTTCTTTTAAAAATCGACAAAAGTACATCAGAGTTATTATAAAATCCTGAGTCTCAGACTCTGTCCTTAAGAGATTCCGATTTTCTCTACAAGTTATCTTCTACAAATCTAGAATTAAAAAGTTAAAAATCAGATGATACCGACATTATTGTGCAACCTTGGTTTATGTATTAGGAACTCCTTCCGCAAAGATGTTCAAGGGAGATACTTCCTTGAAAATGCCTCCATGGAGAAGGTGCTCTCTTGGCAAAGGTAATGTTCTCTGCTATAGATTATGAATGGTTGATGGCTAGTTGGGCCAGTGTAAGAGTAGAATTGTTGAGCTCTGTCAGGGTTAATTTATCCTACAGTGTTTCAAACATCATCCTTATCATTAAAGAAGTCCTTTTGGCTCAGTAGATTAGATGGAAAGTGCTGTCCCCCTTCTCTTAGAAGAGACTTCCACAGATAATTTCCCAGGGATGAGCCAATCTTAACATGCTCCCATTTCTTCTATAATAGAGAGAAGGTATCATAGTAAGTTGGAATGGGCAGCAAAAAAGAATAGTCTTAAAAATTGGCTTTTAGGTTGATAAATAATTTTTTACCCCTCTTAGAGAAATAATTAAATAATCAGAAGGGTTAGCTAAAAGAAAGTTTCATATGGAGAAATAAAGGAAAATATCAAGAGCCACCCTAAAGCAAGAATAACCATGAAACCCATGTTAAAACAGAATAGATGAGTTTTTCTTCTTCTTTTTTTTTTTTTTCTAGTGGCAGTAACAATATAGAATACACACAGAATGCTCCATTTGTATTTTGGGTGTATATTATGTACATGGCATATGAATATATACAGAAATGAATACACAAGAAGATATATTAAGACTAATTTCACTTCTTTAAGTAAGGATTGACCTCAGTGTTAGAGATTAGATCTAATTCTAGCTTTGTGACCCTCAGCCTCGGCTTCCCATCACAAAAATGAAGGAGTTGGATTGTATAATAAAATTAGCAACTGCTTCTGGAGTAGTTATTATGCTGACTACTAGGTTAAGTACTTATAAATCATTAATCCTATTTATACCCCTGTGAGAAACAGTATGTTGTACCTGCTTTTGTAGATAAGGAAAGGGAAGGCACAGAAAAATGATGTGTTATTGTCCAAGGGTATAAATAATAAATTACATTTTGTTCCTGTCCTAGAAGAGCATTTCATAGGTCACTCATTCAGTAATCTTTATTAAATCTGCATTCACACACTTGGAATTAGGATTGCAAGACAAACCTGTGTATTACAAGCTGGTGTACTTAACACAGACCTGCCATTTCTTTAGGGTAAACCAAGACTGACCTGCTGGATGGAACTCTCTGGTCACTCTACCACAGGGGAGAACCCACCTAAACAAAAAAAGGAACATGAGAGTGACAGGAACTAAGCAATTTGGAATATTTTTTTCCTCTTCAGACCAATATTAGCAAAACAACTGATGTGGGTTGGGAGGATGGAAAGTGTTTAGGAGGAAAAAGCTCACAAACAGAAAGCCTGGTTGTGGGGCTTTCCTTGAACCCAAATTCAGAAAGGCAATCGGTTCACCGTAAGTTTGAGGGTCATGCAGACCCAGAAAGATATCATTTTAAGAGACAGAAAACTTTTCCAGCCCAAGGCTCTAAAACTACTAGAAAGAAACATTAGCTGGATGGTGACGATTCAAAGTGTTCTCAGGCTGATAGAAAGAGATACCAAGGGCAATACTCCTTACAATACCTGAAGGCAAATAATAGTTATTATTATTTCAAGATAAATAAACAGAAAGAATGGAGAAAATTTTGAAATAAAAACAAGAGAAGAAAATAAGCCTAGACCTGAAATGTAAAATTAAGAGCATATTTTTTAGATAACTACTCCATGAAGCAGAACATTTTAGATAGCAACTATTTTACTTCCTCAAGGTAATAAAAATAACACAAACACAACAAACACAAAAACAAAAACCATACATACACATTTGTGTAAGTTTGTCTTGTCCAGAAAAGATAAAAAATGGAGAGTGATAAAAAAGTCTTGAGTTAAAAATATGTTAAAAAAATCTTTCATATTTAAAAATAATTAAACTTGAAAAAATCAGCATTGGAACATATCATGCAAATCATGTGCAATACAAAGGAAAGCCATAAGATTAAAAACAGAGTAGTAGAGAAGGCATTAGACATAATAAAAAGCCAATGGGTAAACAATTTATTATAATTTGTAGTCCTAAATAAAAGAGAACTATCCATATAACAGTAAAAAAATCCAGAAAAATAATAGGTCATCTTAAACCCAAAATACAGAAAGAAAGAAAGAAAGAAAGAAAGAAAGAAAGAAAGAAAGAAAGAAAGAAAGAAAGAAAGAATAAAAATCTCAATCCATGGAGTAGAAGAGTTTCCTATAAACAAAGGGGAAAAATGTCCTGCCACAAAGTGAGCATAATAAATATTGGCTTGCAAAGATAAAGAAAAAAAAGGACACATGAACAAGAGAAGACATAAAGGAAGATCAAACACATCTGTTAGAATAATAAATATAAAAGTAATAAATTACCTATTAAAAGAGAAAATTCTCTTAGGTGTGTGAGTGTATGTATGTGATCTTTTATCAAGACAAAATCCAAGATTATAAGCACTTAAAGAACAGATCTGGAATTTTGTCTCTGTTGTTTTATTTGTTGTTTGTTGTTTTGGAAAGGTATAATCCAATTTAGTCACAGACTTTATATCAAATAATATAACATGTACCAAAATATTTGTATATTTATATACAGCAATGTACAACTTTACTTGGTTCTTAGTAGCATGTGCTACATGTGGCATTAGTCTTTTCTAAGCTGAATATCGACTTTACCAGATGATAAGCAATCTTTTTAATCCTTTATGAGGTGGTGCTGCTTATCAGGAAAAGTGGCTTGTGAGAGCAGTGTCTCCATTTTTCACTTTACAGCAGTGTTTGAGAGTTAATTTGAATATTTCATTATTTTGTTGTTATTACTTTATGAAAATGAATATAAAAATGGCAAAATGAAAATGTTGCTATTAATATAAACAAGACCAAGATGGCTTGCTGAAGTGTGGCTACAAGAAAAATAACAAATTACAAAAAGTAGAAAGAGTGCAGTTCCCATTTTCTGACCACAATATGATAAATCTAAATTTAATAATAAAACATTGGCAGAGAGTTCCTTGCATTTAAGCACATCAACTGCATATACAAATGTGAAGGAAACGAATAACATTAAAGAACATGCTAGAAATGCTAGAAATAGACTATTGGATAATCTCTGTAAAAGGTAAGATGTAGTATGGATTATCCGAAACAATCTTTTAATTTGTGGATTGAGATTTTAAATGACCACCATAAAAAGAACATTGACCAGTCCACAGTAGATTGGAGTATAGCTTGCTACAAACAACAGATATTTTATTGTTGTCATATCCAAATTTTTTATATAATAAAAAAATATTATATAAAATTATTTGTATAATTAAGATTGTCTATGTAATGAAAAACATTAAAATTTACTTTTGAAATGTGCTTCTTAAAAAACAATAGGCTACTTTAGAGGTGACATGACTTTATTGAATGTGATTTGGAGTGAGAAGTTGAGTGTGTGACCCTAGGCAAGCTCTAACTTCTCTCAATCTCAGTCTTCTGCTATGCTAATTCTTTATGATGATAGTAAAATGACACATGTGAAGGTGAGCTGAACATGGAAAATATCTCTAATATATTATTTTTTTCTAGATCGTAACCAAAGGGAACTGAACATTTAATTGTGGGAACTGAATATAAAGGGTACATGGTGACTGGCTGCCTTGCTTTTCTTCCCACAACTACATCTATTCTTTCTACCTCTCAACAAATTGCTTACATTAAATTCTAAACTAAGGATCTGCTTCTGATGAAACTTACATTAAGCTGAAATCTTTCAGAGGTTTTTGAGGTAGAAGTTTTTAATTATACCTAGCCCAACGGCCATTACACTGTAACCGTTATTGCTGTTGCCCTTGATATTATTTGTTCCATTCTTCCACCGATAACAATTAGCTGTCGATCTCCAAATGCCATAACATGAAACAGTCTACCCACTCTACTGTCTGGGAGAGCCTGGGCTGATGCAGTTGCTATTTTGGAGACATCATTCCTGGAGCCTAGCAGGGGCTTTCAAATAAAGGCCTACCAGACCCACAGGCACATCGGTCAAGGCATATGTAACCCTATAATGATAACAAGTTTGTCTTCAGATACAGAATATTAAGAAACTACTAATACTCACTAAAATAAGATTAATTTTTCTAAAACTGAGTCATATTTTTATTATTTACATAGTACTTCTACCATTGGACTCCAGCCTTGGAAAGCTAAAAGCACTCTCCATTGCTTACCCTCTGCATAAACCTGTGTCTGGGGAAAAAGGATTTAAGAAATTAGTTTACTATTCCCAGAATTATTTTCTTCCCATTATACTCCAGTTTATCTGGGAGGAAATACATATATATGTTATAAAGAGAAAAAAAAGCCATCTTTGGCTGTAAAGAGATAACATTGCAATGGTTCTCTCTATATTTTCTGCATGAAGGTAAGTTATGTCACTTACTGGAAAATCCCACATCAAAAAATGTTACAGAAAATTGATAGTCACATTAAGTGCACATATGGGCATTTGATGAGTGTTTCTTTGCCAGTCCTTGGTCATCCTTCTATAATTATCAAGTTATTGATAAACACTAGTGAGGATGTCTATCTACTGTACCCCTTCTCACCTAACACATTGTGAATCACCTTGTGAGCCTGACTCCTCTTTCCTTTCTATAAAACTGTGAGTGTCACTGGGGTGGCAGTAGCGAGACACCTTCTCCTTTATCACTTCTGAGATATCTATCATTATTCAAGTTAACTTCTGCTCTTCCCAGAAGAGTCACATTTGCACGTTACATAGCCTTTAACCAGAAGGTTTTTGCAACAATATGGTAAATGCTCCAGTATGTCACCATCAGCACATTGAAGATATCCATTCACATTCCTTATTGACAGAAAAAGGAAAGGAGGAAGAACCTTATGGGGTAGTAATCATGGTCTAAGCACAGTCACTAAGTAAGGTAGTAGGAATTTTACACACATTATCTGTCTTCATCTTCTCAGAAAGTTTAAGAAGTATTGTTGTCTCAATTTTTCAGAAGAGAAAAATGAAGCCCAGTGTGTTATGCCTGTTGCTTTCCCAAGGTCACATAGCTGCTACATGGTGAAATCAGAACACAAACATAAGTCTGAAGCCCATATATTATTTTTTTAATCTATTGATTTTGGCATACAATTTACAAATAATAAAGTTTTGAATGTGCCTTCACTGAATTTTGACAAAGGCATATACATGTGTAACCCAAACTGCTATCAAGATATATAAAATTACCATCACTCTAAAAAGGTTTCCTCTTGCTTTTAAATCCCACTTGCCACCCCCACCAGCAACTGCTGCTCTGATATTTATACAGTATAGATTCATTCTGACTGTTATAGAATTTCATATAAATTGAATAATACAGTATGTGCTCTTTTGTTAAGGCTTCTTTCACTTAGCATAGTTGTTTTGATATTTTCCATACTGTTCTGTGTTTCTGGGAAATATTTTATTTTATGTATATACCAGTTTGTCCATTCTCCTATTAATGGACATCTGGGCTAGTTTTAGTTTTGGGTCTTTCTGTTTTTTTTTCGTTGTTGTTTGTTTGTTGTTTTTGTCTTTTTCCCAAACATCTTTACTTTGCCAAGCATTATACTCTTTCTAGGTCATTTTATTTTTCTTTACCATTTCATTATTCTTTACCAGAACTTAAAGTATAAGATCTAACAAAAGAGATGAGAAGAGAGGAGAGGAAAACTGGATGGAGAGAGAGAATTTACCTTTCTCTGCTCTTCATGGCAAGTTACTGGCACAATGCTTAGAAGAGAAGCTCAAAGAAAAGTCTAGCATTTAATAATTTCTTTAGTTAAATATTTTAAAAATAAAGTTATTTTTAAATCAGCATTTTGTTTATTATATTTTATACCTTTAATTACCATATATATGACAAAAAATATTTTCACATTTCATGATGGTTTACCTATAGAAATTTCTCCCTTTAAATGTACTCAGTTAATATTTAAAATTATAAATAAGCCTATGAGGTGGTATCATACAGACTTCCATTATGTCTTAAATAAAGTTATTGTAATTATTATAAATTCTAAAATCACATGCTCATTAAGAAATTTTCATATTAACAGCACATATTTTCTAATACTAAACATCCTTATATTTAAATATCTTGAAAATCTTTAAAAAGAATAACAATTTTAACACATGGTTTGCAAATCTATGATCTGTAACAACATTCTTTTAATTATCACATCTACTTTCTTACCACAGGTAAAAAAAATAATCTCATTACTTAAAAAAGATAAACTTGCCAAAGAGCTTCTAGAGAATATTAAATTATTACATATTTTTAAGGAGAAATATAATGAAATATCTATTGCAATTGCACAGAGCTTCACATATAATTTAAGAAGTGTAAAACTTCCTGTTTACAGTTACAAAAAGTATGTTTTTTTGTTATCCTCATTGATCTGTGTAGAAGAGGCTATCATGTGCAAATTAAAATGTCATTAAAAGACAATGGATATAAACAGTTTTTTCATTAGTTCATGATTGTATAACATAAGATATTCTCTAGGCTTATCTCAGGATAAGTAGATGATTCCAGCTAAAGCAATTACGTAGGACTCAGCAGATTTTTGTTTCTGTCAGAACCTGCCTAGTACGTTCATTATGGACACACAGTACAAATGTGTGCTGTAACTCAAAGCTGAGGAGAGGAGACCACGAGGAGAAGATAATAGAGTCACCTTGCCTGAAATGTGGTTCATAATTTTGTGCATTTTACCAAGACTTCCCTAGTCTCTACACTCTGTGAGGCTATTACAGGGTGAAGACAGAAACCAATACATTGGTCAGTAATAGTATATCCTTAGGAGTCAGCGCAAGGTTAAAAACATAATCTTATTCTTAAATTGTCATGCAGTCTAAACATATTATATAATCTCTCTGAGCCTCAGTTTCCTCATTTTCAAACACTTTTTTCAAATGAATCTTGTGAAGATTAAACAACATAACATAAAAAATTCTTTTGGTGACTGCTCAGTGAATATTGTTAATAGTAAGATAACATGTAGTCTGTGCTTATTCTAGGTGCTGATGGTAAATTGCTACAAAGTGATCTCCATGAGATCATGCTTCCCTAAATTCAGACCCTGAATTGTCTCCTTGATACATTAAATTTGGACTGGCATTAAAACTTGTTTTGACCAACAGGATACACTAGAAGTGACAGTTGGAGAGTTTTGGGTTTAGGCATTAGTAGGCTTAACAGATTCTGCTTTTGATTTCTTGCTTTCCTGAGATGCCAGGCAATGAATGAAGCTTGGCTAATCTCCTCCAGAATAAAAGACTATGTTTATAGAGAAAAGAACTCTGATATATGAATGATGCAAATAGAGGAGACCCATGAAGCCCCCAGTCACTCCAGTCATCTGTGCTGTGGCACCAGATGCGTGATGCTCTAGCCACAGACAAATGGGCAACTGACAAAAACATATGAATGAGACAAATCAACACTATAGAGAGCAAAGACAAGTCAACTGGCTGAGCCCAGCCCCAGACTGCAGAAACATGACCTATAAAGTAGTTGTTGTTTTAAGCTACTACGTTTCAGGTGGCTTGATGCACAGCAGTAGTTAACTGGAATAGTTTACTAATATAGATAACTTTACATTTTTATTTTTATGATTCCCATTTTACAGTTGAGGACATTGAGTTATAGATAATTTAGAAACATTTTCGAAAATCTTGCAGCTAATGCATGGCAGAGCAGGGATTCTACTCAAGCAGCTTGGCTTCATAGCCTTCCCACTCAATCACCACAGTAAACTGCCACTCTAGTTTTTGTCAGCACCTTCTCCTGAAATAACAAGGCTAGATATCAAGGCTTGGGGCCATTCAGTCTTTTCAGGTATCTTTATGGAATCTGACCCAAATTCATTCTTCTCTTGGGATTTTTGTTGGCTATGCCTCTAATAAACATGCTTAATACTCAAGGGCCATGTAGAAGGTGATGATTGATAGATGATTAATAGATAGATAAATACTATAAATTTGAAATTTGAGAGTGAAAAAGAAAAGGTATATCCTAAAGAGTAAATTTATATGTATATACATTTCAATGGATATTTATAGATTTGAGCTACCCCACATATATCTTATTTTTATAATAGCACCTTAATTTTCTGTTTGGGAATAACCCTCACCAACTGGAAAATGTGTGATACAGGAGTTGATAAACAGTTCACCTGCCTCCTCCACCTGAGGAAGAAACATCAGCTCATGCTGAGGTTAACACATACGTCTTCCTAGAATTTGAGTTTGTGGTGCAGAGTGAAGCCAAGAATATAAGTATGCATTAATTCCATCTGTACTAAGTAAAACTGTGAAGCAATTCAAGCCACCCTAATGTCTGAATTTAGTCAATTATCTCAGCTTTAGGCACATACAGTAGTCCCCCCTTATCCACAAGAGATATGTTACAAGGACTTCAGTGAATGCCTAAAACTACAGACAATACCAAACCCTATATATACTATGTGTTTTTTTCCTACACATACATACCTATGGTAAAGTTTAACTTATCAATTAGGCACAGTAAGTGATAAAGAATCATACTAATAAAATATAACAATTATAACAATAAGCTATAATAAAAATATCTTATTATTCTGTGCTCAACCAGTTTAAGGTGCAACAGCAACACTGTACAAATTTCTTTTTCCTTCTTCACAATTTCACTTGTTCACAAGTTGCTCTTAGCAACCTCACCATATGACTCTTTCTTTCCTCATTAAGTCATGAACTTTTACCTTTTTACTTAACAGAAGCACCTTATGGCTTCTCTTTGGCTTATCCAAGTTGCGAGCATCAATCCCCTTGTGCTTTGAGGCCATTATTAAGTAAAACAAGGATTACTTGAACACAAGCACTGAGATACCGCAACAGTAGATCCAATAACCAAGATGGCTACTAAGTGACTTAATGGGTGGGGAGAGTATACAAAGTGGATTTGCTGAACAAAGTGAGGATTCACATCCTGGATAGGACAGAATGGACAATGTGAGACTTCATCATGCTACTCAGAATTCAGGTGAATTTAAAACATGAATTGTTTATTTCTGGAGTTTTCTATTTAATATTTTCAAACTGGAGTTGACCACAAGTAACTAAAAGTGTAGTAAGCGCAACCATGCATAAGGGGGACTACTGTACCTAAATTAACTCACTCTCTCTCACACATACTCTCTCTCAAAATTAGCAACCAAAGAAACCAAATTAATACACACATTTATTTGATTATGCTATAAAAAGTCTGATAATCCTAGACATCAATGGCTTATAACTGAACCCAAGCATCCAGATAAGTTACCAGTTCAGCATATGTTAACTTCCCATAGAACATGCTATTCATGAAGACCTATGATGTTTTCATGTAGTCACAGTTTTTTGATTAAAAATGAGACTGGTTCAAAAATCACAAAAGAAAAAGTAAGAAATAAATATTGTAAAGAACAGATATTTGTCCCAATTTTTTTAATGATACAGTTGTCTAAAGGAAACATAAGAACATCGATCAAAAACTATTTGAAATAAAACAAAAGTTTTATAACAAACAGTAGTTATGAATGGAGAGACTGGATATTATGAAAATCAGTACAGTTATTACAACATTAAAATGTAAATTATGAGGGAAACAAAAATTTACCAAGAAGAATAAATCAGGATAAGTTTTCTCAGAGATTTGCTCTTCAATTATGAGGACCTACTATAAACATTTTAAATTATTGTGAATGTATAACAATATCCAGTATTTTTAGTAGAGATCGGAAAGTCAAAAGACAGCACAGAATGCCTATAACAAATTCAATATGTTAAATAATTAAATATATGATAAAAATGGCACTTCAGATAAAAATAAGAGGATGAGTTATTCAATAAATTGGGTTAGCACAAGTTAAGTAAGAGCTCTGCACTATACCTACACATAGATACATTTCAAAGGAATTCAAGATCAAAAAAAAAGAGAGAGAAAATAAAAGAATTAGAGAAATATGTAGTAAAATATTAATTCTTGGAGTTGGATTTGTCTTTCCAAGCCTAGATGCAATTTTTAAAAAAATCAAAAGAAGTCTGATTTAGAATACATAAAAGTGAAAATATCTCAATAATAGCAGATTATTAAAAAGTTAATATATTTACCATAAAATAGTTTCATAAGTCAATTAGGAAAAGATGCTCTAACAGAAGTGTTGGCAAAAAATATAATCTATCCACACATGTATGCACACACACATAGTACATACATTCATATGTAGCCATTAATATTATCAATAAAATATTTCAGAAGACTCAAACTCAGTACAATACTGAAAAATGCAGATGAAAACATACTCCTTTTTCTCATCAAATTGAGAAAGATAAAAATAATAATGACACACAATATTGATTAAAGTACAGGTATACTATTAAAAATGCAATGATTTACTATAAAAGACAAATTGACAGTTTCCAAAAAGTAAATTTGTTGATTTTAAATTAAAGCCCTAAAAAAAAAAATACGTTATTTGATACAGCAATTCAACTTCCAGGAATTTATATTTAGGTTGTTAAGATGGTTATATACAAAGAATAGTTTATAAGAAACAGCTTCATAAGACATAATTCTTATAATTCACCAATCGAAGAATCCATTCCAATTATTTTAGTATGTTTATAGGACTGCGCAGCCATCAACACAATCTGATTTTGGAGCATGTTTGTTTACCCAAAAAGAAACTCTTTGCTTATTAGCAGTCAATTTCCTTTCTGTCTTTCTGATTTGCAAAGATTTCTAGCTCTTCTCAAAATTTTTCATTACTTATCTCTAATTTTTTTATGAATTTCATTTGTAATGTCACTTTTTTATTTCTAACATAAACCATTATATAATCAGCATTTTAATTTGTTTTCAGAAAATTAACCAATGAAATAGAGAATTTTAGGCATAGTCTTCAGGTTCTAAGTTTTCCTAGGCAGTGATTAATTATAATGCTTATAAATTGCTTCTGTAATTGGTCTAGTTACTTCTCATTTCAGATAGATTAATGATAGAACATTCTAGAGCTTTAAAGGAAAGACAATTTTCAGGCAAACAAGGATTTACTTCTATCAAAGCTAAAAGATTAAAAATTTTAAGGTAATTTTTAAATTAAATTTAATGAGGTGATGTTGGTTAATAAGATTATATAAGTTTCAAGTGTACAATATTGTATTAATATATCATCTGATGTTGCACTGTACACTCATCACCCAAAGTCTAATCTCCTTCTGTTACCGTATATTTGACTCAGGTAATTTTCTTTTGACTGAAAGGCACAGGGCTTTATACCTTATGCCTAACTCATTTCCTCCTCACACCACTCCAAAAGTAAATAAGGATGACTGCATCTATGATAATGAGAATAAGAGATTGGCCTTCAACTGAGGTGCAACCCTGACTGTAGTCACATGAGGAAACATTGGCCAGGAAATCAGAAACACTAGTATCAGTTCTATAGTTTATTATCTTAACCAGACTACTTCTTAGCTTAGTTTCCTCAATGGATTTGGACTAAATAATTTCTAAAGTATCTTTCATCATTAAGATATAAAAAATTTATTATCAAAAATCTCTCATGCATTCTCTGTTAAATGTAAGATCAAGAAGACACAAACTATCAAAGAAACCAAACCAGATACCATTTGGGAAAATGTTATTAATAATCAATAATAGAATTTTGCTCTAAGATTTTGCTTTGAGTAAATTATAGGTGAGCATATTGAGTTTGGTTAAATAATAACTATTTTAATGAAGAATCTGACAGTTATATCCACCTACAAAGTTATACATAAATGTTTTCTTATTTTATAATCATGCTAAATGAAGTAAGCAATACGTTTTAGGACACTTCATTTTCATTTTCTAATTCTTCCTTAGGTAAAACCATTTTTTCAAAGGTAAAACCTATTTTTTAATCTACTCGATTTCAAATGACTCTTGACTTGATATGCTATATAATGTTTGAAAATGATATCCCTGGGAGGCATCAAAAGGAAGTTTCTCAGAAATTAATTTAGATTCAGGGAAGACAACCTTGTTTTTCATATGAGTTTGACAATATATATTGAATTGGTAAAGATGTTTATTAAAGTGGTTGATTTTTTAAAAGATCATATAAAGAATACATATGGTAGAATAATAATGTACTTGTTAAGAACTTGGCGTTTGGGGGGCTGGGTGGGTAGTCAATACAAATCTCAGCATTTTCAAGTATTATCTATGTGACCCAAGGCCAGTTATTGAATCTCTATGAGCTTTGGCTTTTATGTTTATAAAATAAAGAAAATAGTATTATCTACCTCACTTCTTTAATGTAAGATCAATAAAATGACATAAATAAAGCACTCAACACAGTCCCTGATATGTATTAACCACAGATAAATGGTAGTAATAGTGAGATCAAACCACAAGCCTATGTTTGAATCCCAGTCTAATCATGTGCTAGCTCAGTGACCTGGGAAACATATTTAACTTTTCCATGCCTCACTTTCCCTCCTTTGTAAAATGAAGAAAATCTTATCTACTAACATTGTGGTAAATATTATATTGAATTTCTACATCAAGCACTTAGAAAAGTGCTTGACATATAGAAACTCTTGAAAAATATTAGTTATTATAGTTTTATTGGATGAAGCTCAATTTTTTGTCTTAATAAAACAATTGCAGGTGACTTTAGTAAGTATTCATCAAAAGAAAGCAATCTGATATGGGATTTAACCAGAAGCTATGAACATGAAAGAAAAACCTGTGTCAATAATGTAGCTGCTTTTATTTTGGGAGGTAGGAAGTTATAAATATCCATACTTAACACTAATAGTTACTGTAAGCTATCTATAGACTACAGAAGAAAAGAGAAGTTCTCTGAAATTTTAAAAGAGTAATTGAATCCTTGGTTTGTCTTGATGGCAATGCCAGGGTTCTTGTTGAGGACTAAGGTGGGATCTTTCAATGGGCACTCTCTTCACTCATTTCTGACACAATTTTAAACATCTTGATAATATCTCTAATGTTACTCCAAGGAAAAAAAAAACAAAGAATATTGATATTTGTAGACTCATAAATTATATACTCCTAGGTTAAATCCCAGTTTCCCTTCAGATGGCACTTCTGTGTATATTTAACATAGCTTGCATTTGATTTGCATTGTGCATTTTCTGGAAAATGAATAAATTATAATGATGAAAATGATCATCCACAGAGATTCATTTTATTAAGATAATTTCTGCCAATTAGAATTTTTCAACCAACAATCTTTTCTTATTAAAAAAGAATCCATGTTGTTAAATAAAATATGGTAAGAAAAAAAAAATAAATGACACATATCAAAACAACTAACCATTGTTATAAAATGATTTATTACTAAAATGCTGTTTTTGTTGAGAGGGGGAAGCACATCCCCATGTTTTCCATTAGTTCACTAGATTGCTATCCTGAATATATTCTTCTTAATAACCTGGGGTTTTCAGAAACTAATCAGACTCTTTTTTCCATGAATAGTATCAAATTCACTTGAGAAGTTCTTAAAGAGTTTGTTGTTGTTTTTATTCCTGGACTGAAGGCTGAAGAAAATTGGGTAATTTTATAGACTCATTAGAACAATATATGTCTAATTATATTCTTTTTAAAAAAAAGCCTCTTCCACATATTTAGCAAAAGTATAGACAAAATTGCTAAAAATAAAGATGTAAAATACTATAAGATTAACAATAAATCAAAACAATTGATTAAGAGTGTAAGTAATTATATAACATATAATAGGTGAAATTTTTATATAAATTAAATTGTTTTGACATATAGTCATTCTCAAATAATATTTTTGTTATAGTGAAAGTCCTCATCTTCGCCTATTTCTTACTTATACACTAAAAGTCATACTAAAAAAGTATAAATGTAATGACTAATTTCTGACCTTCATATCACAAATCCAACATGACTTTCAAAGCCTTCCATTATATTGTCTCTCTTACTTCATCCTAAGGCCTTTATTTCCTACTCCCTAGAATGATCTCCTGTCTTATCAGGTTTCTAATCTCAACACTTCTCACATGCATCAGACTTTTCTCTGTGTTCAAATATCTGTCTAGGAAAACTTCCCCTTATGGAAAATATTCCCTTTATCCTCTCAAGAACAGAGTCTTTATACAGTATCTATAAGACCATATTCAGCATTCTATGCCTTCCTCTGGGTTTATTTTAATAATGTTTACTTTGCCTTGAAAATCAATATTGGAACTATACATAGAGTAATGAGTTTGGGATTTTTAAGATTTTAGTTATTTTTAGAAAGCTCAGTTTACCTGGCTACTTCCATAACTGCCATAGAAAACTAAACTTCTTTATAAATTAAATTATCTGAATGAGCATCCTTCATGTATTCAGTTATCACTTATTGCATTTACTTTATCAAATTTTAACTAGTTAACCAAAGAGCTAAACCAAAATTTATAAAGATATTTTTACTTAATTAGTATTAATTTCTACATTTTCCTTTTTTGAAATAAACATGTCTTAATTTTTGTTTGTCTTTTTGAATAAAAATCTGTCCATTAATTAAAAGATATGGAAACAAAACAAAGCAGGAAAAATAAAGATGTGATAGGGAACCTAAAGTTAATTACTATGTCAAGGCAGACATTTTAAGGAAACTGTGTCATAGGCATGCTTATTTTAAAAATAAAGAAACCACTTCAGAGGAAGGAAGTTATCCAAGGCCACTAATTGTACAGTGGCAGAAAGAACTCTATGCAATGTACCCACAGTAGTTTTAAATTTGTGAGCAGATGACCATATTACAATGTGAAACAGACTCTGAAGAATGAACACGTGAAGAGTTTGATTATTGTAATCAAATAAAACACAACTAAATTAATCTGATGCATACTTGATGATATGTAAAATTGTTATTGTGTTGCATGGGGCCTAGTCATAATAGCTAAAGGGTTCACATAAATTACTATAATTAGTATTGTTCTTACACAGTCAAACTAAATATTTCTGGGATTATCTGAAGAGAAAGAAAAGGAAAAGCAACTAGGAGAAATAGGAAGCTATCCTAATGGGAACCAAAAATTAGTAGGAACATAGAGATCATTTAGCTTAACTCTCTCTTTATACTAATGGGTACACTGAAGATTATAGAATGGAGTTATCTATTTGGGTTACCTGACTTCAAAGCACATTTTTTTTTTCTGATATTGATTCCTTGGCTCTGGAATCTGTAAAACTCAGATTTTCCTGTCTTATCAAGAGAAGAAAAGATGGTCATGAGAGCTTAGAGTAATAAGCTTCATTTTTTTATCTGTTCTGTAAAAACAACACCCCACCCCATCTTCTGCAGATGGAGGAGTCATGGAGAGTACACCAAAATTCAGCTTTCCTCTCAGGAAGTCTTAAACCAGACTTCAGCGGGAAGGAAAGCACCTGGCCTAGAAGACTGTAAGGAAAAGAGAAAACTGCTGAAACTGGATTGTCTACTGGTTCACAATGCAGAGGGCTTTGGAGTCCTTCTGGCTGGACATATGAAGTAGTGTGAAGATCTTCGGAACTGCTTCACCAGTTGCCAATCTATTGTCTCTTTACTTATTGTCTCACCTTCCCAATTGAAATAATAATGAATTATAGTGGGAAAAACAACAGGTTTGATGTCAGAAATATTTGTGCCTAACTAGCTACATAGTCTTGAGGAAGTCAACCTCAGTTTCTTCATCTATTATATGGCATAAATCATTTTTACCTCACAGAGTTATTGGCTGAATTAAACAAGATAACGTGTATTAAGTTTAATTACAGTGTTTGGCATACAATTGTTGGGAGTCAACCTACAATGGACCTTTCCTGCTGCTACGTGTCTTGCTGAGTGTGCCAAAATCACAAGGTCATGACTATTCTTTCACCCCAGAAGTGAACAAATATATTGCAACAATGTATCATAAAGTCCAGCAATATAATCAGTCTCCCTCAGGACAAAGAAAACATTGGCTCACTAATAGCTACAAAAGTGGTTTCTCAGATACACTCAGCATGTCCTTTTACCTAAGTGATTTTGCCCTTGGTGTTTCCTCTGTCTGAGTGGGTTTGCATTGAATCTAAAGATCAATTTGGTGAGAATGGCCATCTTAATATTTAGTTATCTGATTCATAAATATGGTATATCACTCTACTAATTGGAGTCCTTTTAATTTCAGCAATTTTATGTAATTGTCAGTGAACAAATATTGTACATCATTTGTCAAATTTGTCCCTAAATATCTCATATATTTGATGCTATTGTAAATGGTAATTATTTTAAACTTATTTTTAAAGTGTTCATCATTAGGATAAAAAAAAACTGGTGGATTTTCTAAGCTCAGTGTTCTTTTCTCCTAGAAAAGACCCCATTATGTATGTTCAGGTTCCATCTGGTCTCCATGTCACCCTATGAGATTTGGAGCTTGGGTATACCAGTATACCCATTTATGACACTCGTGACACTGTTCTGTCATGGATAATAAGTCCTTTGTCTCTGACTCTGGAGTCTCATTTCTTTTGTCAGTTTCCATGGAACTTATTAGTTAGCTCTCCCTACTCCATCATACTTATTTAAATAGCACAAACCCAAGTTATAATTTACAGTCAAGAAAAGATAATCATTTCCTAGTATTGTTTTTATTCATCTGAGCTACATAATACACATTGCGGCATTTAGTAAAATAGACGTATTTAATATAATCCCACAATAAGCCATAAAACAGATATTATTAAATCCACTTGAAAAATAATAATATTGAGGCTTAGGTTTGAACAGTCTGAAAATATTAGGTAGGTAAGTATTGCTCTCTTATTGGCATCAAAAGGTGGGAGATTAGTAGGGTAACAAATACAGGTAGAGTGGCCTTTTAAATAACTTTTCCTTGTAACTTTGCCAAAGACAGCTGTGATCCTTCTAGGGCCCAAACACAGTTAATTTCCAATTAAGTGGAATAGCCAATGAGAGAAAACTCTGTAATAATTCATTGGGAAACCTGGAGGTAGATGACAAGGGATGTCAAACAGAGAACATTTGATACTACATGTGATCATTCATGTCACAGCTTAAAGGGAAATATATACATAGCTACACTACTGGTTTGTATTCTATATGTTCATGAATAATGGACATAAATTTCCTATAAAATCCATTACTATAAAAACTTCTCTATGAAATAGAGTCCATAGAATATCGAAGTTTTTTTTTTTTTTTTTCAAAATCCCTAAGATACAGTCAGAATTAGGCAATTCAATGGCCTCTTTTCCATATATACTAAATTGAGCATAATGGATTTATGAGGCTGAGAGGAAGTTTGGAAACCTTTTAGTTCGGCCCCTAACTCTACACAGTTTCCATCCCTCCTGTTCATAAATATGAAGTATCAGTACCTATCTGGACTGTAATGAAAAGAATAATGATTTGGGAGCATGACAGCCTAACTTAGCATTCTGGCTCTCCCATTGTCTGCATTTGTTTTCATGGCAAGTTATTTAACCTCTATGGGCCTAGTTTTACTTATATATAATAGAGATGATAATATTCTCTGGAAAAGGTTACCATGTCTGGCATACATTAGGCACACAGTGAATGGGACACATCATTAACACTGCCAAGTCACACAGAACTTCAGTGGGAAAGACAGACTGTGATCCAGAGACTCTTGATATGTAACAGTATAATCAGCTGGAAAGCTTTCTTGTCCTGTGGCTCAAAAGAAGATTGCTCACACAGAACCCCAGGTGAACAATTTGGGAAGGGTATAGAGAAGTCCCCACAGACCTACACTTGTACTGTAAGAGTGATCCAAGGAGAAATAACTCCAGGGAGCAGGGTGCCCTTAATCTGAAGCTGCAGTATTGCTTAGCATCTCAGAGCTTCTCTAAAATTTCCCTTTGACTTAAAATAGAAGAGTCTCTTTTTAATCTTCAGAGAAAGGTATTCTATTCATTCAGCTCTTACCTGCTCACTGAGGAAGGACAAAGACAAAGGTGCAAATGTGAAGGCATAATGAAGGAGGCAAGTTAGCTACTCTCTTCAGAGCCAGTCCTCAAAGATTGTGACTTAAATCAGAGCTGTTAATCTTACATGGTGATTAAGTCTCAGCTGCTTAAAATTTCAAGAATATGCTGTAATAAATCTGAGGACAGAGGGGCCAAGGTGGGGAAGCTTTTAATTTCTGTATTGCTGTTTATATTTAATTAAACTCTAAATAAAAGCAAATCTGGGGCCAGGGATGGGAGAAAAAAAAAGACAAAAGAAAAAGAGTATCTTGCAGGTTAAGAGCACTTACCTGGTTCAAATCCTGGTTGTGTCACTAGTAAGTAAACTTGTCAAGTAACTTAGCCCCTCTGTGCCTTTGCATATATACAGGCAAGAGAGAAGAATACTTTGTGGAGGTATCATCTGAGTTAAAAAGATAATATGTGGAAAGCACTCAGTACTTGATAAATATTCAGCAAAAGGGAAATCAGTATTATTTGAGTAAAATTCAAGAGTAAAAAATTTGCATTCCACAATTTTATTTTTGCTTTGTACAAAACTTTGTATGGATATTGATATTTTCTCATTTTAATTTTTATTAAACAAGAACATACAACACACACACACATACATACACACATTATATTGCAATAGAAATGCCCTCTACTGAAGCTAGGTGTTTATATTTCCTTTCAAAGTATTTCCCAACTATACTAAAACATTATGAGGAAGGAAAGGAAATGGGTATTATGTATCTACTGTGTATTGCTTTATTGGACTTTACACTAGGTGCTTCTTTCATTTAATTCTCACATTCTGCCAAGACAGTATTATTATTCACATTTTACAAATGAAGAAATTGATGTCCATCTGGATAAACATCTTGCCTAAAGTCACTCACCTGGTAAGTATCTGAACTTGGGCTGAAACACAGAAGTGTCTGATGTTAAAATTGTAGATTTCTTGTGGACAGAAATTATTCCAAAGTTGATACAGGACATGATGAGAATAATCCCTGAAGGTACTTGTTAGAAATATAAATTCTGGAAACTCAATCAAATCCAAATCTATAGGGCAGGACCCTAGAGAAGCTCTCTATTTAATGATCACTCCAGGTGATTGCTATCATCTGCAAAGTTTGAGAAATATTACAGAACATCGACTGGTGGTCTGAGCCTTTTAATCTGTTTTAAACAGGCAATTGTTTCACAATAAACAGACTTTTTTTTTTTTTGACACAGATTCTATAACATTAAGTTTCTATTAATGGCAAGTACAAAATTTAATTTTGAGTTTTTAAGGATAGTAGAGATATGGCATTAGTATTATCCATCAAATTTTAATAACAAAATGAATACTTAAAATATTTAAGGCAAATCATATAGTCATGTCAAATAACTTTTACACTCTTCAGTAGAATGTCACAAAATGTTAAATATTATGCTGATTATCTCATGTTGAATGTCGTGTTTAAATATGCCAAATTTTTTATTGCATTCAAATAAATTATTAATTAGAAAACAAAATAATGCAAGGAACAAAAATTGAGCTCAAGCTTTTCCATTGACTAGTTCTGTGGACTTGAGCAAATCATTTAAACTCTCTAGACCTTAGTGGCTCCATCTAAATAATACATGGAATGATATTTCTTTCCAGGGTTAACATCTGGATTAAAAGAAACAAAAGATAAATGGTTTATAAATGACCTTTTATACAGAGTTTTAAAAATGAGTGGCTTTTACAATCATAATGTCAGTAGAAGTTAGCTGTTCTTTCTCTGCTAAGTTTAAATCCTTGAATGTTTTCTGGTTCTCTGCCAACCCTGAGAGAGGGACATTTTTAGAAAGGTAGAAATGATGCTATTTTAATGAAGATGTTATCATGTTCTCTGAGTGATGCTCGATTAGAATCTATCCCTGTGTGTTACTAGCAACTAGAAAGATTTTAAGATCTACAAATACTCTTCAACAGAGAAAAATGGAGGACATCATCCTAATGTTCCTACATCTCTTCTCTATATGTCTGCAATAAAGTTCGATTGCTCACAGTGATTTCTGATCATTTACACTGGGGGTGATAATAGCAACCTCATAGACCTTGACAATCAACTGCAAAGTAAGTACTTTAAAAATGGCTTTGAAATATCTTGATTATCAAGAGTATAAAAGGCAAATTTAATTCTGATATATTCTTAATAGGAATGAGAGTGAGAACCATAATGACAATAATTATAATATTGTACATAATAAGTATAACTTTTCAAGGATGTAACTCATTCGGAGAAATGATGTGACCCTGAAGTCACTTTACTCATTGTATAACTGCAATATAAAAAAATACTTTCCAAAACATATTAAATGTGTCTTAGACTGAAATACGACTGCCAAAGTTGTTTGTGATTTCTGAAAATAAGCTGACACAGGTTGGTTCAAATTTGAGCTCTTGGTGTATTGGGCAAATTACCTAAATGCTCTGAACTTTAGTTTTCTTATCTCTTAAAAAAAAAGAGACAAGTGTAACTATCCCATAGATAAGGTCTGTACAAACCATAAAGCGACCTACGAATTGTAGTTATAATAAATAATAATAAGATATAAGTTCTTATTAATCAGATATAAGTCCAACAATAAAGGTAATGGTTTTTAGGTGACTTTAACTTTAACCAGTTTATTTAAACCATGTCCAGCTGAAGGTATTGGGAATCTTGTTATCATAAACACTTTTATCATAGTCCCATCTTTTCCCTAATTGAAGCCAAACTTAGCATAGTACTTATGACTGGGATATCCATTTTTTTAGCATGCCCTTAATCCATCTCAGATTTTCATTTTGTGAATTCCATTTTTACTACTTTCTCTGGATTCTTTTCAGAGTTTCTCTCTTTGAAATCCTATAATTTCACAGACATCGAAGGAAACTTTTGTACCAGAAGGCACACTGGTTTTGGAGCCAGCATTATATAATATAGAACACAACAGTTTTGTATTCACATCGTGCCACTTCCCCAGGTTTGGTAACCTGACCTCTCTAAAACATCTGTTTCCCCATATATAAAATGTAGTGTTATACAAACTAAAGGAAGAAATATAAAGCTAAATATACAGGTAGTATTCTTTAATTATTTGTCAATTTTATTATTTAAAAGCCTCTGTTCTCCATGAGGCTGCTCTTCATTTAGTACATTTTGATGCTCTTATCCAGATAGAGAATTCTGGTAACATTCTGGTTTACTAGACAAGCAGCTATCTAGGACCTCTGACTCCCCCTCTAGCCAAAGGAGTATGATGAAACTGAATTTATCTCCCCTAAGTTGTTTTCCCAATTAACTATTATATAATCTGGCTCCCAAACCCAAGCTTTCTGGCATCTAGATCATCTTTTTTTCCCTGGGCCCCAAATAGGAGTACTCATATGCTTGCCCTATAAAGCAGAAGGGCTAGAAAGGTGACATGCTTCCTCTGAGAGTAAACCCATTGTGGCTCCAGTAACTTCACCTAGGTCATGATGGTTCTCCATGAAAGGATGAGAGGATGTGGATACACATGCTTCTTCTTACTGGTCTTGGTTTATAAACATCTCTTATGAAAACCATTATTTAGCCAGTATGGTATAGCACTATGGAATTTGTGCTTATCCAACTTGGTCCGCAACTGTCATCCACCCTCTGAGCAATATTATGAGAAATTTTTAAGCAATGCTTATTCTCTTGTTAATATCGTGGCTCCATGCATTTTTCCTCAGCTGTTTACTCTTCACCATCTGAATGGTTTCAGAAAATTATACAGTGCATTTTAAAATGGCAAATCACTCTTTCCCTAAGCCCCTGTTTTCCTACAACTTAATGTTTTACTTATGTGCCAACACAGAAAATATGGTCATCCAGGATAGATGGTATCATTAACTTCTACTTATGCACTAATGCTTCCTTAATGGATCTATTTACTAATTATTACTAATATAGAGAGATTCCAAGGAAATCCTAAATGATTTATGGATATTACTGACACCCAAAATCAAGACTGACCTCAAATCTAAAAAATATTTTCTTTCCCTGACCTTAGATGTGCTGCCTTTATAGAGCATTGTGTAATTTCCATGAGTCCTGTTGAACAACCTTGCTTTTTTTGCAGGATACTTTGGCTTTAGGATATTGTTTAAGGAGGACTCTTTTTTTTTTTTTTTCCTGTTTCTGTTAGTGACCCAATAATTGTTTTCATGGCTTACCAGTCAAGTATGAAGTGCTCTGATAGCATGTCAACAAAATGTCAAATACTGGAAGAGAGACTCTATGACTGTTATTGTGATTGATTGTTTATTTGAATCTTTCTGCTCCCAGCTGCTCCTTGGATGTTATGTCAAGAAAGATGGAAACTACAGAGAAGACATTTTGAATACAGTAAAAACTGTCTTCTATAACCTTGGTATATAGAAAGTAGATAAGAGCAGAAGATGGAGGACAAGCAGGACTCCTGAGTAGATCACTAAAGAAAATTTTGTCCATAAAATATTTGAGGGTTACAGGACAGCCAGGCAAAGTGAACTAAGGAGAATATTCCATAGCCATGAGGCTCCAGTAACACTGAGATAAGAGTCCTGTTTGTTTTCTGGTGGCCCTGCCTGGCTCCCACAATGAAGAGCAACATTCTTTTATACTCTGCATTTGTCAGAGATATAGGATAAAAACTGAAAGGGGATACAACATAGAGTCAGATCTCTCTTTAAGAACTGCTATTCTATCTAATAAATACCATTGTCCACCATTTTCACTGATGAATTCAAGACGTTTATTTAGAGTTTGTCTTATGCTAGGTTATACAAATGAATAAAATAATATAAGCTGTCCTCAAGGAGCTTAGTGTATAGATAATTCTAATACAATGGTATCAGCATTCTTGAATAAAATTCCAATAGAAATATTTTATGTTTCTGGAAGAAAGAATCTGATTTACAGTACACATACTGAACATAAGTAAGGTCAAAACAGAGTATTTCTTTTTTTCAAAGTAAATATTTGAATAATAATTATTTAAAATTATTATCTTAAAAAGCATAAGTAGTTAAGTGTACTCCTTCTGTGAATGAGTCAAGTGGAGGTTCCTCCATCCTAAATAGCTACTCTACCCTAAATTTGTTCAACAAATTATTGAAAAATATTTGGTCTAAGCGAGCCATCTCAGACATCAACTGTCACTGAGAGTTATTCACAGATATCTTTTCTCAGTTTAAGAGAAACAAGATTTCCAATTAAAAGACTAAACATCAAAAACAAAGAAACAAAAAACTTTGGGTGATTTCTTTCTCTCCTTAAAAAGCTTATTAAATTTTCTATTTAATGTAGAAAAACTTCATACAGAAAAATTCTTTGAAAAAAAGATAAATTAATTCTAAGATACATTTGATTTTAACAGAGGAGAAAGAAAATGATTAGAGAAAAAGTTTTTAGACATTTCTCAAGCAAAATTATCTCTATTTATAGCAGCGGCCCAGTAGCTGATAGAGATAACAATCATGTTACCAGTTGGCTGAATAACAGTTATTCAGCACTCCAGGCATGAAAAGTCTGCACTAGAAACCCTGACAAAATACAAAGGAAAAGTCGATGTGATCTCTGCCCTTGAGGAGTTTAAAGTTTAACAGGAAAAAAGGGCAGGCTCTTGTGAGGGGAAAAAAAAGACCCCCCCTCTCCAAAAAAAAGAAAAAAACAACCTAGATTGATAGATAGATAGATTGATAGCACACAAGAAAATAACCATCTCTTCAGAATTATATAAATTCCACTTCTGATAGTCTAAAAAAGATAGTATCATGGCTTAATTTAGTCAAAGAAAAATAAGAAAAATGACATTTTTTCTGTGATACCCTTAAAATTATAACTTCTTACAGTGATACTCTTATAGGAGTAAGGGCTAATAAAAGTTAAAAATAAGAGGCTTAATTCTTCCTGTTGAAAATAAGAGACTTCTTTCCCCTCCTTTTTCTTTGGGCATTTACTTCAGAAAACTTTCTAATTATAAGTACGTTAAAGTGTATGTAAATCATTTTGAAAACTAGATAAGCCACTTGTCAGTTTTATAACCCAGGAATGTTTTTTTGCAAAGACCTGAGAGATATCTTTCTGAAACATAAACATCAAGGCAGATAGCACCTCTATTTTCCAGTTTCTGTGGGAGGGTTGGAGCCTAACTTCGGTGGGTGCCTTGCTCTAAGTTGTAAAAGTACTTCCTGTCACATAGGTATGAGGAAGTTTCCTCCTTCTAAATAAATCCAATTGGCCAACACAGATGGCCACCTCAACTACCCAGTAAAGTTAGGATGAATTCTGTGTGACAAATGGTGCTGTCAATTCTCCTACTTGAGGACCAATTACAGTTTACCTTGAAAACATGTCTGTAATGGATTGCTATCTGGTTGGCTATCTAAAAGAACAAGGTTTCTTTCTGCCTTTGCAATCTCTCTGAGGACTGACTGTGATGTTCATTTAATCTAAGCTCTATAGGTAAGTATATATTTAATGTTCACCACTACTTTTTGATATCGATATTTCTCTGGGCATTTTGCTTATATGAAACTTTTCTCTAGTAGATTCTTCAGGAAGAACTCAATAGGGAAACATCCTCTAAGTTCTTGCATTTTGACAAATATTGTTTATGACTTTTATACTTGAACATAAATTTAACAGTTAAATATCTTTGTCTCCCATTTTTATTTTCTTGATTATTTTTAATGTTACTCTGTTTGGCACAAGACATTGCTGTTAAAAAGTCTAATAATGATCTAATTTAATTTGCCTTTTAATCATATATATATGTATTTTTACTTAAATGTCCCTCCCCAATTTTTTGAAACTTCATAATCATATTACTATATTTTGATTTTGGCTATCCTGCATCATAATTCTCAGGTAGACAGTATGTCCTTTAAATGAGTTTCCAAGTCTTTTATTTTTTAGGATATTTTCTTGAATTATAGTTCTTATTTATTCTGTTCCTCTTCTTTAGTTTACTTCTTAAGGCACTCCTATCATTTGTAGAATAGATCTTTTCATGTCTTCATTTTTTTTTTTAGTATGTTGTCATTTATTAAAGGATGCTTTTCTGCTCCTTATTCTATTTTTTAATGCAATAACTTTGCATAGGCTTTGACCTCATTGTTTCTCTGTTAGTTCATTTTCATGTTTATTTTCTTAAACTTTTAGGAGAAAGCTTAGTCCACATAGCTTTTTTTTTTAACTTCACAGAGCTCCCTCTTCTGTTGTGTTTGGGCAGTGTTAAACAAATGATGTCTTGATCTCTTAAATTTCTTGACCCTGTTCTCCTTTCAGACTTTTACCTAAACGTTTTTTCCTTTGACTCTATTGTTTCCATGCAGCTCTATGTTGATTTCAGTCCTCGAAGTTTCTTTGCAGTGTGGATACTGCTAAGAAGAGTGCCCACCCGTGTGTACCCCATGTGTAATTTGTTCTGAAGAGAAGTGTTTCTGTTTGTGGGTATGTCTTGCTGTAAATAGTTGTTCATATTTTTGTTAATTCAATACTATGCACCATTGTATTACAGTAACTTTTATAAAGCAAATCATAAATTAAAAAAATTGGCTACACAGTTTTGAGAGTTCTCTAGGTTTAGCTCATTCCAGTCCCTCCAGATCTTACTGTGTGTCGCTTGCACTCACCTGTGAATAGAGTGGGTAAAATCCTACCTTTTTTTTTTTAGCAGCTATTATAGAATGGTCCACTGTCCCTTCCAGGTAACACTTTCAAATATCTGGGTGTTCTTCTATTAAGGGTCCTCAGTTTTCCTATTGGTTCACTCTACTTGCTGCATAGATGCTGATACTATGCGCTTCTTGTAGCTACTGGTGTTTTATCCTTGCCTGTTTACACTCCATTATAAACATTATTCATAGATCTTTGCTTTGTTATCTGGTTGCACTATTATTTTATATGAGGATTTGGAAGGATACAAAAGTATGCTTCCATTGTTTTAGAATTCCACACCGTCCTTAGTATACTATAGGCTTTCGTTATGTGTTGAATTAGATTTAATTGAATAACAAAGTGAATAATAAGTTAGAAAAAAATTTTTTCTGTAAATCATAAATCTTTATCAACACATATTGGTATGTTATAACATATTATTTCTGCATATATGTTGAATTGTAGTATGGCATAGAGAAAATAAGACATATGGAGGAGCTATGAAAGTGTGATCGCCCTTTTTTAGCATGATTTCACAAGGAAAAATTGGTAGATATACAAGGAAGTCATTTAGTCAGATCAAAGGGCAGAATCTCTGTGATTAGTTACACCCACCTTTACCCTAGTTTTGGATATTCAAAATCATCCTGGTTTAATGGAAAAACTAAAAGACATTGATTTAGACATAGACAAGGACCACTTAACTGTAAGTGTTCTTATTAGGCAATAGCTGAAGACCATTTGCTATCAGCCTGATCTTATAGCAAGTCTTACAAATTTTCTAACTATAAAGTAGTCTCACCTTAAATGAAAACACTGCCTGAGACTTAGTTCTTCTTTGATTTGCACATTAGAAGTTCAGTTTCTATTCCAGTGGGTAGTTTATGTAGGTCTGTAGAAAAATTTCACTAATAAGCACCATTTTGTTAAATCTCACTAATAAGCACCAGTTCCTTAAAAGATCAGCCTCAAGAATTAAAATCAATGAGAATAAATATAAAATGGAAAAATGACATTTTTGGTAGAGATAACCTGCACTAAGAGAAATGCTGCTAAAAACTCTTTCGACATTATCCATTATATTTTAACATTTAATATTACAGATAGGATGTCTGATGCTGTTCTGACTATCTCTTTCTGTGACTGAGGTTCTCTGCCTGCCCTTATTTCTCCTCTTGATATTGTGCGTGTGTGCGTGTGCGTGTGCGTGTGCGTGTGTGTGTGTGTGTGTGTGTTCAGGTCAAAAGTATGAAGTTTAGAATCAACCAGATGTTATTTATTGTTCCACTAAATAAAAAGCCACTTCCAAGTTGTGGGAGCTAAGGGAATTTATTTAATCTTTCTAATCCTTAATTTTCTCATCAAGAAAATAGGAATAATGATACCTAGTACTCAGAACGTTGTGAAGTTCAGTGCTATGATATGTTTAAAGTGGTTAATAGCAAGCATTTAGTAAAAGTTACCTATTATAATGCTTTATTATTATCATTACTATTAGCTTGGATCTTAGTAATTCAGAAATCTCTCTATTAAATATCTAGGTACAGATATTTTTAGTATACATAAATATTCTGGAAAAATTTTTCATTTATACATATCAGCATTTTCACATTATATTTGCATAATGTTTTTACTTATCTGTATTTTGAAAGAACCGAATGCTCTAGTAAGGCAGGGAGTATATCTACCTTTTTAACTACTGCAATTTATACCTAGCATAGTGCCCTGTAGACAATCAATGAATGTTTGTTGAATAAATAAGTAAATGAATTAACAATTTATTTTTCTCAAATATCTATATATGAAGAAAAAATGCTTTAGATAACAAACAGGAAATCACTATAGCTCATTTGTAAATTAATAAATTGGCAGTAGTTTATACATTTGGCTTTGTAAGTTTGATTATTATGAGTAAGTAACCTTTCATTGGTTTCCTTTCAGTAAGAGATAAAATCCAGCTCTAATCTGACCAGATCCTGGCCTCAGGTAATGTACTCAAAAAAAAAAAAAAAAAAAAAAAAAAAAAAAAGAAAGCCTCTGGGAGCACTGTTTGAATGGTTCTTCTGGCTTCTTCCCTCTGACATCTTTACTATTAGTCGCACCCCTTTTGAAAATCAGCCTTCTCAGGCAAGAAACTCTGCAGTGATCTGCTGAAGACCAGTTGCATGTATATAACATCAGCATCACTTTGGGCTACTACTGAGCACACATGAATAAGCAGTAAAATGAGACCCCCAGCTTAGCAATTCTTCAGTAAATGAATGGGAAACCATGCTCTAGGCAGTTATTGATATTACTAAATAGCCCTTGAAAATTGCCCATTGGAGCTGAAAGCATACTCTATTTCTCCTAGGCCTTGCATTTTCTTTAACTCTTTTTTTTGGACTTCAGTACTACTATATGCTCTCTCTCCTAGGAGTAATAAGCTTTGTAAGCAAGGCAGGAGCATGCTGAATACATCCTTCCAAACAATACCTAGGAAAAAAATTAACTTAAAAATTGCATCACATGGAGATAAACACTAATAATCAAGGAGGAATCCTGAGGTTCAGATAGTTAAGTTGCATGTGTAAGATGTCAGTATTATCAAACTATAAGTTTAACTCAGACCTTCTAAATCTAATTCACCCACAATGGCATGCCACTTAAATGGGGCTGAGATTCAAATCTCTTGATTCTATACCTAGTGAACTCTTTCCATAATATGTTGCCTTTAGAGGAGTGAGAGAATAGCATCAAAAAATAAATTAAAAAAATAGTATAGAAGTGGAATGCTCAGTTACATTAGACATAAGCATGAGGCAATAAAGTTGACTTATCCATAAAGAGGCAGCATTTGAAGAATAGCTATTTATATAGGATAAGGGAACACTGTGCACTGTATATTTAGGATAAAAAGTATCAGTGTGATGATGATGATGACGATGATGATGATGAAGATTTTACTACTATTTTCAACATTCCTTATATAATATTGAACTACACACAGAATAATTCCTTCCAAATCCCATTGCTGGAAGCCCACATCACCAAGCTTTTAGGCTTATCTATCGTTTGAGATGTTTGCTCAACGTTATTGATTACTCATTATTTGGCCAAAGAGTAAGATGAAGTTTATTTTCAATGAAAATCTATGGCAAATGCTTGAAGTACCAAAATTAGATTGCGGAGAGGAGTATATAGAGGGCAATTTGATGGGGAGAGGGTCAAATGTGAAGAATTGAAAAAAAAATGTTTTATATTAAGTGTGGATGTTTTTCATTCATTAAAAATCTTGTAGAACTCAGACTACATATGGGTGCAAGACTGTGGATAACTATTTATTTTAAAGGAAACTCAGTTTACTGTGAAAATTGTAAAGTAACATGATAACCAAGTCATGGGTACTTCTGTAAATATAAGTTTAAACTTTAAAAAAAAAGTGTAAGTTTAAAGGTATATGTTACCTTAGAAACTGAAAATGACATTTTTAATATATATTTATGTATTTTGATTATACACACACACATACATGTAAGAGTCTGTCTATATCTATAGGTAGACATAGATATTGAAAGGCTCTTACATTTGTAAAGCCAATACTTCAAACATTTTTCAGTAGCAGGGGGCTCGCTACTTCTATTTTTATTTTGATAACAGAATATGAGCTATATAGCAAGAAAAGCTTCCTATCCTCAAAAAGGTTTTCTGTACAACATAAAACACATATCTAAACTACACTGTAATAAGTTTGGATAGCTCTTCCTAAAATAGTTTTCTAAGAAGAACAAAAGTAAGGATAGGTTTCTCCCGAAATTAAATGTATGTTTTATATTTTCTGTTTAAACCAATGCCAAGATATACTCCACACAAATCTTATGCTTGGTTGTAGGGCAAAAATTAGGATTCCTTTATGTCTATGCCTATATAAATGTAGAAAAATGAGATTGTTTTATATGCAATGTCATTGATGTGTATGCTTTAAAACCGTGCTCCCCAACCTTTTTGGCACCAGCAACCAGTACTCCTATGAGAATCTAATGCCTGATGATCTGAAGTGAAGCTGAAGTAGTGATGCTAGCATTAAGGATTAGCTGCAAATACAGATGAAGCTTCTCTGGCTCACATCCTGCTGTGCAGCTGGGTTCCTAACAGGCCATGAACCAGTACTGGTCTGCCTCCCTGGGGTTGGGGAACACTGCTTTAAAAGACAGTCTGCCAACTCTGCAGAGCTATTAAACTTTCCTGGCACTAGAGGTCACTCAAACCAGATTGCAGATAGAGTGACTGCATTTCTGCTAACTCCACCAAGTGGAACGCAGTCTACAATCTAATATGTAGTGATTAAGAACCAACGTTAGTACACCTGAGACTAATGTAATACTGTATGTCAATTACAATTAAAAATAAAGTCAGAACAATAATTTAAAAACACAAAGTAAACTCTATTTTCAGAAATATCCAAATTATAACACAAAGCACTGAAAAAATCAAACTTCAAGTAGAAAAATAATCAACAAAATCATGAGTATTCAAATCAAATTAATAAGAAAGAAAATTAATGTTTCCTCTATTTATAACAGCTGTGTACATGAATTCAAAATGAAGTCACCAAACCTTAACCTTTGCTATTTTTTTTTGTTTTGCATTTCAAAGTCCATATAGGAGCAAAGTGTCAAATCATTTCAGTATAACTGGGAATAAACAAATTAATTGGATAGAGGCACAATGGGTTGAGGGAAGAGATGAGAAAGAGAGAGAGACAGGTTGGGGGAGAGGGAGAGAGAGAGATACAGAAGAGTGACCAGTGAGGTATGTGCAGATACAGCTGCTGGTGATACCATCAAGGTGGCCATAGGTGACTAGACAGAGTGACAACTGTACCTTACAAAGGGAAGCTTTGCTTGGGAGTTGCTGACTACTGATCCTAATTTTTAATACTCTGTTTCTTAGCACAGGAGACTTCCTTGTGTTTGGGGCTGGGGAAAGAGAAATATTTTCCGTTGTTGCTCCCTAGCATTAGACAGCTGTATCATCAAAAATCACTTGATTTTGAAGAAGCAGATTACTGACTTAGTCCCTTCAAATAGAGTGCATTTCCATTTATGAATCTCACTGCTCCCTGCAAGGTTTCTCAACCCCAAGGATAGTGCAAACATCTGCACTTAGAATTCTTTAGAATGCATGACTGGCCTGATGGTTTCCTAAATGGAACACTGGCCTCTTTAAACACCAGTGTGATTTGGAAGTCAGGAGTGTAGGTCCTTGGTCACTGACATTATAGATGTCATGGAGAAGGGTATAAGACTCTTTTGACCTCAAATACTCTGAGCATTATATGAAATAATTGGACTATGTGGGCTCAAATATTATAAGTCTAATAATCACTGAGTTAATGTGAGTCTTGCCTGAGAAATGAGTTTTGCATGATTGAATTCTGTTAGAAATATTAAAGAAATAAATTTTGAGGAATTCTCATGACTGATAATAATTGGTACTTTCCAGTTTATTCTCTATGCAAAGATACTGGCCATTCTAAAATTTTATATTTTCTAATATTTCATATATTTGGAAAAGAAGTTTTTTTTAAAAAAATCTACTTGGTTATACCATTAGAGACAATTAGCAATATCTTTAATGAGATAAAGGAAGAAGATTGAAGCATCACATATCTCACTTTCCTTCAAAATCCATAAAAAATATTTGGATGCTCGAAGGCAAGGGTAAGCAATCCCCATGTCGCCAGTTCTTGGCTCAGAAAGCACTCAGAGAGTGTATGTTTGATGGACTCACCAAATAAAGAGTCAGTTTGTTTATTAATGACCTGATAATGACTACTGTTTGGGGATTATAAATAAGTCAATTTATGGAATATTTTTGTTATAAATGAAAGTCTAACACATGGATGAGTCCCTGGCTTCATGGGGAAGAAGTGAATTTTAGTGGTTCTTATGTTGGGAGGCTACTTAAGTGCCCACCAAATGGAGAAAGAGGAGAGAAGTTAGTGAAAAGGAGCTTATCATAATTTCTTCTCTCTTCTTTCTGACTCTTACACTTTATGTGCTAGCCCAGCAATCCCCAACTTTTTTGGCACCAGGGCCCAGTATTCCTATGAGAGTTTAATGCCTGATGATCTGAGGTGGAGCCGAGGCAGTGATGCTAGTGCTTAAATATTTTTTCTAATGCTGTTAGCTTCATGCATGGCCTTGAATCATATACCTTGGTAAAACTGAAGAGGAGTAAGCAGGGCCCTATTGTAACATACTCAACCACCAGTCTCTACTTACATCAACTAATATATCTCTACTCAATTTTGTGAGCTGCTGAAAGATGAAGCAAGAGCTCAAGTGATGATAAAAGAGGGATGAGATGATACAAAACCAAGTATGGGGAAAAAAAGTTTACTTTAGCCCAAAGTGTGTGTCAGTGAGCTAGCTTTTGTCCATAAAATCTCCAAAAAGATATATTTTGATTTCACTTTTTCAATATGAGGAAATCAGTCACAGAAAAAGTGCACCCTGTTTTAGGAAAAGAGGTCTACAGGCACATGCAGAGTGTAATCACACACAACAAATTTTGGTCTAGGACAGAGAATAGGACAGAGCAAATCTCATGGAATGGCATAAAAGTTTATTGGAAATTTGTGATCTATCAGGAGCTGAGTTGCTTTCATTAAGTCTTGTCTATAACTGTGATCACTGATAAGCTGACAAAACAAGTAACTTCCATATGTAGGATAGTTCATAGATTCAAAGTATTAAATTTATATATATATTTTTTTTAAATCCTGATTTGTCTCTGCCTGCCAGCACATCTCATAGTTCCTTCTGGCTTCTTGCTACATTAGAGAGCAATCATGAATGTCAAATTTTGATGAGCACCGTGAGGACCTTTCTCTATAGTTCAGTCCACGTGGGTCTTTCTGATATGATTGATTGTGGCACAGAGGCATTCTTCATAAAAAGATTAATTGCTTCAGTACTTATCTAGGATGAATGGTTACCTGTGACTCCACATTTTTGATTCTTACTTAAGCGAGCAGTTCCTGTGTTAAGTTAATTTATTGTCTCCCTCTCTTTTTAACTAATCTATATTTATTTATTTTTTTCTTTTTGCATTTAGGTAAAGTGTTTTTTCTTGCCAATCCAAATGAGATTTGAGCAAAGCCTTTATAAAGAAGAAAATGGAATGTTGGATTGCTGTTGTCACTTCTCTTCTTTAATTCAGATGTCTCCTAACTACTACTAGTCAGCACTATAAGGTTATTTTCCAAATGTAATTATCTCAAAAGTGCCATTGAGTTGTACTGGATCTTGATGAAATATAATAAGTTAAGAGAAATTAGAGAACTGTATACAAATTATTTTCAGCTCATTTAGAAAGGCCAGAGCATGAGCACAGGGCAATCTTACTTTTGAAAAGTGAAAAGCAAATTTTTACTTAAGGCTGTTCTTGATAAAATACCCTAGGGCCAAGGTTAGAATTTTTCAACTTGCTCTGCAAAAACAGAACAAAACAAATGTCTCTGTGTTCTCCTGAGAAGTAACTCTTCGGTAGCTGGAAATTTTTAATTTATCATTTTCACATGAAGTGGCTTTGAGCTAGACAAGACATCTATTGAGAACATACGAATGCTTTATTTAAAAAGAGAGAATACAATAAAACTTTAGAATCAGAACATAGTAAATACTTTTTCTTGCATTTAGACAATCTATATGTGCCATGGCAGATAAATAAATTAATTTCACTTAAGATCACACAAAAGAACAGACAAAGCAGGAACAATAAAACCCAGATCTAATCTCAGAGCACTAATTATTTGACTGTACTATCTTTAAAATATGCTTGTGCTCTAAAACTTCCAAATGACTGCCAATGAATCTTTTATATAATCTTATTTAGTTTAAAAGCTAAATTATTAGTTTTACCAGTATGCAGGCAATGGGATACTTAGCTACCTTTCAGCAGCTTAGGGGAAAACAAAAACAAAAACAAAAACCATGTAGTATAGTCACAACAGGACAAGTACAAAGTATACTATTAACTATTGTACATTTCCATGATAGATGAGCATTTTAATTTTGGGCAGCTTTTTACATAATTTAGATAGTTGGAGTCTGGTTCCTTCCAAATTCCTTTCCCCACCTCTCTCAGACGAGGGTCAACAATCTGCCTTTGCTCACTATTTTATCTTGTCATAGTTGAGAATGCAAAACATCTGGAGCTAATGATGAACTCATATATTGTGAAACTGGGTTTTCCCCTGAGAAGTATTCTTTATTATATTTTAAAATATCAGTCACTTCCTTTAAATGAATGGCTCACCAATTATTTAACTTTGAGATATTAAATGAGTATATAATCCAGAGAAAACCTCCATTGTGCCACAACATTCACAATTAGAGTGAAAGAATGCACAATATCACCCATTAAAGTCAGTTATGTGGATCATTGGATACATTTTGAACTACTGAATTCAGACCATAGTTTTTCCTGATTGCATTTTCTTAAGTTTCATAAGAAGATGATTTTAATGTGTATTTTTTCACCCCCCAAAACCACTTTCAACATCGCAAATCTAACTAGCGCCAAGATGCAAATAGTACTTTAACTTAATATTGTTTACGTACAGAAACATTGTCTGTATTATTTAACCTCTCTCTCTCTCTCTCTCTCTCTCTCTCTCTCTCTCTCTCTCTCTCTCTCTGATATACTAGTTATATGGAACATTAAAGGCAAAACATATTTTACTACCCTTTTTCTTCTCTCTAAAATCACTAAAACAAAAGCTTTTAAGTTAGCTAACCTCATACCCAAAACTTTTAACTCATTGTTTTGTTCCATTTGCATAGTTTAATTCAAATGGGACATTAGGCCAAATAGTCTTAAATAGTTTACAGCTTTTTTAATAAAAACATAAACTTGATTATTTTGATATAGGTGCTCAATATAAATTAAAAAAGTGAGACTTTTTTTTTTTTAAAGCTAATGTTTTCACGGAAATCAAAGGACTTGGTAGTTCCCCTGCACTCTGTCTAGTTCAAACCCAGCACATGATGTAGCGTCAGTTAAGGTATCACAATTTAAGTTCAATATTTTAAGCATTTCAATCAATATTTAAAATAGTAAGTCATTTTGTGAGTGAATATCCTTGTATTGCTCCAGTGTACAGCTTGTAGAGCAAGGGATAAAGTTTACAGGAAGGTGGATTTTGAGACTACATTAGGAATAAATATCTAGTAATTGGAATTGTTTAGTTGTGGCTACTCGTCACAACTAAAGTGATTAAAATAAAGTTAAAAGATATCAGGAATGTGAAAAAGGGAGACAAGAACATCTTAGGAGAGCCTTTTCAGCTCTTAAGTATCTATTTTTCTCATTAGTACACTGAGTTCAACTTTCATTCTCTTCTCTTATTTTCTCTAGCTTTCTTCTTTGTAGCTCCATCATAGTCACCTGCTCCCTTACATAGCTCTTATTACAAGTTACAGGTAATTATTAGTTACATTAGCTTCAGGATATTATTTTTTGTAACCTTTGTGTATAATTTATAAACTGTGCATACTTCTTCCTAGTTTTACTCTTCCTAACTCCTGTGTGGTAGATCATTTGACCAATAACAATACACATGAACAGAGTCAAGGGCTCCTTGAAGTAGTTGCTGGCATTTTCAAATATGATATTATTATATTGTATATATATATAGATATAATAATATTATTATTATATCTCAAGGCTCTACTGGATGGTGGATTGGTCATTGTTTTCTTGAAGTTTTGAAAGAAGTCAGTAGAAAATTAACATTACAAATATATTTTTGAAAATTTAATTTGTAACATAATTATATTTGAATATGTGTATGTGTTTCTGTAGAGACAGTCACAGAATGGTTGATCTAGAAATGATCTTAGTGGGCTTTTATTTCAGTTCTATCATTTTATACATGAGTATACTGAGGCCCATAGAGGGGTTTGACCTTATTTTATGTAATAGGCAGAGTTAGAAACAAAGCTGAGGCCAGAGCCCATTTATTTCTCTTAATCCCTGTCACATTTAGGGTCTATGTTGGAAAGACGTAAATTGCAAGTGCTTTGACATATGCTAGGCAACCAGATGCCAGACTCTTGTAGGGCTATAAAAGAGATTCCTAGACAGGGTAGAAGATTAGTCTCTATAATCTCCAAGATGTACATTCTTATTCCAAAGTTTTATTCATCTGCATTTGGAAAAAAAAAATTGTAATGAAAAGGAAAAAAGAGGTTAAGAAGTTCTGTAAAGGTAGCGTGCAGAAATTTTTGAAGCTCTTTATTCAAAGAATAGCAAAACAAAATCATTAGTTTTTCAACTCTACTTGGCAATATTTCCTACTTCAAAATAAACTATCAAACCTTCCTATACTCCATTTTTTCTCATAATTATGCATGTTATTAAACAATTGGTAAGATAGGAGACATGAAGTGGACTCCATTTCATTGGCATCATATAACTACAAGAATATATGTTGCCAAAAATCACTTCCATTCAGTTGATGAAGCAAAGGAACAAGAGATCTGCAAACAAAAGTAGTTAGCAATTGGCGAGCATTCAAAGAAATTAACAATAAAAGAAGGAAACAAAAGATAATCCTCTGTCATAAAAAAAAAAGTTTAAAAGTATTTAGACTATAAACAAAAACCTCAACACCACTTTTTATTGGAAACTTTAGAAATATATTCAATTGTGTTTAAACTCAAATGTGATTGCTGAACATTTTTAAGTAACAAAGTTGAATTACTTCAGAAGGAATTTGAATATTTTTATTGTAACTTGTAGGCATACTATAAATTTTTGAATGTCAAGGTCAGGGAGAATTGATAATTTCCTACTGGATTACCTAATTTCCTTAGCTACCTTATACATCATTAATTCCCAAAAGTCTGCTTTATAAGCAAGATCCTATAAACTCTATGCAGTAGCACTGATGACAAGATACTTCAACTGTGAGCTCTGGAGTCTTCAATAAGGGTTAGAAAGATCACAGAATCCAGGGATCCCTGGCTCAATTGTAAACAGAGATGAAGAAGCAGAAATTCTCATTAGAATCACAATACGAGAGTAAATGTGAGGTGCAAACAGGAAAGAGACTTTATTCTGGAGAAACCAAAATATCAATAATTTCCTTCCTTCATTTATTCAGTATGCATTATTTGATTATCCACTATGCATCAGACACTGTCTTAGGGGTTGAGAATACAAGAGGTTGTACTGAGACCAAAAGATGATGATAGTACTTAGAGTCCAGGCCAAGAGGAAGAATAAGCAGGATAAAAATAAATGATAACAAGAGTATGAGAGGAGCTGTAAATCAGTAGGTAAAAAATTCATTGTATAATGTAATGGAAATCTCACATCATTGTTTATGATTTGAACCAAGAACTCTGACAAAGAGCTAGAGATAGAGAAGAAAGGTACCTTGAATTCTGGTACACAAAAGAAAAATGTGCGAAGTAAAACTCTCTCCCCTTTTTATCTCCCCCACAGTTGAAGAATTTGTTCCTTCTGTGCAGGCCATCCTAGCAGCATGGGAATTAACTCAGACCAATGAATAGCAATAGTCCATTCTTCTGCTTGCATTAAAAGTATAATATGAGGACAATTCATTGTTAGTACATAGGGAAACTACTATATATTCTTTGCCTTTAAGCAGATAATTGGTAAAATAGGAATATATGAAAAGCACTATAAGACACAACCCCCAGGGCAAACACTCTGCTTAAAGGGCTTAGTGAAATTGGCACAGAGGTTATATTTGAACTGGGTGAAGGATAAGTGGGATTTCAAAAGGCAGAAAAGAGAGTAAAATGCATTCCAGACAGAGGGAGCCACATGTACAAAATCACTGTGAAGGAGAATGGATTGTTCTTTGAAAATTTCATTCTCTTTCATACTGTGATTTTACAGAGACAATTACTGTTCACCATTTTTTTGTAAGGAGAGACTGGTGGTCTTTCGTATTTTGATAATTTATTCACTTGTTCAAATTTATCAAGTACCCATTATATATCAAATATATGTTAGATCTTGAAGAGAATACAAAAGAAAAGTTGGACAGGCATTTTCCATCAAGAAGCAAGAGAGAACCAGTAGTGGAATGGAATATAGGCTTTGGAGATAGAAGTCGGTTTGAGTCCCAGTTCAGCTACTTACTAATCATGTGACCCTGTGATGTGATTTAACCCAGATTACTTAATTTCCTCTTTAATATAATAGGCATCCCAAAATTTAGCATTTCAGAGTTGTTGTGGAGATAAGAGTAAAATGAATATGTTTGGCACATAATCAATACACAAAACAAAACAAAATTAAACTAAATAATGCCGTTCCTCCCCCCAAAAAACACTGTCTTACAGTTTTTAGACTTATGTGGTCTAAAATACATAGAAAAGGCACATGTCCTGTGGCCTCAAAGAGCCAGGGGAAAACTTTTTTGTTAATGAAAATGACATACATTGACTAAAACATGTCATATTATGTAGAATCTTAAAAACCAGTGTAAATTATCTTGGTTACTAACCCAAGGACATTAGGGCAATACTAAGGCTTCTAGATCTATACCTATCCTGGAGGCATGATGAGGAACACATAAGAGAGTAGAATGTGTGATTGGATTCTTCTATTATTTGAGACCTCACACTGACTCTCATCTCAGAGTGGCCACCCTTGACCTCTCCATCTAAAGTAGCCTCTTCCTCTCTATAACATCATACTGTGTAGAAATTACATTGCATATTTATTTATTCATTTGCAATTATTTTCTCTTCACACGAGACTTTAAGTTCCATGAGAATAGAGACTTTGTTATTTTGGATTTACTGCAATATCTGCAGCTCTTGAAACAGCAGCTGACACAGAGCAGGCTTGAACTTGCTTCTCTCTCTCTCTCTCTCTCTCCACACACAGAAACACACACACACACACACACACACACACACACACACACACACACACACACAGATTGAGAGAGAGAGAGAGAGACAGAGACAGAGACAGAGACAGAGACAGAGACTAATATTTACATATTTGCCTGGAAGGAACATTATGAAAATCTCTTACAATGATATACATACAAGCTGGTAAAGGTTTTATAGTAGAGTGATGGCAATGGATATGGTAAAAAGGAACAAATAGGACTCATAGCCATGCTACCTCTGTTGACCTGGAGTTTGTCAAAAATAATTTTTCATGTCAAAATGTACACTAAATTCATATAATTCAATGAGTGCCTAAATTTGCCAAATCATGGCCTTCTGTAACAGATTTACTTATCTTTGCTGAAATAGTAGACCCTCTATCTCTCACAAGAGTTCACGAATGCCATCTCTCTGGTCACTGATATGTTTCCATAGAATACCTTCTTCTAGATAGTTATACCTTCCAATGCCTGCTGTGTAACTAATATTGAATGATAATTTGTTCTTCTATTTGACATTATAGAGTGAAGTTGTTATATTACATAACTTTCTATCAGGAGAGTTACTGTATAATAATAGTACTATTAAAAATCCTTCTTTTACAAGACAACTTCATTTTAGTCTATTTTAATGTGATATAATACTTTCAAGGACTAATAGGAGGTATAGAGAAAAAGAAAGGAATTCACCAGATTTAAGTTCAAGGAATCAGAAACAATTCTGTATCTGTATTATGTATTGCAATATCTATGACATCATACAGTTTTCTTAAATATAAATATTAGTTGAGTAAATTTCCATTGAATGGCTACTGTATTTTCATTATAAAGATGAAGAAGCTGAAGGACAAATAAAACAATCACTTTTCCAGGGTATAGGTAATCTAATAGTCGCTTCATTCTAAACAGCTTAAGTTGGAAATACTAAAGACACCCTTCTTCTGAACTATGCCTACATATTCCAAATCCAAATTTCTATCTGTCCTCACTCTCATATTCTGAAGCCTGATGTAAACCATTAAGTTTGAACCAAGATCTCTGAAGAATCATCACTAAATGGACAAGGACAGCAGAAGCATAGGGAAGTATGGAAATACTTCTAAGTGTAATGGAAAAAGAAGAAAATATGGCTGATAAAGAAGGAACTTGACAGATAGCCTGGAGCAATATTTAGAGAAAAAGTCTTCTTTTCTAGAGTTTAAGAAATCAGAACATTTTGTTTTTCCCTTCTTCTAGTTATCACAGGAATGCTTGAATTAGTAATGTATGTATGACGCTTGTAAAAGGCAATAAGGAATAACACATCGAAGATGAGGAACTTCTAGGTGTAACATTTATTGTGTGTTATTAAAATTTACCCTTGCTAATTCACCAAATGATGATGCTACTCTGAACAGCTGTGCTAATGAAATGTTGGAACCTGGATAGACATAGATGTTGGCACTTATTTGTGCACAAAGGGAGTTGGTTCAAGAGAAGTGAAAAGAATAAAGAAATTTTTTTTTCAGGAAAATGTCTGAGCTTAATACAACAAGTAAGGAGAAGCAACCTAGTATACTATTAAACCATATAACTTAATATGAATTCAGAAAATTTATATGGCATTCATTTATAAATTTATATATACTGATCAGAAACTTATACCAGATTCTATATGGTTTTGGAAGGCTCTATATTTTTTTAAAAAATGTGTGACATCTTGCAAAATAAATCTTTCATATATGTTTGCTACAGAAGAATTCAAAGAAAAATTCAGAGAGAAATCTATTTCTTCAAACAGAAAAATTGTTCTTGACTACCCTATCACAAATGTTTATGTAAAAAACAAATCAGGTGCAATAAATGACTCTGCAAAACTTTTGCATTTCAACTGTAAGAAGGAAAAAAAAGAGCCTTTTATCTGGTAGTTCCTCAGCAACCTGCTCCACATATAAAATATTATCTCTAGTATTACTATTCCTGGTACCATTGGAAGCTTTAAATAAGGCAACTAAATGTTTAAGTAATGTTCATTAATCTTGCAACATCTCTTATTTACTATGTAGCTGTTTCTGTAAACACATTCATCATTGACAAAATACACAAAACTCAATAAACAACAGTTTTAGAGATTGTCATGTATTTTATTTTCAATTGCACTGTGTCAGCATATTCACATTTGATTCTTTTAAACATTTTCTCTTTACCTCAACACCAAAGTCATGTTCTCCTTGGCTTGACAGATGTTTTAAACAATATATAAATTCACTAACTGTAGGTATTACCTTTCAGATAAATTACATGAACGAAAACATATTTTGCAGTCCTAGCCCTGATGAACTATATCTGAAGTCATTCAAGCAATCTAGCAGGGAATAAGAACCAGAAGGAAATTGAGATAAGACTAAGAGATATCAAGCTACAAAAGATAAATATTTCTTTACGTTGAATCCTGCCATAATACAATTACCATTCAAGTGAAACTGTCTTAGAATTAAATGTTATTATAAAGTCGGTAATTATACCTTCTTGTGTGAGGTTGAAAAGTAAATCTATATGACTACAGTGAACAGTGCTAGTGAGATTTTAGTTTATACAAATTACCATATTTTTTCAAGCAGATTATGTTTATTAGCAAGAACATCGTTTTGATGTTCATAAAAGTCTGGTGACCAATTTGTTAAAAAATATCTGGACTAATAATTATTGGATTATTTTACCCCTCTTTAATTCCCCCTTCTTCGACCCTTGACCTACAGATGTTGCCATCTCCCCTTAATAACTATATCTCTGAAGGCGGGATGTCTCCTCCCATGTGGTAGTGGCACACAACCGGGGCCTGGCATGCCTGGGGCCTGGAATGCCTGGGGCCTTGCACCCCCAGCACACTCAACGGGCCTGGCACACCCAGGGGGCCCAGTGCACCCAGGGCATGGTCTGTGACTCCACCTGGGGTGCAAACCCAGGATATTCTGCATGTAAATCAGATGTGCTAACCACTACACTATGGAGCCACACCAGTTATTAGATTTTTTGTTCTGCATTATCACCTTGCAGAATTAAGAAAACTAACAGGCATTGCAGCATTTGATATTTGAGGGTAAACCAAAAGAGTAAAATATTATTTGGTTATAATGCAATTAAGACTGCATTGCTTAACATTACATTATATATATAAAAAAAAAAAAAACTAGAAAAAGAAAAACAAATGAAACCCAAAGTCAGTATAAGGAAAAAAAAATAATGAATATTAGAGCAGAATTAAATGAAATTGAGAACAAAAAAAGATGAATAAAATTGACAAACCCCTTGTAGATTCACTAAGGAAAAAAGAGAAAAGACACAAATAAACAGAATCAAAAATAAAAAGAGGAAAAATTATGAAAGATACCACAGAAAAACAAAGTCTCATACAAGAATACTATGAAAGATTATATGCTACAAAATTCAATAACCTAGAAGAAATGGACAAGTTCTTAGAAATATATAATCTTCTAAGACTGAATCATGAAGAACTGCAAATCTAAATAGAACAATCAATAGTAAGGAAATTGAAACAATCATCAAAACCTCCAAAAAAGTATAAACTCATAAATACAGGGACTATTTAGAGGAACACTAGATGGGAGGGGGTTGAGGGAGACATAAAAAAAAGGCAAAAAGATTAAGAGGTACAAATGGATAGTTGCAGAATAGACATGGAAATGTAGAGTGTGGCATGGAGAAGATGGTTAATAATGTTGTGATAAATATAAAAGGGGAAAGAGGGGCACTAGATTTAGTGGAGTGATTGCTTTCCAAGTTATGTGGATCTCTGATCACTATGCTGTACAACTGAAACTGGTATATTATTGTATGCCAACTATAATTTTAAAAAAACTCATTGAATTATACAATGTAAATGCAAGCAACTAATTGTCTATTATATTACAATAAAGACAGAGGACAACAACAACAACAACAACAACAAAACCTCCAAAAAAGTAAAAGTCCAGAACCAGGTGGTGGCACTAGTGAATTCTACCAAACATTCAAAGATGATTTAATACCTATTCTTCTTAAACTTCTCCAAAAAATTGAAGAAGTAATACTTCCTACGTCATTTTATGAGGCCATCATTGCCCCAATCCAAAACTGGAAAAATAACACCAAAAAATAAACTTCAGACCAATATTCCTGATGAAAATAGATACAAAAATCCTCAACAAAATACTAGTAAATCGAATACAACAGTACATTAAAAAGATTATACATCATGATTAAGTGAGGTTCATTCCAAGGGAGTAAGGATGTTTCAACATATGCAAAATGATCAATGTGATATACCACATAAAATAAAGAATAAAAATCATACAATCACATCAATAGATGTATAACAAGCATTTGACAAGATACAGCATCCATTTGTGATTAAAACACTTAATAAAACAGGTATAGAAAGAAAGTACCTCAACATAATAAAGGTCATATATGTAAAATCCTTAGTGCAACCGTACTTATTGGTGAAAAACTGAAAGCTTTCCCTCTAAGGTCAAGAAAAAGATAAGGATGCCCACTTGGAACACTGTTATTAAATCTAGTATTAGAAAGCCTATCTAGAGCAATCAAGAAAGAGAATAAATAAAAGAAATTTAAATAGGGAATGAAGAAGTCAAATTGTGATTTTTTGCAGATGACATGATTCTCTACGTAGAAAACTCTAAACACTCCATCAAAAAACTATTGGAAACAAATGTAAAGTTGCAGGATACAAAATCAATCTACAAAAATCAATTGCATTCCTATACACTAACAATAAAATTTCAAAAAAAAGTAATAAAAAAAATCTTTTTGCAGTTTCAACAAAAAGTATAAAATACCTTGAAATAAACTTAACAAAGCATTTGAAGGATCTGAACACTAAAAACTATTAAAAGAAACTGAAGAAGACACAAAGAAATGGAAAGATATTCCATGTTCATGGATTGCAAGAATCAGCATAGTTAAAATGGCTATATAACCCAAAGCAATACAGATTTAATGCAACCCCCAACAAAATCCCAACAGCATTTTTTAAAGAAATAAAACAAAAAATTATTAGATTTGTATGGAAGCACAAAAGACCCTGAATAGCCAAAGCCATCCCTAGCAAAAAGAGTAAGGCTGGAGATTTTGCACTGCCTGACTTCAAATTATATTACAAAGCGACTATAATCAAAACAGACACACAGACTAATGGAACAGAATCGAGAGTCCAGAAATAAACCCTCGTATATATGGGCAAATAATTTTCAACAAAGGAGCCAAAAACATACAATAGAGAAAAGAAAGCCTCTTCAATAAATGGTGCTGATAAAATTGAAAAGCCATATGCAAAAGGTGAAACAAGACTGCTATCTGTTGCCACACACCAAAATTAACTCAAAGTAGGTCAAAGACCTAAATATAAGACACAAAAATAAATTGCATAGAAGAAAACATAGGTACTAAACTCATTTACCTTGAATTTAGAGAGGATTTTATGAATCTGACCTCAAAGTCAAGGGAAATAAAAGTAAAAATAAATGAATGGGACTATACCAAACTAAAAAGCTTCTGCACAGCAAAAGAAACCATCAACCAAACAAAGAGGCAACCAACTGAATGGGAAAAAATATTTTCAAAAAAAGGCCTTCAACAAGGGGCTAATGCCTAAAATATAAAGAACTCATACTACTCAACAACAACAAAATCCAATTAAAAAATGGGCAAATGATATGAACAGACAGTGCCAAGAAGACATACAAATGGCCAACAAACACATGAAAAGATGCTCAACTTCCCTAGCTATGAAGGAAATGAAAATCAAAACCACAATGAGATATCACCTCACACCTGTTAGAATTACTATCATCAACAAGACAAGTAATAACAAGTGCTGGAGAGGATGTGGGGAAAAAGAAATCTTCATACACAGTTGGTAGGATCGTAAATTAGTACAGCCACTATGGAAAACAGAATAGAAGTTCCTCAAAAATTAAAAATAGAATTATCATATGACTCAGTAATCTTTTCTAGGATCTACCCTCAAAATTTGAAAACACTTATTTGTAAAGATATATGTACTCCAATGTTTATTGAAGCATTATTCATGGTGACCAAGACATGGAAACAACCAAAGCGCCTTTCGATAGATGATTGAATAAAGAAGATGTGGTACATAGATACAATGGAATATTACTCAGCCATGAAAATATGAAATACTACTATTTGCGACAACAGGGATGGATCTTGAGATAATCATGCTAAGTAAAATAAGTCAGACTGTAAAAGTTGAGAACCATATGGTTTCACTCATATGTGGGATATAAAACTGAAAGCAACAAACGAACAAGATAAACAAACAAAAATGTATAGACACAGTCAACATTTTAGTGGTTACCAGAGGGAAAAGGGGAAGAGGAGAGGAAGATAAGGGTAAAGGGGGGTCAAACATATGGTGACAGAAGGAAATCTGCTTTGGATGAAGAACACATAATGTAATATACATATGATGTATTATAGAATTGTACACTTAAAACTTATATAATTTAAATAACTAATGTAACCCCAATGGATTTAATTTAAAAAAAAAGACTGAAGAAAGTATTTTTCCTAATTTAAATCCTCTAATATGTAGTCATACAAACCCATTCTTACTAATGGGTAACAAAATAAAAATATAAACCTCATATATATGTCTATTCCTACACAAATATATTCGTGATTTTGATATAGCATTAGTAAAACATTTATTTTAGACTTTAAGTGTACTCAGAATATATGTTCACAGCTTTAAAATATCTTCACCTGATCATTTTTAATGTTTTCCTTGGTATTTATGGTATTGAACCTGGTTAGAAAGGAAATAAGACTCTGTTGGTCCTTTAATAAAATTCTCTGATAGAAAGAATCACAGTGTTTTGAGATAAGAGAAGAAGGATGGTTTATATTTTTGTTATTACCTTGATAAAAAACTATTATCACACTGGTATCTTATCGTCATGATTCATGTTGGATTTCTTGCTCCCTGATGACAGTTATCAAAGGGACAATGTTATATAAAGCAAGTCAAATAACTAAGTAAATAGGATATTTTAACAGAAGTATGCTAACCAGTATAACTTCTTAAGAGGGTTCCTTGCTTGCCCAACTTAAAGCCCTATTTTCATGGCTGGCCTTATCTCCACCTCTAGGAAAAGTTAGCTCAAAGCTCCTAAATGTTGCACTCTGCCAGTCCAAGGCTGATTAGAAATAGATGGGTATCTGCTGCTTGTCAGGTTGAGTAACGTACTAAAACATCACATAGAGTTGGGTCTAGAACTGATGCCATGGTTAATTGAGAAAGGGTATGAGAAGTTTATAGTGGAAAAGAAAGAATTTAATCCATAGAAGAATGGAAAAAGCAGAAAAAAACACAAAGAAAAACTATGTAGCCCCTTAGAATTAAAAGAAGTGTGAGAAAAAAATTTATTCTTTAAAATATTTCAGCCTGATCTCATTCGATCTTGGAAGCTAAGCAAGGTCGGGCCTGGTTAGTACTTGGATGGGAGACCACCTAGTAAGTCCAGGTGCTGTAGGCGTAAAAAAAAAAAAAAAAAAAAAAAAAGAGATTGTAAACTGACAAGGTCTTTGCAATCTGTGAGGTCAACCAAGTGTTGCCTCACCTAAAAAAAAAAAAAGAAATAAAATATTCAAAATAAATAAACTTAAACATAAAATATCACCCAAATTAAATAAGTTAAGCTGATATTATATAAAATTAAAAGAGAGAGAAAAAAAAGATTTAAAAACAAGAACAAATTTCGAATTAATCAACAAATATATTTTATTGCCTAAGCCATAATGTCAACACAGATGCATTTAAAGTATAACTTCATGCTACAATAAGGAGATTTATGGGCCAGAATAAAGGGCTAAGAAAGAAAGAAAGAAAGAAAGAAAGAAAGAAAGAAAGAAAGAAAGAAAGAAAGAAAGAAAGAAAGAAAAAGAAAAAAAGAAAGTGAGAGATCTTATTCAAGATGGGAAAAAGATGGAAAGTGCACATTGGTAATTTATTTTATTTGTATTTTTACCACAAATCCCTGAGTCAAAATAATTATAAGGCAAGCTAATCAACAAAGGCTTTAAAGATTGAATTAAACCAGCTGAAAGCTAATGATGAATTACTCTAAAATCTCCAAACACAATAGAATGTGATCATAAACATATTATTTACTTTTAGCTACAAAATGCTACAGTCTCTAGAGATATATATTCAAGGGAGAATTAAGATGAATAAAGAAAACAACTACATTACTAGTCTTGTTTTAGGTAGTGATTATCCAAATGAGCATTATGTTACAGTATTCTGTTTATTGGATTCTACAGCTAAGTGCCCTAGCATGAAAACTTCACATAAATATGTGGTAATTAATCCCTCAGTTGAATACTTCCTTAACAAAAGAAACTACACCTATCCACAATGTTTGAAAGTACTGCTAATGATTTAAGAGAAATTATTTTCATGATAGGTATATAAATGCAGTGTTTATTAAGATTTAGAACCAGAGAATGGGAGGAGAGGAGAAGAAAGGAGGTAGATGGGGTAAAAAGGGTCAAATATGTGGTGACAGAAAGAAATCTAACTATGGGAGATGATCACACAATGCAATGTATATATCTGCCTTACTGTTAAGTTGTACACCTGAAACTTACTGGATTTCGTTAACCAATGTTACCATAAAAACAAACAAACAAATAAACAAACAAATAAATAAAGATTTAGAGTAGCAGAAAAACAGTCACATTTTGTTCAATCATTGTCCTCCTCATGTTATGCATTCTTACAAGAGCATAAGCTTCTGGCAATAAATTCCCCAGGGACTGCTAGACGAATATTCACTTATTATATTTTGGAACTCTATAATTATCTATTATCTTCACAAAAGTGAAATCTACTATCTTTACTTCAATAATAATTGTAATGTCACCTTTGGGCAAAAGAATAAAAAGACACATGGTGGAGAAACAAACAAGAATAAATGAAACAAAATATATGAGTGCCACTGGACTGATCAAAACAAATAAAATGAGAAAGTTCACAGGAACAATATTTTTTGTTTGTTATTAGGTCATTTGGGCTGTCTGTATTTTAGTCACTTATTTCAATACTGTTACAGAAAGAAGCAGAATCATTAAAGATCTTCTAGTAATGAAAACCCACCATCCATTTAGAAAATCTTATCCTTTAATATAATTTATGCTATGCCCAGTTTCTCCTTCTCACTCTCTTTCACTCACAACACTCTACCTTTTGTGGAGAGTTATCTTTTCATTACAAGAAAACGTTGGACTTTTCCCCTATCAGTCTAACTCCTAAATTTTACTATGATGTCTTATCATGTTACAACCTGGTTACATATTATTTTAATGATAAATGTCTTATGTGTGTAGATTTCCATCCACAGACATATAGGTGGAAAGCCTCTAGAAGCACCCACAGAGCAGAAACTTTCTTATTCCTTCATTAACCAAAGTTGTAGAGAGAATACGACACATCAGAACTGTAGAAATTACAAATCATTCTAATAAAATACACCCTCTAAGTGGATTTCTGGCATCAGTAGCAAAGATATTACCTAAGAGCTTATTATAAAAGCAGAATCTGTAGCTCCTAGGCGTGGCCACAGAAACCTGCATTTCAACAAGTTCCCCCAGATGATTCACTTGCATATTAAAATTTGAGAGACACTACTCTACACCATTTAAGAAACTCGGAACTCCCCAATACTTGGCAGGTAATTCACCAGAAACAAAATATCTAAAACAGTCGTCATCCCCCTTTCTCAAAACCTCACGATTACCCCTCAAAAAACAAACAACATGACTAAAGATATTGCTCTGATAGGGAAATTTTGACCTGGACTAAGTGTATGTTACACCTCAGGGGAAACATTGAATTAACTATGGGATATTAACTTGTTCATCCACAGATCAATATAAGCAGGGCTAGCTCTCTTAAGTGGAAGACACACGTTAAAGGACTATTTTTAATTGCTGTCTCATTATGAGAAAGGAGAGAAGGCATCTGAAAGGGGCAGGGGAAGGGCTTGCAGAAATGACCAACACAGCCAGTTAAAGCCCATTAATGACTGCCCTCTCTCCTGCTTCCAGGACTCTCCAGCTAACATGTTTTCCCATAGCTACCTCCCCCACCTCAAGAACTCTCCAGCTCACATCTGTTGATTCATGGCTTGCGAACCAACTAATGTCCTCCCTTATCTCTGTAGCTGTGCAGGAATAACAAGACTGTATAAAACTGCTTGTTATGTTACAATCAGGGCTCAGCCTTTGGATAGGAATCCACTGAGCAGGTGCTGACATTAATAAGTGTTGCTTCCTACTTATAGCCTCAATGTCCCATTTCTCTGTTCGAGAATCCTATAATAATGCTGATAACATCAAGGTTGCAAGACAAATGACCAGTAAGACCAGTGGTCTAAAAATTCCTCCTCCCTTACAGCCTCCCACCTGAAGCTCTCCCTCCTATCCTGAGTTGTGAGGCACACATGAAACCTCAAAGGAATCACACGCCCCTTGCATGGACACGGCAAGGTATACAAGCTGTAATGAATCTAACTAAGGGGAAATCGTGCTTTAGGTCTGTCAAAAGCCTCATGCTCTACACCGGCATTAAATTCTCCTTCCTCTAACAAAGTTTTCTGAGCATCCAATTTCCTCCTTTGAGCATCACTTCCTTCAACAATTAGACTGCATTTCACTGGACTCTTCTTCCTACGATAGTCTGAGCATTCTGTTCTTCCCAGTCATTAGCAGAGTGGTTCTCTCATACTCCTATGAAAATAAGCTACATGCTCAGTGTCTCTTCTCCTACTTCCAATAAGATTTTTTCTGAGAATGTAACCAGAAAGATCCTATGCTGTCTAAATGCTTTCCAGTAGAAACAGAGAGACAGTTTGGATATTTTTAAATGTGTGTGAATGAAGTAATATTTAAGGCAAAGGACTGAAGTGTTATTCAATTCAGGAATGATAAATTTTTACAGAAAAATAAGTCTAGCTCTACCATTAGATGATAGGTTCATAATGGCAAGGGATATCGGTCTTGTTATTGCTGTATTTCCATGTAGTCCTAGCATGCGGCATATACTCAATTAGTAAGTTGTATAATTGAATTGAGTTGAATTATACGCAATTCTTTCAGTCTAAGCAGACAGTAAAGTCTTCATATTCAGACTAACAGTCTTGAATTAAAATGAAATATATATGTTTCATTTTATATATTGATTTCGGAATACCCAGTATCATCATCCTGGACATTTCCTTTTCTTCTAGCTCTGTCTAACCCCCTGTGTACTAATTTCTATGTCTTCTTTAAAAAAAAAAAAAAAAAGCCATGATTTGGTAAAATACCGTCAATTTTTTTTCTGAGACAGAGAGCAAAGGAAAAGTTTTTGGGATTTCCTATGTCTTAATAAATATTTATTCAACCTTCTCATTTGATTGATATTTTGAATGGCTATTTAAATTCTAAAATAATATAATTTCCTGTGAGAATTTTGAAAGCATTAGTCTATTGCCATTTAGATGCAAGTATTGTTTGGAGAAAACTAATGCTATTGTTTCACTGAGATGTAATTCACATACCATAAAATTCTCTCTTTAAAATATGCAATTCTGTGGCATTTATTATAACCAAAATGCTGTGCAACTATCACCACTATATAAGTTCAGAATGTTTTCATCACCCCTCAAAAAAATTCTCATTTCAGTTAAATACACCTGTCCTTGGGTATGCCTGATCCCTGGGAATAGAACAACTATAGTTGTCTCTAAGCTACACATCCAGTTTACAGTGGGATATAAGAGAGGTATTTACAGATTATGTGGGGTAGGTCATGATCCGCTTTGGAAAATCTGCTTTTTACAAAAAACTCTCAGCTGATCATCTTGAATGCCCAGTAGTACCACCTCCACCTTCCAGCGGTATCTGGTATATCTATTTGTTGCACCTTTCAGGTACTCTGTAGCATAAATCATCCTATTCCTGGGTATGCTTTCAGGATGTCCTCATTCACAACTTAGATTCATCCTTTCTAAACAACAAAGTTGTTTATCAAGAATTCTTCTATTTTGATATTTCCAAGTTATTGTTGCTACTGTCTCTTCTTAAATATTATTTTTCCTTAGTATTCCAAAAAGAAGAAGGAGAAAGAAGAAGAAGAAAGGAAGGAGGAGGAGGAGGAAAAGAAAAAGAAGATTTGCTGTCCTTCTAGTAAGATACCAGAAGGACTAGGAAGGAAACTTCTGTTTTTTTCCCAGTAGCCTCAGAAGCTCAGATGCATGTGGATCACGTAGTACTCAATGGAACTATATATGTGGCCAAGTAGAAATGTCACTTATGGCTTTGTAATCTAGATAACCAGTATTAAACACATGCACACACACACACACACACACACACACACACACACTCTTCAGGGAAAAAAAAGTATGAAAATAATAATTCTGTAAGGTGATCATTAAAATAATTCTGTAAAGTGATCATGAATATATATATATATATATATATATATATATATATATATATATATAGTGTACAAAATCTTTTAAGCCCATGTACCAGTCATTTATTTGAGGGTATAAACTACTCTGAAATTTATTTACTGACAGGTTAAACAACAATGAACAGTAGAGCTTTTAACTGAAATATTCACTAGGGATAATATTCCATGTATTTGGGAACTGATAATTTTGAAAATATAATATCATCACTTTAATATCCATATTCATTTGCTGCTGTTGAAACTTTGAATCTATCTGACTCATAAAATTTTCAAAAGATAGGCTTAGTCTCAATAGCTCTTACAATTATATCCCAAAATTATTTTCTATGTGACAGAATATGATATTTATATTAAAACTGATCTAGTACCACAACATATGACAGCACATTATACACAAATGGATGCTTAATTAATATATTTTATAATAATAAAATTATCTAAATGATGTATTAAATCTATTGAAATATTCTCATTTTTTATTGTTTATATGAAAAAAAGAAAGGTATCTACACTTAGGCCATTTCATTAAATAAGACAAGATTTACACCATGATGATTTTGATGTATAAAAGAAAAATGAGGAAGACTTATGTTTCCTTAATCATAGCAGGTCTCTAAGATTTACAAATTTCTAAAGTACTGGAAGTGAAGGATCCAGGAATCATTAAATGTATGGGATATTTCCATGGTATCTGATTCTGAGCCTCCAAATTTGTTGTCTAACACTGAGAAGCATCCAGTACAATGTGAAAGTTGTATCCTGTTATGTGTGAAACTTTTTCTTTTCCAAAATGTTTTAGATACGTTTCAAGATTGAAGGGTAGTCTACACTGTATTGTAAAATTGTGGTCGTGTGTACATGTGTATGCATGTATGTTGTAGACTAGATATTTTTACATGTAAATTAATTTGCTTCTCAGAGACAGATAAGGCAAATTTTTAAAAGTTTGATTTATAGAAAATATTTGAGTGAACTATTCAAGAAATAAGCAATATAGCATGCAGTGAGGAACACTGAGTCTAGGAAGAGAATTCTAAATTCATAGAGCTTGGGTCATAACTGAACTGCTCTAAGCTTCAGGTCATTCATTCAATAAATATTGATTAAATTCCAGAGTTCCAGGCACAGTTCTAGACACTGATTAGTAGTATTTAAGAAGAAAATATCCTCAAAGAAAAAAAGTGTGTGTACACACACACACACACACATACACATATACACACACACACATATATGTATGTGTGTATACACACACACATTTATACATACATACAGAATATATACATATATTCTGTACATATATATTCTGTAAGAGTAAAGGCAAAAAAGGTAGAATTATTAGATGACTACTAAAATAACTCAGATGGAAATGATGATGTCTTAAACCAAGATGGCAATGATGGAACTGGTGTGTTCTGATCTCACAGTTAGATATTGAATATGTTTTTGAGGTTAAACTGATCTGTTTTTCTGACAGATTAGATGTGAAGTATACTCAATAAAAAGAGAAATCAACAATGACTCAAAGATTTTGTTTTGAGCACCTGAAAAGATAGTGTTGCCATTAACTAACATGCACGAAGCTGTGTGAAGAGAATGTTTAAAGGTGGGAGGATACTAGGAGTTCAATTATAGACCTGTCTAATTTGATATACTTATTAAATGTTCAAATAAATAAAACGAACTCTTGAATATGTGCATTTGGAATTCAGGGGTGAGCTCCTGGCTATAGATATAAAGTTGAGATCAGAATGCAGATGACATTCGAGAATGCAAGACTCGATGGCATCATCAAAAAAGTGAATGTAGAGAGAGAAGAGAAAATGTACAAGGATGAAAACCAGGTACAAATCAGAATGATGCAGTAAAATTGGAAAAACTGATGAGGTAAGATTAAAAGGACAGAACTGCTGAAAGAGCAACCTTGAGAAAGTGAGAATGGTGCATTCCTGTGACACAAGTAGATAAGGTGGCCTTAGCTATTAATAGGATTATTTCACCCACTCCCATAGGAGAGAAGGCAGGGTATAGAGCACTACTGCTCGTTGGTGTATAGATGAGGTTGTAGAAGTCAATGGAATGTTTCTTGTTATTAGAGGTATTTTCTCAATAAAATAGAAATTAAGACTATTAATTCAGAAATGGAGATATTGTTTTGAGAAGAGAAAGGAAGCGTAGTATGAAATATTAGTCTCAGAGAGTGTAAGAGTGAATGGGTTCACTTGAGGTTGATGAATACAAATCTACCCTAAAACTAGCCAATTTAAACAGAGTTGTGTTTTTTTCTAGCCACATTCAGTTGCACAGTTGAACAGGCACAGAACAGGTTGAAAGCTGGCTTTAATCAAGGTTTGTTTTTATTTCCACATGAAGCCAGCAAAAAAATAAGCAAGTAAGGGCATATAAGGGAAGTAATTATAATGACTGAATATTTATTTTAAGTTGGATATGAAGAAAAATAAGTAGACAAGGTATGGGGGTACAGGAAATGTTGATATGATCAGTGGGTTGTAGAGCAATCAGGGAATAAAAGATTGTTAGGTGAAAAGGGAGGAGTTGGTGGTCAGAAACAGAAACAGAAGAAATAGATCATGGAAAGGCTGTGTTTATTAGTAATAACAAAGTTCATGGTATGACCATGAGTAATAAGTGTCTACAATATTATGGAGGGCAAAGTCATTGGCAGAGAGAAGGTCAAGGAGCTGAGAGACCAAGTTATTGGAAGGATAGTCCACACATTTACAAAGTCACTAAGAATCATGATAGGAATTATGTTAGAGAGTGACAGTGAGCCAGGACTTCAATAAATTAAGAGAATGACAAGGGTGACAGTGATGAATACAACAGTGAGAGGCAATGGTTAGTACAGTTTAGTAGTATAAGATTCAAAGCCAGGTGTTTTTCAGGAAGACAGAAAGGAAATGGTCTGGCAACATCAATAAGGAGCAAAGAAATGTCTGTACCCCAGCTAAGTCTAGTGGTCTAAGGAGTGTGAGTGAAACTACCACCTTTTGAGAAGGATACATGGGAGCCCATGTCATCAAGGGAGAGGCAGATTGCAAATAAACCACAAAAATAAAAATGATCAAGAAAATGTTTTGGGAAGAATAAGTTATGCATCATTTTTCTGGTGACTCACTGTGAAGAAAAGTAGCAGGGGTTTCAAGAACTGAGAGGTGAGAAATGGAGTCAGGGAGATATGTGGAGATGTGGGGAGATGTGTGGGGATCAGAGTTCCACAAATGGCAGCATCTAGGAACACTGAGTTTCTTGTAATTAATTAAGAATTTCTGCACAGGTAAAGTGAAAGTAATAATACTACCTATGCCTCAGTGTTGTTATAAAAAGTAAATATGACAAAGATGTAAAGCATTTAGCCTTGCGCCTGGAACAACTTAAGTGCACAATAAACATTAGCAACTTTTTTTCAGAACAATGACAGTTATTTTCTTTCTTACTTTAGAACTTAGGTTTATTGACTTTGTTTCAATGATTCTACGGTACTTGACATGTTGATGCTTTTGATGAAAAGATGAGCAGAATCAAAATGACATTTTACATGTCAGCAGTGACAAATACAAAAGAGATTTCATATTCATCGCATTTTTTTAAATCAACATAGGTTCCTAGTTTCTTTTTAGCTGAAGTAACTCTTTCAATCCCAAGTTGGTAGCTAGTATTTCCATGTGGAAATGTCTTCTGAGCTAAAATCTATTCTCTTTCACTAACATAGAGAAATGTTCTCATTGTTTGATATGGTCTACCAGGAAGTTTTTGAAGTTTACATTTATATTCTCAATCTCTTGTCTCAGAGAGTCCTATTTGTTCCTTCCCCCTACTCCCGCCCCATCTCCTGCCTCTTTTTCTACACAGTGTCTTTTTGCAAAGAACTCTGCAGTCTATTATAAGTTTGCTCCCTGTTAATTAAAGTAACAGCCACATCATTTGGGGGTCTGCCTCCCATAGATATATTGCTTTAGTCTATTTGTAATTAATTCTCACTCAGCACTAGAAGTAGCCATATCATTGGCCATGAAGGTACTCTGAAGATTAATGAAACTGGATAAAATAAATGGAGTTGTAATTCAGGAGGACAAGCTAAACATCCCCACTAAGCAGACACTGCCAAAACTAGCAGACTGTAGCTCATCTCTTATTGAGCCATGACAGTAAACATTCATCAAGCGAAGGAAAATAATATGTCAGCCTTAAAATGATATCTTACTCTATTCATAGAGAATAGAATATTCTTACTCATCTTTTCTAATTAACTGTAAATAACAATGGAGTTATACTGCAATGCATATATAGTGATTTTTCAGCCAGTTCTAGTGCATAAGGTGCCCTCAAACTGCTTGATGAGATAGAAAGCCACACATAAAAGCAGATGGACAACTAATAAGCTATGCTGTAACATTGAGCAATATGGTATGATTGGCTAGAGATGTTACAATCCTATTGAACCTCTCTCAGAAACAGGCAATAAATATGAATCCTAATTATAGTGGCCCAGCTCATTTTCTAATCAGACTGCCAGAGAAGAGAGAATCTCATTTTGAAGCATTAAGCCCTCAAATGGAGCTAACAACCATGCGAGAAGCTTGGGTCTTTGGTTCCTGCCATAGTAATTACAGCTTTTGATAATAGCAAGGCCTAGAGATTTATAAGCCAACAGTAGTGCAAAGCTGTTCAGGATGAGTAGAGGGCAAGCTGATAGTCTTAAGGCAGTGCTTTTCACTAGAAACCAGTTTATGATCTCAGGAGAGTGTATTCTGACCAAGGACTTTAAAAGATTGACACTAAGAAATAATTTAGGTAAAGCCTAACTACCATCCAAATTTGTATGCAGTTTTCAAGACTACTCTGATTTTAAAGAGTCTGTCCCCTTGTCTCTATTCACTTCTGTCATATAATGTGATTTGACTTAGGGAAGCAAAAATATGGTCTCAAAAGTAAGGATGGCTAAAGACATTTGAATGCTATTTATGTTCATCTAATTTCAGCCATATTTATTTAGAGTTACTCTAGTCCACGTCTATGTTTCTCTTGTCCACACACTAATTATAGCCCTCTTTATGTAATCTTCAGTGGTTAACATATCTGTCTCACCCTTGGTTGTAAACTCCTTCCAGGTAGAAGCTATGTTAATCATTTTTTTCCAAATAATTTATTCAATTAACCAAATAAAGAAACTGCTGAACTCTGGAGGAGCAGATTATCTAAGAACAAAGAGAAAAATGGGTCCCAGATTTTAGGAAACTACATATCTAGTAGAAGAGCCAGAAGTAGTCATAAATAAAATAAATATTATATATATGTTATATGTATAATATGCATTTATTTTTATAATTAAATATTATATATTCACTGTAAAAAATCTGAAAAATATAGACCACCAAAGAACTAAAAATCATTTATAATTTCACAATTCTAAATACTATCAAATTTAATTTTCACATATGGTTTTTCACCTTTTTTGTAAATATGTGAGACATTTATATTTTGCCACAAGATAACGTAATTTCTATATAACTTTTTTTATCTAGTAATATGTTGGTCCATAACTTTTCTGATTTCTCTTTAGCCATATAAACTCAAAAGTTTTGCCTCTCTCTTTTAATTATTTATCTCTAGTAATTGGAATAGTGCCTTTCTTATAGTAGGCACTTAAGCCAAAATAATTCATTATTCTTTTACAGTTAGTTTTTCCATATTCTGAAACATAAAGTGTTTCAACAGTCACACAGGTTTTTCAGGAGAAAAGTCAGAGACAGATTTCCGAGAGCCATAAATGTCTAGAAGATGGAAAGTATCTATCATTTTTTTTTTTTATAAAAATAGTTTGATTAGATCTTTACTTTATATTGTTGCCAATAAAAATACCCTACCAACTTGCATTTTTCACTTTTTATTTCTGATTGATCTACAGGAATGTGAGAATCATTTTCAAAGATATCTGTCAGAATGTTTACAATTTTACTGGTAGGCCCGTTTTTGTCTCTAATGTAGAAGAAACTAATGACAATTACAAAATCATGTTTGTAGAATGGAATGTCATCCACTGACAAACTTATCTAGAATAACAAAAAAAGGATAACTAAAAATCAAGATATTTAAAAATATATTTTAAAGTCTGTTTGTGGAGTCCCAACGTCCAAAGCATATGTGGCACAGCAAAGGGCAAGGTGCTGGAAGAGGAGTTGTTTCTCACTATCTGTTGCCGGCTTTTTGGGCTCCAGTATTACCACTACTAGGAATCATGAAATCTACAAACCAGAGAGATACAAGAGGAAAAGAAACACTTTGGCATATTGCTTTCTTGTCCTCGTGTCCTGGGAGTCAATGATTTCCTCTAAGCTTCCACATTCAGGTACCCTCCCTTAGAAACATAATATGTTAGGGCCGCCAAGAACCTTCAAAACCAGGACTCCAGGATAGATAAAAATCAGTAATGAGTATCACCAGTTAAGCCAAGATCTGAACTGGTCAGTTAGAAAAATGTACTGAAAAAATTCAATACATTTGGAGCTCATATGGGGCCATGCAGGCCATATCACTAACATGTTACTCCTTGGTAGCACAATATAAATGCTTTATTTCACTTAACTTCTGTATCAGTTAAGTGGATCACAAACAGCATTTTAAAAGATGGAATAGACTATAATTAAAAAATCAGAGCATCATATGTAGGAATATTTTTTCTGATGTTTGTGTATATGTTTGTGTATATGATCATGTGTTTACTGAATTGCAATATGAAATTATATTTTTATTTATTCTAGGTTACAGTAACCAATAGTTGAAATTTACTATTCTGGTCTCATATTAAAAAAATCTATAATTGAGGATTATAATTCTGAATAAGGAATTGACATTTAACAGTTTTAAATAAGATTAGCAGTTTTTTAATGTATATAGAGCAGTAGATTTATTTGAAACAAGAGAAGAATACTTCAAGTCATATCATGAAAAATCATTATTATTTAATTTCCCTTCATTTGCAAAGGGTTGAGTGACTTTCCAAAAATAATAGAGTTTTACACATGAGATTAAAATAGAACTCAGGTATTCTGATATACAGTCCATTTCTCTACTAGTTCAGACAATATTTCCCCTATTACAGTCATGTGAAAAGTATAAATACTGTTTTAGCAAACCATAAAATGGAACATCACTTAATATACATTGAATTTTTTCTCCAGATGATCAATGTGAGCTGTGTGTATATGTCAGGCAAAATCAACATTAAGTAAATGGTAACCAAGTATCATAATGACCTTTTAAATCTTTAGAATATTTTTTATAAAATAATCTCTGTTACCCATTTTTCTTTAAGAAATTATAAAGATGTTTGAAGCCATGCCTTCTCTCATCTCAATATATTGCAGTGACTTATTTATCTCTAAAATAGGTGTTAGAGAATGTCCATGTTTGAAATCTCCTACCTAGGATTATAGTTATAGTTTGGAAAACAAGACTTTTGTGTTAAATTTTCTTGTTTCTTTTATTCTCTTTTTTTATCCTTCTCCATTAGTCCCCCAGCCTTCTTCATCTCTGACACTAAGTTAAAAGGCAGATATCTGAGGCGTACTGAGAGTAGAAAACAAAGCAGTAATTTCCTCAGACATTTATAAACACAGCTATTGGGGGCACATCTTCTCCCTCCTTCACGGCCATTGTTGATGTTCATGTAAGGGACCATCTGTGAGGAGAACAAATGAATGATACCATACAAAAGCTAGGAAGTTATTCAAGTGAAGTTTACATGTTAAATGGACATTGTTGAAAGAAAAGCTGAGAAATATAAAGAGATGAAACTTAGCCTGAGTAAGTTAGGTCAGCTGAAAATCAGAGGGGTTCAAGAAGGCCTTGTTTATTTGATTTCCAAATTCTCACTTTTGTATATTCTTTGCTGGGTTCGAGAAAAAAAAAAGAGCTGAAATAAGAGCATTAGTTCCTTATACACTATTTTAAATTAAATTTCAACACTGGTCAAGGGTACTTAAGAGTTCTCTGGGTCAAGAAAGGAGTTGAAGCAAAGCAATGCACACTGTGATTTAATAAATGCCTTAATCAGAAGGAACTTTATTTATATTCCCTCCTTAAAATAATGTGTATGCATTTAAGCTAAAATTGCAGGGTCCTAAAGTCTAATTCTTTTCTGAGATTACCAGGCTTAAAAGTAAATCATTAAGCAGGTCAATGTATGGGCAGTTAAATCAAATCATGGCACAGCTGGAATATCTTTCAGCCAATCAGAGGCCATCTTCATAATTCTTCATTGTAGAAAATGTAGTAACGTTATTCCTAGTGCTTTCTTCCAGATAAATGATAAATTTAATATTCTTGTCAAGCTTCTGTGCTGGATGGTCTTAAATTTTAAAGCGATGATAACCAAATGTGTGAAAGCACTTTAGGAAAAGATTAAGATTTAATGGGAATTACATTAAATATTCAGGTCTTGCACAGCATATGTCTTAACATGCAAGGCTGTATGTCCTTTAAAACCTGATCTGTCAACACTTGTCCCAAACCTATAATTTGTTAATAATAGAGAGATTTATTTTAGCACCTTAGTAAGTCTTGAGATGTGATACTTAGGTTCTGTTAATAAGAATATAAAATTCAGAAATTCACTGTTAAATTATTTTTACCTGGTACTTTAGATATATTTATATTTCTAAGCACCATCAGTTGTATATGTTTCTTCCACAGGTACACATGAACTGAATGCCAGAGACTCAAGTTCTAGGTCTTCCTTTATCACTAAGTAGATCTTTGACCTCATAGATTCTACTCTATTGTTGGGCACAAGTTGGCTGCTCTATGTAATTTTACTGGGTTGACAAAAAATATATCTACCATGTGGCTTCTCTGTCTCCATCTAATTTCATGAATGAAACAGTGAAAGTTTAAGATTTGGGCAACTACAAATGATTGTGGTGTATACCAATTGGTCAATTTGTAAAATCTCTTTACATGAAAATCTACCCAGGTTGTATTAATGCATTGCTTTAAGGGCATCATGGTAAAAAAGTTGATTTCGTCTTTAAATATCTCCCGACAGGATTGGTTTAAGTTTCAGGCATATCCCTGAAGTTTGCTGGAAACTATGTATCTCAGAAATGGCTCAGCCTTTAAGTAACTTGTCTCTAAACAGCCCCTCTGCAGTGTATATTTTATATTAAATCCTTTGGGTAAAGTTGGAGAAGTTTGGGAACAATTAAGACTATGATCAAGATCAGTATATATGGGCTTTGAAAAAATTCTGAGTATTTTCTATCAAAAACACACACATTTTCCTCATAAAAACTTGTACATGGATGTTTATTTCAATTTTTTTCAGAGTTGCCAAAACTTGGAAGTAACCAAGATGTCCTTCAATAGATAAATGGATAAACAAACTGTGGAACATCCAGACAATGGAATGTTGTTCAGCGTTAAAAATAAATAAGCAACTAAAAATGAAAAGACGTAAAGTAACATTAAATGCTAAGTGAAAGAATCCAATCTGAAAAGGCTATATACTGTCTGATTTAACTATATAACATTCTGGAAAAGGCAAAACTAAGGAGGCGAGAAAAAAGGCAATATTTGCCCAAGGTTAAGCAGTGAGGAGATATGAATAGGTGAAACACAGAAGATTTTAAGACAGTGAAACGTCTCTGTATGATACTCTACTGATGGACACGTATCATTATACATTTGTCCAAACCCATAGAACGTACAACATCAAGATTCACCATAACATGAACTATGGACTTGGAATGATTATGATGTATAAATGCAGATTTATCAATTGTGAAAACTGTACAACTCTGGTGGAGGACGTTGATTGATAGTAGGAGTGGCTATGCATGTCTAGGGCAGAGAATAGATAGGAAATATTCATATCTTCCCCCTAATTTTGCTATGAACCTAAAACTTCTCTTAAAAAAATAAAGTCTTAAAACACATACACACACAAATTATAATATAAATTTAAATTTTTCCAATCTTATTCTATTATATCAAGTGTGTAGATAAAAACAAATATACTAATAAGTCATTCCTTAAAATTACAACTGACTGATCTTTCTACAATGAAATGTATAGAACATATATGAGAATGTATCTTCTTAAAATTCTGTTAGAATAATGGGATTTTTGGTTATCTCTTAGTCAAACTTCCATTTGGTACAGAAGAAAGCATAAGTACAATGCAATAATTCATCCTTGAGTAAGTACTTATTAATTGAAACTCAAAATTCTACTATAGATATATCCTTCATTTTTTTATTGACTAAGTGATTTCCCAGAACTTTATGCCTGATTCATTAGTAAATGACCTGTTAACATTAAAAAATGTAAATCAGAGAATCATGTCCACCTATATGGGAAAAGCTACTGCCTCCAGGATTCCTTGCTGGTATGTCAGGTGTTTTCAATGTCAAGGTTCTCTGCATTCTGGCAGTTCCAAATATGGCATTAATTACTGGATTGTATTAGAATTAGAAAAACTAAGTTCTAATATTGATCTTAGGCTAATAACTTTGAGAAGTTTCTGACTCAGTTCTTGTTTGTAAAATAGGAGATACAGCTCTATACTATAGACTGCTCCTATAACAGAATAAATACTAATGGTATCATCTTCTTATCTTGTTTAATTAAGGTACTATGTCCACATCAGAAAATATACACGTGGTCATCTTCTACATACGTCTCATCAGAAGCCAGGTTGACAGAAATGATCTTTAATAAAGTTAATATAAGGATTGTGCTTTCTTCACACTCCTCAAAATAGTTTAATTGTTATACATTACACTGGGTCAGCAGGACATTGCATTTCTCAACCACACTTGCCTAGCCTCCTGTAAAATCATCTTCCTCTCAAGCACTTGACTACTATCATTTCATTCTAAGGTTTTATAGAGAGCTCTAAAAAATAGTCATATTAATATTATTTACACATTTAGATATAAAATTGTGGTATGGGTATCTGACTTAATGTTTCCTGTATGAGGTACCATGTAAGAAAGTGCTTTTAAAATTGAAAAAAAGAAAAAAAGTTTATCTCATTCAAAGAATTGTCTGCTTTCTTCTTTCTGATAAAAATTTATGTAATTCAACATGCTTCTCTATTTCCTGTACTTTTAGATCGTCAAAACTAAGCTTCGGCATAGCAATTCTATTAAGCCTCATGGGTAGAATTTGGTCTTGTTTTGCTACATTGATTTCTATTAAGCATTTATTTAATCTATTTGCAAAATATGTACATTAAAGCTTAATATTATACACTTGAAATAGAAGATCTAAGTACCCTAAATATATTTTAAATGGTAAATGAGAATAACATTTGCTCTATCTAGGCTTTGAGATGAGATAATTGAGACAAGAGACATTTGGACATAGAGAATATATAAACTAAATTTGTTTTGTTATTAGAACAATTTTATAAAATGACAGTTTTGCATAATCACATCATTTGTAATAATTTACCTATTTATTTCTCCCACTAGATAATAAGCCCTTGGAGGGTAGGAACAGTATTTACCTTAGTAACTCCAGGTTTTGACAGTGCCTGCAACATAGTAGAATCTCAGTAAATGTTGAATGAATAAAGGAAAGAATAAGAGACTAACATATGTAGAAATATAAAAATACAATGGTCTTACTGACATTATTTATAATAAGATCATGACATGTTATACATATTTTAACACTACTGATTATCAGTATCATCATAATGACCAAAAAAAAGGTACAGTGAAAAAAATCTTTTTCTATATTGTAATTTTGAATCATTCCAGCTTTTTTCTTTCAATGCAGTTTCAGCAATACTTTAAACATTCTGCAAAACCAAAAGCTTTTAGAGCTAAATACATCAATTACACATAATCTTGTGATACGATCCTGCCATGAATCCTTAGTCATTCATCTTCAGCCCACAGAATGCCATCTGCTTATTTTGAGTGTACCTTGTTACAAAGAAGAAAAGGAAGAAGTCTTAAACTGATTTCATTCCTTAGACTTATACTACTTTAAAGTATATTTTTGTTTGGAAAAAAATATTCTTATATTTTCACTGACATTACTGATTGTAAATGTTAAAATTTCTATACAGATATGATCTAATCATTATGACCTTTGTGATAAATTATCTTTGCATGCATTCCCTTTTGTTGATTCAGAAAGCAAAACAAAGAATTATCTGAGGAAAGTTCTAACTTCAAATATCCAGTGACTATAATTCTGATTTGATTCTTTACTGAAGTTATGCTTATAAAATCCTAACATTGTAGGGTAGGGTTTGGAATGTTCATTTAATTTGGCAAGCTCTTCTAGATAAAGTAATTTAATGGTGAAATGAGCAACCAAGAATGCATTCCATCTTCTCAGCAATGGTGACCAGACTTAAAACCACTCACAGGCTAAACGGAAATATAGTCCTCTTGGTTCTGTTCATTTTAATAATATCATTAAAATTATATTTTTGTGATATATAAAGAAGGCTTATCAGTCTCTAAATGTTTCCACCATCATTTTATCCTTTGATTTTTACAATTTTTACAATAAATATGTGTAGAGTGCAAATGCACAAGGAAAGTAAATTTTCTTAAGTCACACGATAGTTAAAAAAATAATTGGAACTAAAACTGTAGTCATCCAGTGCCTAGAGCTGGCTCCAACCCCCTTTTCTGTCTTTGTAGTATTTTATGTATTTTTATTGCTGTATTTTATACATTTATTGACATCAGTATAGGGAGTGTGGCTGTTGTAAAAAAATCTGGTAACTAGAAGTATTTCTTTAATTAAAACTGTTAATCATGTATAAGATGAAATAAAGATGCTGGTTCCTGGAAAATCATGTTAAAATTATTTAGAGAAAGTAATTACTGAAATTTAGTAACTTTAACATATACCAAATTTCTTAATACAAATCAAAGTATTTATGCCATTAACAGAATTGGTGATCTAGTATTAGGACCGATACAAGCCTGACACCTACTCAGCTTTCTGTTTCTAATAACTACATCTCTCATCAAGGTAACATCATCTCTTTCTAGACTACTGTAATAGCTCCTCAACAAGTTTCCCTCAATTTTTCTCTCCAATCTATTCTCCATAGCACTGTCACAGCAATCTTCTAAAAAATGCTTCTATGTCACTTGCCCATTAATTTCATAGCTTCTAATTGAACCAAGCATTAAATCCAAAATTCCTAATATTGTTTAAGGAGTCCCAATTTAATTGTTACTTTCTTATTCCTAGAGGCTAATCTTCGCTGTGGCTCACCATGTTCTGACTCCTTGAGCCTTCTTTAAGTTTCTTTAATAAGACTAAAAGTTCTCTTTCACCTGAGTTTTCACAGAGTTCTTCCTTCTACTTTGAATGTATTTCCTCTACTTCCTGCCTCACGCTCACACTGTGCCCTTGCTCACTCTCATTCATCATCTCTCTAAAAACCCGTCTTTGACCCCCAATTTCAGTGATGTAAATAGTTCCTCCTGTTATATAATATCACATACACTCTTGTTTCTTTTGGCTTCTAGATTTCATCCATATTAAGTTTCATCATCACTTCCACAAAAGAAAAATTAGGAAAACAAAAAGTTAAGTCTAAATCATTAACCCACTACATAGAATTATTCAAATATTTTGATAACAGTTCAACTAATCAGAAATATATTTTTATTTATATGGTAAACCTGTAAGTTTCAAGATGATACAATATATTCGCAAAGTCAGACAATAATTTGCAAGATAGCACTGAGACCAAAAACTAAAACTAAAACTATTATTTGCATTAATTTTTAAAATGATAAGGTATCGTATTGTTTTATTTCCATTATAAAATAGAATTAAAGTTGAAAATGTTCCACAAAATAGTTACAGCAGGGATTATAAAGTAATGTTTTTTCACAGAGCAACTTGGACAGAACCGTGTTAAAGATTCTGGGCAGAGTTCACATTCATCAAGAAAGAGTGCTGTGATTTAGTGATATCTATCTTGGGCAGAAAAGCAGAGGAATGGTGATTCAATTTACATTTGAAGAGGAAAAGATAAAAGAGGTGAAATGATTTCATCTCAGCACAGAAATAAAAAAGTGAAGCACAAAATTCAGGACTATTGATCACTTTCCTAGGGCATCTGTCATTATATTGCAAATATTTACTGATCTTTCAGTAATAAGCAAACAGAAAAAAAAATGACCTCTTGTCCTTCTATCTTCTACAGTATCCTACTCTCTGGCATTCTTCTACCTTATTGGTCACTCTTAAATCTCCTTTAGGACTGTTTAATCCTGTGCTCAACCTCTAAATGTTGGATTCCTAAAGGGTTCTGTCTTTGTTTTCATTTTTGTTTTGTGACTTCATTCCATCTCATGACTTTTAAATATTTTAATACTGAGAACTACAGTTTGATTGTTTCCAACTGACAATTCCATGTCTCCACATGGATATCTAGTTAAGTATGTCAAATCTAATTTTAGTATGGACAACACAGAACTCTTGATTTAATGTTAAAATCCATTTTTATACCAGTCTTCACTATTTTTGCAAATGGGACCACAACCTGCATTTACAGTTCAGGAATTCAGCAGTTTTCCTTGGTTTTCCTATTTTTCTGCTCCCTTACATTCGGTCGGTCAATAAGTTTCATTGATGCTAACTCCAGATCACACCTTGAAACCATCTCTTGAATTCTATGACTATTACCATACCCCAGTCACCATTATCTCCCTCTGGATTATTTCAAGTGCCACCTAACTAGTCTTCTCCCTGATTCTACTTTGCCCCCTTTCTCTATCCCTCTTGATATGGTAGTCAAATTGATTTTGTTTTTCAAAACATAATAAAACATAATAAAATCTTGTAGTGGACTTGCTTAAAAATTTCTAATGGCTTCTTATTAAACTTGGAAGTAAACTAAAATTCTGTTCTCATCCACTTATAAATATTCATTTCATAAAATTTTTACTCTTACCCACCACATTTCAACTGTATTAGCCTTCTTTGGTTTCTCAAGCATGCTATACTCCTTTCTATCTTAGTGTTTTAGAATTCCTTGGAATACTTTTCCCAATGGCTGTCTTGTTGTTATCATTCAGAGTCTGGCTTAAATGGCCGTCTCTAACCATCAGTCTTCAGTAAAAACTATACACTCTCACCTCTTCCTTTATTATCCTCTTTAATTTACTATATAGAACTTACCATTTCCTAATAATTATTGTCTAATCTATTAATGTGTTATTCATTCATTATTTTCTGTGTCTCTTTACTCAAAAATAGAATTTATGAGAGCAAGAAGCTTTGTCTTACTGAGTGCAAAGTAGGCGTGTGATATGTAATCACTGAACAAATAAACTACAGGTTCTATATAGTTTTCTATATTTAACATAAAGTTGATCCCTTTTTAAGTCCCTGAAGCTGATTTTTAACCTTGAGCTATATTCTTGTGGAAATTCTGAATTTTTTTGGCTCACTCTTTCTAGAATCAGTTGGTAAATATTTAGAATTTATAAACATTTATGTAAATACACCTTTTTTAGAAAAGTAAAACTTAGGAGGGAATCAAAGAAAGGAGAGAGACTACATGCCAAATTAAAGTACATATTTATTATTTTTAGTGAGTGGTTATCTGTTAGTACTTACTTTCGAATAAAAACTTTAAATAAATAAAATATTTCATATAAAGTTATATAAGTGTTGCTTTTTTCCATTGATAAAGCATTTGAATTAAAACAATGAAATGTAAATATATTTCTTTCAAACCTCTATTTTATCATGTGCAATCACTTGCTATTGTTCTGGGTGTGTAATATTAAGCCATGCCCTATTCACATGAGAAATTCAGGTTTCCAATAGTATGGAAAAATGTCTGTGCAAATTCCTATGCTTAATGGCCCAGTTATACCTAATAACAACCCTTAGATGCCATCAAATGCTCCAGTCACATTTCCTTCACAAAACATATTAAGAATTTGTCTAACACAATAAGTAAAATGATAAATTCCACAGTGGAAGACTGTTTTTGTTTTTGTTTTTGTTTTGTTTTTGTTTTGTTTTGTTTTTTACAGTGAATGGCTTTTCTAGAATTTAAAGTTTAGAATAAAAGTAACTGTGCTTTATTCTGTTGAGATAAAGGCAGTGGGGAGAGATAGGCTCCTATGGGCTGAGATCCTAAATATGAATATCGACCTTGGAAGAAAAAAAATCATCAATGTCATGGAAAAGAGACAGAGAGGGCAACTTGATGCTGCGGAGGAAGTATTTATGCACATGAATGTAACTGACAACCTTGCTCCTATACTAAGCAAGGGCTCCTGCCGATTCCACTGTTGATGAGGTTTACAAGTGGTATTTCCAATAGCTCTAGGTATCAGACAGTGCAGTGAATCATGGGTAATCATGCCAAGGCAGGCTTTGGAATCCTGTAGTCAGCTATATTAAAAAATAAAGTGTACATCATCAATTACTGGATATTTAAAGCGTACTCCAAAGATTGAGGTGTTTCTTTATATGTAGCAGAGTTACTATGTGTGAAGAAAAGGAATACTAGCCTCAATTAACTCTTTTCTTTTCTTCCTCCCTTTTCCTTCCCTTCTTTCCTCTATTTAATAAATATTTAATAAGCATGAGGATCTACCATATTGTCAGTCACAGGAAAGAGCACTGAACAAGATAGAAAAGGCTCTTCTCTCATGGTGAGTCTGAGGACAGAGAATAAACAAACTAATAAGGTAAATATGTTTTGTAATAAATGTTATAAATAAAATAACCAGGGTGAAGATATGTGATAATCTTTGGAAGAGTCCATTTTAGATGAGATAATCAAGGAGGGCCTCCAACCTGAGATATAAAAAATAAAAAAATAATCCTTCCATGCAAAAGGTTAGCAGGAAAATATTTTTGTCAAAGAGAATGAGAACTAAAATCTTAGAAGCAGAAATTATTTTATTCTGTGTGAGAACCCAAAATTCAGCATGACTGAGCTAAATCATAATGTGTAGCCTAATATTAAATGAAGATATAAAGAGAGGCAGAGGCCGCATTTAGAGCCCTGGGGTTAAAAATTTAATACCTACTGATAACGAGTCTAGCATTATTATAGAGTGTATTTCAGCCTAAAAGCACTCACCACAAACACCACAAGTAAGTGTACATGGCTAGACACAAATCACACATGCAGTAAGGCTTAAGACCAGGGCTACAACCTGTCCTCTCATGTTGACTCTAGTGATCACTATGCATTGTCACAGCTGTCTGTCTGGCAATTCTTTGTCACAAAAGCCCAACAAAAGCTTGGTGCGGGGGAGATGAACATGGATGTAGGTCTTTAGGGTTGATTAATATATTATAAAGACAGTTTTTTAAAAGAAAACAAAAAACTTACCAGCTCAGAAATTTGGAGTTGATTCTAAATCAAAACATAAGTTTAGGAAAGTTGCTTAAATACTCAAAGCAATAACTGTGTCACCTATAAAACAGAAGGTTGGACTTAATTAGTGGC
>CM053509.1:98648514-98899229 GCA_028627145.1 Eidolon dupreanum | reverse complement strand
TTTTGTTTTGTTTTGTTTTGTTTTGTTTTGTTTTGTTTCTCTGCAGCTACTGTCTTCTTCCACAAGAGTGAGTACCAATTGGCCATTATGTGAAGAATCACATGAGAAGGTCACAATAAACTGGTATTGAACTTTGGAGTTATTCCAGATGTGTTAAAAACATTCAGAAATCAGTATTCGAGACATCCTTTAACCTAGCTCTGAATATGAGGGTCATCCATTGCCTCAGTTATGAGATATAACTAATTAAATTCACTCATTCAGTGAATATCAAAAGCCTGTCACAACATATTGCTTCAGAGAGCCCTTAAATTATTTATACCTCAGCTTTTTCATCTGTAGAATGAGGACATTGCCACCCACCTCACCAGAACATTGACAAGATGAGATGATACTATTGGTTACCCCATTGAAACATAGCAATTGACAAGGAGAAGGTACAGCTCTCCAAAAGGAAGAGAGTATATAAGAAAGACAGGTACATGACAGCTCAGTGCCTGACACATAATATATGCTCAATACAAGGCAAAAGGTCAACAAGATTTTTTTTTATCCCACTAGGGTCCACTAGCACTGCCCACTAGACCTTTCTGTGATGATGGGTTTGTTCTACTGCTGTGTTGTCCTATATAGCAAACACAGCCACATGTGGCCACTGAGAAATTGAAATATTGCTCATGGGGCTGATAAATTCAATTTTATTTTAATTAATTTTTATTTAAATAACAGATGTCTAGTGGCTACCATATTGGACAGCAAAGGGACTGCAAAGTGCATGAGAACGGGGTTATGTCTTGTTCAGACTCACTAAAAAATATTAGAACAATTCCTGCATAGTAGGGGTTAAGAAATGTCTGAAGAATGAATGAAGCAGGGAAGCTGAGAGGAAGAAAAAGAAGTGAATATAGGGCATGATTTCTGTCACTTGAGTTGTGTAGAAAAGAGAAACTATTTAAATAGGACTGATACATTTCACAGTGGCCATTGCTGCTGTAGGCTTGTCTATTTCCATCCAGAATTAAAACCCTCAAGTTAAAGACAAACTTATACTATATTCTAACTGGAATTAAAGTAAACCAGCAGTTTCTCCCTTTGATGTAATCACTGTGCCAGTACAAAGATCAAAACAAATATCACAGAGGAGGAGTTTAGGAAAGATGGAAGAGAGGAGATTAAGAGGAAAGGGAAATTTGTTGCACTGATGCCGACTATGAAGTCAGGAGCCCAATTTCAAGCTTTCTTGAAGTTCCCTTGATAACAGCCTCCAGGGCTACAGAAACTGTGTACTCTATATATTGCCGTCCTGCTCTTTGTAAGCTTCCCTTCCACCATAGGAAGGGAAGGGCGTACATATAAAATTTGCTTCTCCACACCTATCATGACTCCTTACCAAAATCTCTCATCTTCTGTCAAATGGCCAACTCCTGCTTTTGATAAATTAACTATAGTTTGCTGAACAGTTTGTGGTTATTCATGTAAAGGGACCATCTTGATTCTTATTTATCATTCAGTTTAACTAGGGATATCCAAAGGGAGGCAAGACAAAAATCTTACGAAACATTAAAAAAGTCAAACCAGTAAGTAATATAATACCAAAATAAGTACTGCCTGGGCATTCTAGGATTTTAGAATAAAAGGATCCTGGCTTTGGAAAGGGTGTTTGTTGTAGAATAGATGGGGGAAAAATGCCCAGAGACAAGACTATAGGAAGCCTTGGGTGCCATACTGAACCAGGCAATCAGGGACATTGTAATGACATTAGAAACCTTAGGCCAACTGAATAAGTGTTCTAAATTTCCATGATAGATGCTGAGGGAGATGCAATGAGTAGAACAGCTTAAAAAGTACCACGTGATCCAGTTCTATACGTTGACGTATATCATACATCAGATTTGGAAGGATGGGAAATGGGTTTCAGTTCTTTCTGGAATGAGATCCATTCTATACATTCACAGTATTGATAATTTAAAAATTGAGGGCAGACCACTTTAAAAATAGTTTGCAAAAATCTTGCGAATATAACTGGCAAATATAAACAGGTGAATATAATTGATGTTTCAATCCAGATTCAATTGAAATTAGCAGTTCTGGGGCCATTGTTAAAGCATGGAGTGGGCACAGACAGTTGGAAGTATACCCAGTTTTTACTCCCTAAGAAACAGTGAGGCCTTGGCTAATAGAGCTGTGAATATTTAGTGAAGGCCAATGAGCAGTTTACCACAAAAATAGCAGCCATCACAGCTTCTGAATGCTTACAGGCTTGCCAGAAAGGGCAGCTCAGACCCACGCGCATACTTGATGATGGGTAAAGGAGATGCCACCCTCGTAGGCGAGCATTCTAGGCTTGCTTTTCGATGGTTCTGTCGCAAAAAGGATTAACAATGCACAGCTTCCTTCTCTGTGGCTTTCATAGCTAGTATTTTAATATGCCCAGAATCTCTCAGGAAGCTGTTAGGATCTAATGATTTATATGCTTATTGAGAAAAATAAATAAATCCCCCAAACAGCATGTTGGTTACCCAGAGATTGACAGCCCAGGTGTTCAGAGTGAGCATCCATGGGGTACACTGATGAGGAACACACCTTGGAGAGGCCTACAATTATATCAATTCTTGTTAAACCAGACAAAATGCTGCTGAGCCCATGAAAGTCTGCTGAAATTATGCTTCTTTGTTCCCTGGGACTTTCCACCCATGAGGAACAGGGAATAAAGGACTGTATAGAAGTGAAGCTGAAAGATTACAAAAACATATAAACAGGCAATAATAATAATGCCCCTTCTGGTGGAATGCCCACCCCAACAAAGGCAAATGATAGAGAAGTTTCTTGGGAATTCACTCATATAGATCAGGGCAGGTAGAGAAACGGAGCATTTGCTAAGCTTAATCTGGGGCTGGATGTCTCCAGTTATAGCTGCTACAGGCCTACCTCAATGCTGCCATTGAAGCAGAACATTGTGAATGTGCTTGGGGAAACCTCATGCATATGTCCTGATTTTGGGAACAACAGGCCTGGTGCTAACTTTGCAGCCGTGTATCACTAAAGTGGCTACACTTGCTCTGTCAGCACCAACTAAAGAGTAAAGAGAAGCATTAGATAAGAGGGGGTAAATACAGTGCTCAGGAAAAGGTGCCTGGAAAGCAAAGGATGGGAGGGCATTCCCACTTCTGGTCCATGAAACTCTTAGTGCTTCTTCTAGTTCTATATGAGGAAGAGCAGAAGACAGAAAGAAGCAGTAGTTTAGGACTATCTAGGTGACCAATGGCCAGTCAAGGAAACAGCCAGTAGCGAGGTGGACACAGACTTTTGGAGGGCTAGAGGCAATGCTGTCTCACTCTCAGGGGGTTCTCTCTGACAGGGAGCCAGGGTAAAACTGGACACTGTCCCCTCCACAATTAAGCCCACCAGCAACAAAGACCACAATCAGCAGACAAACCATTCTGGCCAGAGTGAGGCCAGAGATGTTTCTGAATGACTCACAGGTGACCATACTCTCCCTCTTCTTATCACTCATGGCTATTACGCCTTCCAATCCCATGAAGCCAGGCTCAGAAAAAGAGGGAGAAGAATCTTACAGCCAAACCACATTCAACCAAACTCAACATCACACAGAAAGAAATTCAGTTATACAACGAAGGTGACCCATGGGGACATCCCTGTCAAGACTGTAAAGTTTGGAGATGGTTTGTCTCACGATAATAGATAAATGATGTAGGAATTGAGTCATAGAAACTGGACAACAAGAACTGGACTCTCGTCTAGGGGATTATAAAGAACTCATGACAAGATCCTAGTTTGGAAGAACTGGGTTACACAATGGAACTTCAGGAGTGAGGAGCAAAATAGAACATTTGTTGCTAGACATTGGGTGGAAAGTAGGGGCTTAGTCCCAGGATTTAAGGAATAAACCCAATTAGCATGCACTTGATTAGGACAGGTTTAACAAGTCTAACCTGATGCTCAATGGGTTAATTGGCCACAGATGTGGGAAAAACACAATGCTATCCTGAGGGACTAGAAACAAAGCATGTCATTTTATTGAGCTTTGTACCACTGCATGCATTATTTCAAGAATCTAGTGCCACAATGGCAAATGAGTTTCAACTGTCAGACAACTCTGATCTATTAGTAGTGGTTGGCTAGAGTAATATAAATTGAGAAAGACTGTGAGGCAGCATCCGGGCTCAGCAGGCAAGACTGGGATGATTGATTAAACATGTGTTTCACTAGTGCAGAAAGAGCTGCTCAAAATGCATACCATGCATTTTCTAATCCAGTTTAGTGAGACTAATTGTAAATGTGGCCCTCATAGCAAGACCCAGTATGAAAACAAAGGCAAAGTACCTAATGCTTTGAACAGTATCAGATGTTTGTCACAAATTGAAGAATGGATTAGAATCATAAGATTAGTGTTAAATTGGCAGTCTACTAACTTACAGTATGATTTTGATCAAAGCAGCTGATCTATTTTCTCCTTCTTATGTAACATGAGAATATAAAATCTTGTTTAGAGGGTTATTATGAGGGTAAATGAGAGAATACAAAAAAATATGCTTTTAGATCATGAAGGTTATATGCATGTTAATAGTTATTAAGATTTATTTTATTATGACCCATTCTTTTCCCATTTTGGCCCAAACTTATAAGTCTTGTTTGTTCAACCTCTTTCACTTTCTATACCTAATCTATCACCAGTATTATTCAATCCTCCATTGTAAATCTAAGGTTCTTTCCTTTCTGTTCCACCAATGACTCCTTAGTTCCTTTCTTACTATTTAATACTTGTATTATGACACCATCCTCAAAATGGGTGGGTTTTCTTGGCCAATGTGGTTACCTACAATTGGGCAAAGCTGTCAGTAGGGAGAAGCAGTGTCAGAAGAATCAGATAGATAGGCCTAGGGACCAGGAACTGGCTAGGGAACGAAAGGGTCCAGGTGGGCTGCTGAAGAAATAGAGTGTAAATCACAAGGCTATGAGTCAGGAATCCAGGTAAGTGTCTGGCCAGCAGGAGTCAAACTGAGGAGAGATTAACAGGCAAGAGATACAGGGCATGAATATCAAAAAGTTTGTAATAAATTCACAAAGATATCAAGAACTTCCATCTGTTCCCCCAAAAAGTTGCCATCCTGTTTACTGTTTTCAGTCTGAACTGCTCATTTTCATCTGTATTGTTTTTATTTTGGAATTTCCATATATGCTTTATTTTAAGAAAGGGACATTTGTTGTTAAAAACTTTGAAAGCCAGCATTGTAAAATAGATCCACTTGCTATTTTCACATATATTTGGTATACTTTTCCACCTCTACTTATAACATGCTGTCTATGCCAGCCTCAGACCCATGTCCTAACTATCTTCTAGACTCTCTTATTGAAATTTTCACCACAGGTTAAGACCTAATTCATATGACTTCAATTCTGAGTTAACACCTGGAGGAATCTCTGTCTCTTTCTTTACAGTGTTTTTAACATTATGCATTTAGCAATTACCACGCATCATGCCACCAGTGTCTTTTACAAAAGCAGATGCCTCATTTCTTCACATTGGATCTTAAGTTCACTCTCAAAGTATATCAAGAATGCTTTGCATGTTTTTTATTTCTCTTATTGCATTTTGTCTATAGTCAGAGCCCCTTAATAGTTTTAAATAAATATAAACTGATTGATAACATAATTGGCTAATAAGCCTTTTTACTCTAAATGGATTCTACTGATTCTAAAATTAAGTGATGAATAGCCAGAAAAAAATTAAAAGCACATTAATTTTCATGATACACAAAAAAACACCAGGATGCATTTTTTTTATCACAAAGCAAATATGAGCCCTCAAAGGGTATTTCTATATTGCTGTGTGTTGGGTTTAAAACAATGTTTTTTCACTACTTGAATAATTTCAAACTAGTTTTAAAAGCAGTAATTTTCCCATGCACAGAAAATTTCTATCACTTATTACTCCTCTTAGACAGTTAATCTTTTTTATTTCACAAGCCAAAGGATTTTCAAAGATATATTGTCTTTTTCTAGCTTCAATTGAAGAGATATTATTTCATTCAACTTGTGTGAAAGTTTTAATTTGATATTAAAAGTCAAATTAATAAAAGCTAATATTCAGAAATCTGTTCTTCCTGATACTTTTACTTGAATATATATTGTGGAAGACTGAGCTCCTTAGTGGGTAAAAGAGAATAGAAACAATGTAGTTTTCCGAGGAAGAGAGAAGAGAAAGAAAACTCTTAGTGGTGAAAAATGTGTATGGCTTCAGTAGAACTGAGAGCATATTCTTGTCTCTCAACTTCTGAACCATGGTCTGGAATTGCAACTGATCTACAGTTAGTTATCATTATCTCTCTAGCCTGTATTTCATGATTGACTTGGTGATAATCTCTTGACTTCACATATTTGCCAAGGAAATGTATTTATTCATGCAATCTTGGATATTTGCCTCTCAATCTTCTGATGATGAAGATGAAGGAAGAATATAAGCATCAAGATGTCTAGCACAATGTGAGTAGATCAATGTTTAAGAAATTATGAAGACAATAGAAGACCAGAAGTACCCAAGAAGAAGGAGAGAAATCTCTCTCAAACAGAAGTGAACAGTTATAATTACACATTGCTTCTTCTAAAGGTTGAGTGGAGAAAGATCTGGGAGAAACTTGAGAAAATTATTTTGTAGCCAATAAAATTCCTGTAAATGATTCTTTCTCGGAGTTAAACTTGAAGCATGGCACTGATGGACTGTTATGGTATGGGTAGCCCATATGTTAATGTCATTCCCAATGATTCCTCTAGCCCAAGAGTTGCAGTATTATCCTGCATTATGCCAAGACACAAGATACAGTGTTTAATGAGAATCTGGTTACCTTAACAGAAAGTAGCTTTAGGCAGACAATAGTTATATCTAAAAGATTAAAGGAAAAACGGGAACTGAACTAGCACAATAACACACCAACCAATCAGAACAAATCCAGGCTGTGAATAACGTGCATACCCAGACTGCTGTGCATTAGCTCTGCCTTCTGGTCACTTAGGAGCAATTTCTTTTCATTGCCTCTAGTGACATGAACATCATCAACATATTAGCTATTACAGTGAGATCTTTGCAGAATAATTGAAAGGCTTTTGAAAATTAGAAGAGTATTATACTTCTTGCTCTAAAAAGAAGAAAGAGCTAGTAAAAACTGAAAAGCTATAGGATGTATCCTCTTCCACAGTCAACATTTCTCTGCTCCATTAAGCCAGGCTTTTACTAGGACCCTGTTAGTAGCTGAATGTGGGGATCTGCAGAACTCAGGGGAGGAATACTGCAAAAAAGAGCACCACAAGCCTGCCAAAAGCCTCAGTTAAGTCAATTATGCTCCAACACAAAGAAAATATGGTTTGAATTATTGCTGACTGTTTCAGTGATAATAAAATTGATCAGATGACCAATTAAGTTTTGGTAATAAACAATGGCCTCCATATCTAGGGACATAGCAAAAAAAAAAAAAAAAAATGTGGCAGGCCAAATGAGAATCAGAAAGTCATTCCAAAAGTAAAACAACAAAGTATGTTACTTTCACTGATGCTCTCTTTTCTTTTCATTAGGGTTAAGATGGCTAAGGAAAGACCCAGGACCAGATCCTAAGCAGATACCTAATATATAATCAACACAGCTGCAAGATTTGGAGGTGCAATACAATAATGGGACAATTGTGGAATTGACTAGGAAGGTGACATAAATTTGCTCCAATAGAGTTTCCCTCCATTAAAGCATTTTTGAAATCCAATTTCAAAGTGGCATGGATGCCCTGGTTACTTGTGTGAGGAAATTCATTTAAAACAATATCTTAATGTCTGTCCATAATTAAAATGAGCATAAATCATTGTTTTTATGAATAGTCAGAAAATTTAACACTAAAAAAAATCATTAAAACAGTAGGAATTAAGGGCATGACATAGGGAAATAATACAGAGAGAAGGAAATCAAAGTATTTACCTAAGTCAATTCCGCAGAACCCTAGAGTAGAAAGAGATTTATGGATCATCTATTGAGTCTCTCTGCTAGAGCAGAAATCTCTTCACAATATTCATGATAGGTTGTCATCTAGGGTCTTCTGAAATGTAAATAGGGATAGCAAACTCACTCATTTATTTTTATTTCTTTTTTTAAATTTTACTGAGGTGACTAGTTAATTTTTGATACAGTTCTATATAATTACTCCTCCTTATACTAATCTTAAGTCTGCCTTATTGACATCCCATTCACGGTTTCTAGTTGCACTCAATAATTTCACCTATTCTTTAACCTAAGATATGTTCATTTCTAATAAGTTCATACTTACTAAGCTTGGTACTTGATGCGTAGATACTTAAACCTTGAGCAAGTTACTGTTAAGGTTACTCTTCATCTCTCAGTTTCTTCACCTTTAAAATGGAGATGATAATAGTACCCTTTTCGTAAGGTTGTTGGAAGCACTATAAATACATATTTGTACAGTGCTTAAAATAGTATCTGACAAATGATTGGCACTCAATATGTTGTTGGATGAATTAAGGACATTTGACAATTATGAAAATAAGAGTGGTAACCAATATGTTGGAAAACATATCTGGAATTCTAAATGATTTGATTAGGTTATGACAATCAAACAAACTAAAAATTAGCAGTGATACATTAAAAAATTCTGTACTAAAGAATATTTAGTTTAAAACATTGGTTTAGTTTATAGTGGAAGAAAATAGGGTTTAAGGATAATAGAAATGAAAAGACTTGGAAAGTTTCTTGACTACAAAATCAGTGTAAGCCTAGAGTATGACATGGCTATTTAAAAAGCAATGCAGAGCAGGAGCAGTATGTATAAGATATTGTGGATTGTATGTGATAGTTTACTAAATATATATATATGTATATATATATATATATATACATATATATATATGTAAATATGTCTATCTACATCTACATCCATATTTACCTCTGTTTTAGAGAATACATGAATATGTAGCCAATATCTGGAAAAATACTTATAGTCCATCATAATAGTTATTTTTGGGGATTTGATGGGGATGTGTGACTTGGATGTTGTATTTGTAAACTTGGTCATATAAAGCTATAAATATATATTATTTTTATAATATTTAAAAACATAAAGGAAATGCAGTGTAAGTCTGAATTAATGGAAGTAAATATTATATTCTTATCCATGTGCTCTAAATTCTACTAAACCATGTGTTCTTACCCTTTCTCATGCTATTTAGCAGTGTGGTTAAAAGTATTTCTCAGAATAATGTTTTCAAATGCATAAAATAAAATACAGAGGGTTATAAAGGGAATTATATTATAATTCACTATTAAAGTATTAAACATATTTTGATGTATTCCTATGTAATCTAGTAGTGGGTATGATAATAACAAAAATGAATTTTAAAATACAAATGAGCTTATAAAAATTTCCAATATCTATAACTATAATATTATCTGTGATTTCTGTTAGTTATAAAATCACAAATATTGCTAATTCTACCTCAGTTTGGTTCCTATATTTGTAATTGAATGAAGTGTTAAATTTTAGTTAGAGGTTAGCTTTTAATGGAGGAAAGGGGAGGTGGTACTTTTTTTCCCCCCATCTAAATTTTGCCAGACTCTGAATTGATTAGACAGCTATACCAAGAATCTGTGACCAAATGAGTGTATTCTATTCTTGGGAGAACATCAGGGAAACAGAAATAATCCAGAGCCAGGCATTGTTCTCAACACTAGTACATTTACTGGCATTACACAGGTCAGGACTTCTCCCTGATCCTTTCTGTAATCATCCAGCTTCTTCACAGAAGGAAACTCAGAGTATTATCCCTGAATTAGTTAACCACCTGGCCTTTTTGTTTTATTGAATGAATTCATTTTGGTTCAACACATATTTATTAAGTTCTTACTCTGCATATAAATGGGACTAGGGGCTGTCATGGAATATAAGAGGAGAGAGAATAAGAGAGAGAGAGAGGAGAGAATTTTGGCATTGCTTATCATTCAAGAGACAACATTTGGGGATGGGAAAGCAAAGGCACGATATTCCATTTATCAATAATGATTTATTATACACTGCCTTTGTCCAGAAAGATAAAATTAAGAAGGTAAAAATGTAGTTGTATATATACTTTAGACATATCAGGCATAATATAAATGCCGTAATCATCAGGAACATACATTAAGAACCAAATCTAGGGAAATGCTTTCTGACAACAGGATTGATTATTGGAAATCAGAACTCTTTCATAAATCCAGGGAAAAAAATCCAGTTGCTATAATAGAAATAAAAACAGAGTGCTACAAATACATGGATGAGGAAATGCCAAATTTGACCTGAAATAGATGAGAAAATGGGACATTTCACTAAGCCTTGAGAGTTGAAGAGTAACATTTTTATAAATTAACATGATGGGAGATTCTTGTTTCCTGAGCTGATGGAAGACTGAGCAGAAGTCATGAAAGTTCTGGAAATGAGGATGGTCTGGTTATAGTTGTAGCACTGATGAGTGGGCTGGGGGCAAGGCAGGGGAGAATAATATAGGATGCAGCTGTAAAAATTTATTGGTGTCAGATTGTGGATGACTGGTAAAATCACCTGCTAAGAAGTGTGGGTTCTATCTTAGAACAAATAGGAGTCACAGAAGGCTTTTCACACAAGAATTGAAATGAACATATCTGTCTTATGAAGAGAACCCTGGCCATTCAATAAGATACAGGTAGACAGACATAAAGATTAGAAGCAAGTAAATCTGTTTTAAAGCCGATATGAAATGCAAGTAAAAGAATGTAACACCCTGCAAACAGGAGATGAATTAAAGATAGTTTAGTGATAACTCTGGTTGGATCTATAATGGACTTATAATTCTATAAATCATCTCTTCTTACTATTCCCCACCAAAATGACTGCTATCACATACACCTCCTCTTGCCCCTACACAAATGCAATGCACACACATTAACACACTGTGGGGAACACAACCATGTTCCAAAGCACTAGGCTAACATGAGAGGAGCAGGAGACTGGGACCACAGTGGATCTTTCAGCAGTGAAGGAAGCAGAGTTTCTTTTATCTCAAGAAGGGGAAGGTACTGGGGTTTTTTAGTTATAAATTAATATGAATAAAGGATTCTGCAAACTACATAAGTCAGATGGCTCCTGTAACCCCATTTAAAAAAAAATAGCACTGAATTGGGCATGTTTAGTGATTCAATCCATTTATAAGAATATATACTTGATATATTCACTTGTATTAATTATAACTTTCCTACTGAATGTCTTATTTTTTATGAAGTAAGCATTCAGGGAACATTACTTTTCTGAAGAAAATAAAGACTACCCTCGTAAGGAAAATAGAGATTGCACAATAACAAACTTACCAGAGAAATTTTCCCAGGCAAAAGGAATGCCACATGGTTCTAAGCACACTCATATAACTACATAAGTAATTAAATGCTCTGAAAACCTTTTATCTTTCTCATTTACTTTTCTTTTCTTTTTCTTTTTATTTATTTATCATAAAAACAAGTAGTATAGAGAAGGTGAGTAATTTGCTTAGGTAGAAAGGTCAGTCAGAAATGTTCATCAGGAGCCTAAATTGAAACTTAGAAGGAAATGATAAATATGGGCTGATGTAAACAGGGTGGGAGATGACTACTCTAAGAACAATAAAAGAAAAAGCAGCAATCAGTAAAGCATTAATAGGTGATAAATCTATATGAATGGGAGAGGATAGATGGAGGACTAAATGAGAGAAAAAACGGTGGATGGGAGGAAAGGTTTGGTACAATATTGTAAATTGGAGGTATAGCTCTCTTTCACCAGTAATTCATCATTACAGAACCAGGACACCTTCCAGGAGACACTTCCATTTCTTCTATAATGAAATCATGAGAGTGACCTCCAACCTTAATGTAAATTTTAATTGTACATTTATTATTTCACTCTTTTCTTTTACATAAGTTGGAAAATAATATGTAAACAAATTTGGAGCACCAGACTTCAAAGGAGCATATAAAGGAATAGGAAGGTCTCATTTACTTTCAAATTTGGTTTATTCCATGAAAATTCTTTTTAATTTTTTTCTCAAGCTTAATTTCAGAACTCTTTGACTTGCTCATGTTAAGTGAAAACCTTTTAGTTAATTTAAATTTGATTTTTAGAAAGTTATTTTTAATTTAGTGGTAAATTAATATCAATAAAGAAAAGCAGTTGGAGTTGTCAAGGTACTGAAAGGAAACCCATTCTTATTAGCATTTCCTTTCATATTTATCTGATATAATGAAAATAAATGCATTGTTTTCCTGCACTTAATATTTCATGGCTGATAACATTTTTCTTTACTTATGCAGCCTTTTATAAGTTTTTATAAATATCCCATATCATTTGTTCAAAATATATTTCTTATTAGAACTTAAAGACAAAAGAAATGTCATATGGAACTTAGATCAGTGGTCAATTTAGTTCAATAATTCCAGAGCTGATACAGCATGATATATATATATATATATATATATATATATATATATATATATATATTAATGAGAGAAAATCAAATTTTTAACACATGGGCATGGGGAATTCACATAAGCAAAAACATTTAAAAGGCAGTGAGACAACATTCGGTATATATAACATTTTGGACAAAGGAGAAAAGATTTCAGAAGTGAGAATGAGCTATTTACAGGTAGTTGAGGAAGAGGGGAACACACAGGCAAATTCTTATTATGCAACTCAGAAACAATGGGGCACAATGGGTATCTAGCTAATGGTCCTCTGCCTGAAATGCTCTTATTTACGAGTATGGTATTTTATGAAGCATATATTTTGTTGTATTTGCTCTATAGAACCATACAACTTCTCTGATTTCCCCTAGTAGGATATCTTGAAATAATATAAACAAAAACCCCTCCCCCAGAATTTTCCAGAAAATAAGACATTGGCTCACATTGCTCCACAAAAAAATAATGACTTTAGCCACATCTCACATTATTATTAAAAGAACAAAAAAGTTTCCAGGTGGGATTACTCATCCAGCCATGTCCTTCTGGTATTCCTCCAAGCTCTTCCTGCCCTATCTGCCCAGGGAACTCTAATCCAAATGACACTGCCTGAGTCAAGCTTTCAATGTATCTTAATCACAGAGAAATTACTCCTTCCATTGGTACTTGATTCATGTTTTGATTATAGCATCTACTACATTTTACTCTAATTCTCTGTTTACAGGGCTGACCAGTCTATCTCTTATACTGCTGGCTCACTGAAGCAGCCCTTCTTTTGATGCCAAAGAGAAGGAACCAGCTTTGGATGGTCTCTGAGTATAAACAGTTTTTCCACATCTACAAGTATGAACAACTTATTGTCTTTATATTTATAACTAAATTTGTTGGAAACTCAAATATTTTCTCTCAAAGCAGAGATGGGATACTATAGTATAGTTCCACTCTGAACTGTAAGACTAAGCCTGTATTACCCAATCTTAAATGCTAAACCAGGCATGTGCTTTAGTATGTCTTTCAATAAGTAAGCCCCTTACATTCTACCAGTTATCATCTACCATTTATCATCCTCCCTTGCACATGAGTTCTTAACCTTAGAATCAGGAATCTGACTAGTATTACCAGATCTGCCTTCAGAGTTCCTTTTAGAAGCTCTTCTGTAAACAGCACCCCTGTGATCTACTGCATAATCCCAGATTCCCTTAGGCAGTCTACAGAGAATCCTTTACATTACCACAGTCTTTGATTTAGTATGCTACCCATTCAAAATTAGGCTTGTCAATATTGTCAGTCAACTGTAGCAGTTAAAAAATAGATAATACAAACATAAACCTAACTCTAGAGATAGAGAATAAAATTGAGATGTCCGGTAGTATTTCAATATCAATGGCCAAGTGTAAATGTGTATCCTTATAAAATAATTGAGAAATGCTGAGCATTTTCAGTCTGTGTTATTTTTCATGGTTTTCCAGAGGTTGGGAGAAAATAAGTAAAATGTGGAGCTCTGGAAATAAATGGGCAAAACCAAGGTTCAGCAATAGGATATAAGAAAGAGAGAAAGCACTTTTTCTATTTAAGACCATCCTCAAACATTTTTTTTTCTATCCTTCCAAGCCCAAGTCAAGGCCTGCCTTATTCAACTTTCACTGTGCCCTTCTTTCTATTGTACTCAAGGATTTGTTTCATAATTTATGGTTCATTTATACTGGCTTAGCCCCCAAAATTATAAGCTTTCCCACCCATTTCTTCTACATCTTTTGATGTACCTACTTTAGTATTGAGTGTATGATAGATCACTGATTGATTAGTTGATTAGATAAATTAAGAAAAAGATTTCAACACTAACAAGATCGAGCTCCTATCAGAGATAGGTTTAAATTCGGGAGGAATTAGCCAAATGTTTAGTATTAAACAGTATACTATATTGTTTGTTTTTAACAAATGATAGGAACCACTCACAACAAACAAGAGAACCTGAGCCCGGAAATAAGAAATTGTTTAAAAATCATCATATATATTCGTAATACTCATGATACATTTAAGTGCTTACCCTTATGTGAAAGTTTAAAGAGTCTGTTGCTATGGTAATTGTTAATGTGACTTTTCAAGGAGAGATGCCAGCAAAGTTTAAATGTTATGTGCCTATTTTAGAATAATATACTGAAATCTCATTGTATTTTCAAATCCAACTGTGTTAGACTGACTTGATGTTTGCAAATTTAATCCTATAAAAATATTTTTAAGCATTTTGAAAAGTTGCCCAACAATCATAATAATAAACAGCACCTGGAACTAATGAAGCTACTTAGTCTATACTAACATATCGAAATGTTTTCAAAAAGATTAATTTGATGATTTTCAGTATTCTTTTGCCTTCTACACTGACTTCATTGCTCCTATTCTATAAAAATAACTGGTCTTGTAGGTTTATTTTATAAATGTAGTAACCTTCCCCAACCTGCCATTGATCTGACATTAATCTTTACAGCTACTTATTTTCAATCAGAAGCTGGGTATCTGCCTATGCGGAGGGCCAACTTCAATTACATGAGATATCTGACTGTGCTAGTAGTTGGCTTCCCTAACCCCATGCTGTTTAAAGACCAACTTTATTTCATTTTTTGGCAACTTGAAGAGTTTTGGTACAGTATAGGTAAATTATTTGACTACAGTTGACTCGGAACTCATTTGAAAAAAAAAAAAGAGAAATCTTGTTTGAACTTGTGTACTGTTTTATCTCTAGTACCTTATATAATCCCTAATAAATAAATAGATGCTCAGTAAGTATTTTCCAGTGAATGAAGGAAGAAAGGAAGGCACAGCAGAGCAGGGGTATAAATTTTGCAGTGAAGACTCAAGAAGAATAAGTGAACGCAAATCCAGACCTTAGACTTGTTCTCTGCAGAAAGAGGTGATGAGAACATGTAGGAGGCAGGTCTGGCCAGGTGAGAGTTGATATTTCTGGAGACATAAACTCAAAAAGGCATTGAACATTTGGATACGCAACTAGATTCCAAAAACAAACAAGTCTTCATTTATCTGCCTCAAAGCAAGAATTTACAGGAATCATACTAAAACTGGTAGATAGGATCTTCTGAGAAGTGTTTCTTAAGCAAGTAATATTAAGTCAAAATTGATAACATATACTATACAAAATGTTAATGTCTTTCCTGATGTAAGTGTTTATTTCTTAATTTTATCAAATGTAGAAATATTGATGAGGTATCCACAGGCTCACTGAATCTAGCTATTTTTATTTTCCAGTCTTCAAATTAATCAATTTAATATTCCTACCTTGAATGACTTTAGAAACCTATTTATTTGACTATGGAGGAACAAGTAATTGATGATTTTATATCCTACTGGATTTAATAAATATATAATATGTATTTAAATTCTTAATGTCTTACTTTCTATAGACAGATAACTGTTCGACTGAACATACAAGGCCCATTTTACCTGTCCAGCTTGCTAGCACCATCTTTTCTGCGCAGAATATTCTCTTCTCCCAGTTCTTTCCATCTCTCCTTCCCTTTTCTTTTCTCACATACTAAAACCCTGTTAATACTTCAAGGCCCAACTAAAATTTTATCTATTTCTATGGAGAAGTTTTGCCGAGAAAAGTCAGATTTCCTGCTGTCTGCAGCCTTCACTTAACACACTCTTCACGTTACATACCCTACAACTCTTTTGCCTATCATCTCATGATCCCTTTTATGGCAGAAACCAACTCTTTTTCATTTTTGTCTTTCTATAACTTGAATATAGCAGATGCTCAATAAGTACTGAATGAATAAGTAGTTGAGTGAGTGAATTAACAGGTGCCCTGAAAGAAGAAAAAAAACCCCACATACTGGGCCATGGTACAAACAATCAAAAATGTGAAGTGAACAAGAAGTCAACAAACTAAAAACTAAGAATTCCCGAGTATCAAATCCTGGCATCTGCTTAGAGGTTAGTACATGTCAAATCTCAGATAATTGAAACCTTCTTATTATAGCTTCATATTTAGTAATAACTAACAAAGACTTTCTCACTCTGTATCATTATTTTAGTATATATTACTTTTGCTAAAAACAGGTGTAGTTAAGATAAAATGATCATCCTTTAAGTAAATAGACTCTCCTAATAAATAGCAGTCCCACTTAATATGCAGGAAAAAATTTACTGAATAGTATCCTAACATAAGTAAAGTTTGTACAATTCTATAGTTTAGTACCAAAATACCAGGTCTCCATTACAGGCCAAAATTATCCTTTGAAAGAAAAGTGTGCTTTCTACAGTGGTGTGTGTTAGTAGTTGTTTTTGAACTATAAGATCAGACTTCATAAATATATCCTTCTGTTCTTTTCTATGCTGTGTTTATTCTGTTTGCTCAAGCCAAGGACTAGGACATAAAAGAATGTTTTCTCAAGAGACTGAATATTAGAGAGTCATGCATGGAACATTCAGTCTGCCAAGAACAGAATCAAATATCTGAAAATATAGTTTGATTTCCTGGTTAATAACATTTCATAGCTTCCCGCCTACCTTCCCCAAACAAAATTGGTCCCCTATGAAGAGCAAAGTAACTGTCAAAAATGTTGTTGGGATAATGGAGGATGTCCAGGGGTACAGTGCCAAACCAGCCTCCATGCTGAGAATCAAGTCTGGAGATAGGCAGTGGAGGCTGCCTCCTTTGGTCCTATGACACATTTTATTTCAATTATAAAATACAAGGGAAAGATGAGTTAGAAAAACAAAGTCTGAGGTTATGAATTTATATAAGCCCAGTGAATAGAAGGGTGGGATGTAAAAATTAGTGGGTGGGATCTCCAGAAAATTTATCTAGGTTTAAATTTAAATATACTAGAATATCCCATAAAGATAGTTCACAATTAAAAAAAAAAAAACAACAACAACAACAGAGAAACAAAGTTCTGCAAAACTATAGATCTTCAGAAGAAAGGAAGTCAAGTGAGAATAGGATAAAAAAGTTTTGAGAATCAATTACCTTAAGTCAAAAGCATTCATGTGTGACCAGGGCCCTGGGGATTCACAAGGTCAAAAGTAGTTTCATAATTGTAATAAAACATTATTTGCCTTAAACAATAATTCTGTAGTAAGTGTACAGTGATGTTTTCTAAAAACTACATGACACCTAATATCACAACAGATGGAATGCAGAAGTAGATATGAGAATCCAACTATCTTCTATTAGGTCAGACATTAAAGAGACTGTCAAAAATATAAAACAGTACAATTCTTTTCGTTATTTTTTCTTGCTTAGAAAATAAGTATAGTTGTTTTTATAAAATATATTATATAATGTATTATTATTTACTAGTTTTGTTTTAAATGAATCAATACAATTTTCTAAAATTTCTGTTTAAACTTTTGATTATGACAAATATTGCTATATTTATCCACATAAACAAAAGCTCTGGGGCTCCTCAAAAATTTCCAACATTCAAAGAGGTCTTGATACCAAAAGTCTGAGAATTACTGGTTTATAGGTATTCCCTATCTCAGTAAATGTCTTCATTATTTTCCCAGTTATTCAAGCTAAGATTTTTGGAATAATCTTCCATTATTTTTTTTCACCCATTTCCCTATATCTCAGCTACTACCAAAGCCTGTAAACTTTTCTAACAAAATATATTTCTAACCTACTCACTTCTTTCTATCTCTTCTCCATTGCTATAACTTGAGACCCAATCCTCTTTGACATGCAACAGAACCTTTGCTGACATCGTTGCTTCTCCTTCACTCCTGTTTCTCCCCAATCCATTATTTTACTCAGCAAGGCAATTTTATACAACAGATGCTCCAGCCTCAGTGTCCAGATCTTGGGACCTTTCAAGGATGTGATACATTGTTTGGGACTTAAGAAAAATAATCATTAAGTCATTTTTTAAAAATACACAAAATAAAACATAATTCATATTCATTTTAAAATCTAAGGATTGCCATATTAACTAGCCAACAAAACATAATTAGTTATTGAAAAGTTATATTTAATTAGGGATATGGATGCAATTTAATGTGCCTGATAAGATGTAGTATAACGTCTCTGTAAGGGAGAGTGTTTTGGTTCATTTCTTCACCTTCACCTATTTTCCCACTTACAATGACTGAATAATGATGATGTTATTGGACTTTGAATATGACAAAGCCCTTCCTATCTCTGAGTTTCAGCATGTTCTGTTCCTTGAGTCTAAAATATTCTCCAAGTTATTCAACAAATAGTATTTATTATTTTTGCTCAGTCCACTACCTGGAAAAGAACCAAAGGTACCACGCTAGTTGCTTCAGACCTGAGTAAAAACCCCTATTCCTTTAGACAGAGTCCAATACAGGAGAAGTTCAAGAATAGGGCTTTGAAATAGTAGGGCATTCTATTGAATCAAGAGTCTTGTGACTGAAATTCTAAAAGTATATTCTACTTCTCATGTTATCCTAGGATTCTGATTCTGTCTTGTAGGGACTCCCTGAGTGAACACACAATGAAACTGGACTAAGTTGTTTGAAGGAATTTTCCAATTTCCTAGGAAGAATGTTATGATTGGGACCCACTGTCAGCTTGACAATAAAAAGATACTTTATTCCTGCCAGCTCTACAGGACCGAAAGGCTGTCCCTATTCCCTGAGTTGGAATAGGTTAATAACAACACCTTTAAGAAAAATGCCTACATATTCTGAACACTTGTATCATTTATTTCTTACAACAATTCTGAAATAAGTACCTTTATTGCTCCATTTTTTACACCAGGAAACTGAGTCTCAGAGATTTAAGTGTGCAACCACCAAGGTCTTCCTACCTTCCAAAACTGTGCCACAAGTCTTCTCCATTATTTCACTTTCCTGAACACCTACTAAGCATAGGAAGAAGAATATCTCTGATATTAGTTCTGAAAATGAATGGAGATTGTCTTGCTTTCTTCAGAGCAGAACAAAGAAATGATATATTCAAATGAAGGAGAAATAAAGTGTCACTTATAGAAAGTATCCACAGAGCATAAGTTCATTGGTCATTCTAAGCAACTTCAGCAGCATGCCAGGAAATACTGAGGATAAAAATAATTCCTTTGGAAGAGTTATACACCTTTGGATTTGTTAGTTGGAAACTATCATGTCTGGACCTAAATAAGCATGCTTCTGAAATCTTGAATCTCTCCTGGAACACTAATCCCATCTCTCCAAAAGTATTTAATTTATGTCTATAAAGTTATTATGGGATGAGATAGGAACTAATTACAGAATAGTGTCTGTTATTGACTCTCAGCCATTTTTAGAGTTATTTTTCCCAGAAATGTAACAATTAGAAGACAGAAATTAATATTTTACTATGTCCCTAGTGAGATATAATGGCTGATATTTTTAAAGGAACATGATAAATGCTAGCATGAAACTGAACTATGACAACTAATGACAGCAGGGAGACAAATTCTGATTAAGTCTATTGTACTGCAGTTCCTCTAAATCCTATGAATAGTTTTAGAAATTAAAATATATGCTGCACTTTAAAATAAGAAAGCAGAACTTCACATTCAAAGTTCAAGAAATAGTAGTAGATTGAACTATAATAAATACTCAATATTTGATCTTTAATATCTATAAAAATGTCACTCATACAGTTCAACCTGAAAGTAAATCTTGCATTTTTAAAATATATTATTTCCAGTTATTCTGATTTCATAGGTATGGGTTTCTATATATATTTTAAAAAATCATTCAATATCCACTCTGTACTTATAGAAAAATTTTAATGATCATGTGTTCCCCAGGTCACAGAAATATATAAATACATTGGGCCTAAAATAATAACAAAGAAATAGGGAAAAATAAAAAAAATGATAAGAGAAGAGGAGTGAGAAAGAGAAAAAAAGAAGATGCATACTAAAATATATGCATTGGAGAGAACAAATAAAGAAAGAATATAAAGAGAATTTAGTGAGTAAAGAGAGGGACTGAGAGTGACAGAGAAGAAGGAGGAGGAGGAAAGGAAAGGGTGGAAAGGAAAGAGAGAATGGATCTATTTTTGCTCAGGAAAGTATCTTTTTCTGAGTATATGCTGAATTATAAGCATCTGTAAGCTCTCAACAAGTGTTGTTGCTATTGTTACTGGTGTCTTGCTTATTTTTGTTATATTCAACTTACCAAGAAAACCATGTGTTTTTTGCTTGTGTCCTGTTTCCTATTATTTTACTGAGTTCAATTATAAAGGGACACATAGGATAGTGGAATTAGAAAGACCTGGTTCAAAATATCTGTTCTACTTCTTCCTGGCTACATTAATTAGAACATATAAGGGTAATTTCTCTGTCTTAGTCTCCTTTAAATTGGAGTTAATTATACAATGTACCTATGTAGTAAAATATCTGTAAATACTATGTACAAGTAGCTGTAGTAATATAAACATTTTAGATTTAAAATAAATTATTTCTGCTTAAAGAAAAACAGAAGGAAATAATCCAACATGAGAACTATTGGTAGTGATAGGGTAATGACTTAGGAGAATTTTTCAAGTTTTGGATAGTACCTTTATATTACTAATAAAATGGAAATGTATGCATTTATAAAATGTTTAAATATTCAGTACTGCATATTATTTGTAGTATGTAACAGGAAAATCACAGAACCCTGTCCTTTTCACGTTCCATCCTGAGCTGATCTTTTTAAATCACTGCTCATCCCTATTATCTAATGTACAAACTTTATTACATTCCAAGAAAGTAAAGCTCTTAAACCTACAATTTCTAGTGCCCAAATTTCTGTTTGGATGCAAAATAACTATCGCCCAGTTACCTACATTTTTAGAAAGAAATAAAGCAAACTCTTGGAATTATAGATTTAACATTCACAGTTTACATTTCAAGAGTGACCCTAAAGTTCCAGGACATGTAGTCAGTTTGTCATTTTGGTGAGACACGGACGTGGAATATTATTACAAGTACTTCAGAGCTGGTATGAAGGGTGAATCACTGAGTTAGTGAGAGAGACTAGTGGAGGCACTAGACGACTCATCTCGCCACAGTTTATTGTTCTCTCTTCATTATCATTTATTCATTTTATAGAGGAAATCATATGCTAAATAGGTATTCATGATACTGATGATTGACAAGTTCCCTGGAGATTTCCTTCACAAATGGTGAGGGTTTATTGTACATCAAAAAGTTATGAAAATTTCAAATCCCTTGCCTCAAATGGGTCAGACTAACACATTGCACTTCCTAATGTATTCTTTAGTCACAGAGTGTATTCATTTATGGTAGGAAAAATGTAAGCCTAATGAAAAAGGGTAAAAAAGATGTACTTTGTAGTGTGAAGTATCTAGATGCTCTCTAAGTTTCTCTGAATTGGGGGTCTGAGATAGTTATTGTTGTAATACACTACAGAACATTTTTTGGCATGAAAGATTCACTTCTTCCTCTGATAAAAATCTCTGAATACCCTGTGAAAATAATGGAATAGTAAGTTCTTAGCATCCAAATTTCCTTTGGGGATTAAAGGGAGAATAAAATAAGAATTGCCTTTCATTAAATTTTCTTATTAAGTCTTACAAAAATTAATTACTTCTTGAACAGACCTGATGTAAAACAGTTATACATTGTATGTTTCCTATTTCTTGCATAGCATCTTTTCAAAAATTTAATTATAGCCAATAGTTTCGATTCAAAGGAGAATAATTAAAAGCAATATGAGGGACTGATGAGATAATGTCATTTTTAAATTAATTGAAGCATTTAAAAATTAACTGGCCTTTCTTAGAATTTAATTTTTGTTAACATTTAATAGTTTATATACATATATGTGTATTCAATATTTATATTAAATCTGACTTTGTATGTTATTTGAGAAATAGCTTAATAGGTAATTTCTCTAATTAAAAAAATCTTTCAATTTATGTAAAACAAAATGAAATATTTACGTGAAGACTTTCTTTAAACTGAAAATAAGAAACTTGAATGTGTCTCTCTGCTATGTTTTGTCTAACTATGGGATCTTATTAAGGTCAGAGACAGTGTCCTTTAGTGTTCTCTAATTAAATTAGCCCACTAGAGATATGCCATCCTCTGCCGACCTGTCGAGTAACAATGACAAAATTCCAGAAAACAATTCTGCATCAGACACACATACACACACACACCCCAACCATGAGGAAAAATGACGAAAAATGGTCATGTGTCTAGTTCTACACATCATAAGACATAGGCAGAAGCCCTGCTGTGCATTTCCTTTTTACATCCTGGTAAAGAAGCCCCCAAGGATGAATGTATACAGATATTGAGTAGCCATTTCCATGCTGGTATAAGTGAATTTAAGGGTACAGCATAGTTCTTACTCATCTCTCCATTGTACTCAATATGCCTGATTCTTGTCCACTCAAGAATATCTGATTATAAGCTGCAGTGAAATGCTTCTGTCCTGTTTGAACCAGTCACTCCCATAATGAGTCAGAAGAAGCTAAGTAGAGATTAATTTATTTAAAATGGTTTTGCAAACAACCTATTTCTGCTCTGAAACAATTACTCCTGAGAGTACTGAATTTATTGCAGTTTCTGAGAATTTCCCTTTTCTGAAAGAATGTGAAACTTTAGGAGTGAAGTTGAAAATCACCAAATCTATCAGATAACACTGTAGCTAAAGATCTAAACAAACAGACAAGTCAGTAGGCCTTGGAATCTCTTCATGATCGCAGTAATTACCAAGGGACCTCTGGTTCTGCTGTACTCTTGTTTGCCCAGCTCCTGACTCAGTAGTTTTAGGTACCATCTCTGGGCCCAATCTGTTCTTTATGTTGAATTTTACTTCCCTGTTTTTATACTATAAACACGAGTGCATTAGTGAGTTTTTGTTAGGTTAAGCTGCAGTAGCAATTAAAATATTTCTTCAGTAGCTTACAAAAACAAGGTTAGTTCTCACTCACATTACATGTTTAATACTGGTTAGCAGTGTTTTACCCTTCATATAGTCTGGAATCTAGGCTGAAAAATATAGACACAAACAAACAAACAAACAAACAAACAAACAAAAAACCCTCTGAATTACACACTGCTATTCCTATGGCAGAGGAAAAAAAGCAATGCTGTACCCATGAATTGTGACTATCAGGCCACATGTATTTCACTAGCCACAGCAAGCTGCATGGCTAAACTGAATGTTAACGGCGGTGAGGATGTATAATCTTCTCACGGGGCGGGGACGGGGAGCTGGGAGCTGGTGGAGGTGGAAGAGTGGTGAACAATGATACAATTCACTACAGATTTGCCACTGTGCTCAACCACTCTGACCCATATCTGGCCCCTAGAAATCCAGTCTCAGGCTTAGGGTCTTTGGGAGGCTGATAAGGAAATGGATCCTATTATTTTCCATATGAAACTGGCAAAGTTTAAGGAGGAAGACATGAAGTCGAAGGCAACCCTAACATCCCTAGAAATATGCTTTGACTTGACCCACTTTTTTCTTTCAATTCAGTCAACCTTACATGTCAGATTTTGTATAAGAATCACAAGGTTTAATTTATGGTGCATCATTTCATCTTAAGCTACATGTGAGATTCAGGCAGTTATGTCAGTTCTCATCTATCTGTTATGATCATGTCTTTTCTTTCTTCCCATGGTTCTCATCCCTATGGAGCCTATCCAAGCCCACAGCATTGTTTGAAGTGATTTTCTGTTCTAGGAGAAACTCCCAAGAGTCACATGTCAAGACCAGAAAATAAAATTACATTAAATTAAAAGGGGTCTGTTGTACGATATTGCTCATCCTTTCAATTTTGAAATCTAATAACTGGACATTTACATATCCATAAACAGTTATTTGCCTAAACTTACATATACTTTTTTATTTTATGTGGATTTTAAGAGTAGTTTTCAGAAACTATAATTATAATTATAAAATGCATTTCATTCAACTAAAATGGATGGTGTTATAATATATTTCAACTGTTCTGCTTGGCCTGCTTCTCAACAAAATGGTTCACTCCGACAAGGCCCTTTGCTTTCTGGTGGTTTAAAAAATCCTAGGTTATATCATGTAAAGGATTACAAAGCATTTCTTCAATCCTTGTGTGGCAATATTGCACCAAGAGAGTGAAAGGTCACAGAAAGACAGCCTATTTGTACAGAGTGAAAAGAGATGAATATATAGAAAAATATTCATGACAATATCTAAAGTTAATTTCGACTATGGTTGTACAACTCTGTGAATGAACCAAAACCAATTTCATTGTCCACTTTGAATTATCTAACTAAAGCTATTAAAATATATATAATATATATGTGTGTGTGTTTATTTTTAATACTTTGCTTCAAACCAACATTATCGATATCTACTATAGATATCATGTTATAAATGTCTCTTGTATATCAATTGTCACCTTATCCTGTGTTTTATTTTAAAGATGGCTGTTGAAATTCCTATTTCCTCCCCTCTTCCTCTTCTCTTTCTCCGCTTTTCCCTCCCCTTGCTTTCAAAAAGACTCACCTCCTTTTCAAGGCAGTCCTTAACTTTCTTAAGTTAACTTCCTTAAGCACTTAACTTCCTTAAGCACTGTGAACCCAGTGGAACCCAATGCACGTCTTCTGACTTGACTAAAACTATCCTTCTGCCCTTTTCTAGCTACTGCTTACCATGACAACTTCCTTGTTCCTCCTATGCTGCCAACTTATCTTGGTAACTTTCATGGGAGATGAGAAAATGAAGAGAAAGAAAAAGTGTCCTTGTTTCTGCCTGAAACCCTAGCATCACCCATCCTTCTGTTCAGATAAAGATCATACATCTCTATAATGGTTAATTTTATGTGTCTACTTGATTGGGCTAAGTGATGCCCAGGTAGTTGATGAAACATTATTCCTAGGTGTGTCTGTGAGGGTGTTTTTAGAAGAAAATAGCATTTGAATCTATAGACTAAGTAAAGAAGATCTCCTTTGATAGTGTGAATAAGCATTGTCCAATACAATGAGGGCCAGAATAGAACAAAAAGGCTGAGAAGGGTGAATTTGCTCTCTCTGGCTGAGCTGTAATATCCATCCTCTCTTGTCCTCAGAGATCGTGCTCCTGGTTCTTGGGCCTTTAACTGAATTACACTACCAGCTTTCTTGGTCCCCAGCTTGCAAATAGCAGATGATGGGACTTCTCAGCCTCCATAATTATGGGAGCCAATTTCTACAATAAATCTTCTCCATATATGTGTATCTCCATCCTCTTAGTTCTGTTCCTCTGGAGAGCTCTGACTGACAGAATCTCTTACCTACTTAAGCCAACATCTCTAACATCTCTAGACTTTCCTGAACAAAACTTTGGATCCTGTGAAGTTCTGTATGCTAAAAGCATTCAGAAAGAAGGGAGAGGGCAAAAGGGGAAATGCTAAGGGGATACCCCTGCCCATCATCACTGCCCTGTCTTCTCTGAACTCTGTCTTTCCCTGTAACCCCTCATCTCCCAGCTCCACAGTTGATTCCTGCTCCAAAACTATTCCCAGTGCACCTCATCTGTTGGTTAATTTTTCCATGCATTTTCCCAATTCCTTGGGTTTGGAGAGTGGCTTAGAAATGTCTCTATTTCAGCTGTGATCACCTTACATTGTGTTTCTCTCTCATCAGACAATGAAGTCCTTCAAGGCAGAACCCATGTACATTCATATTCATTTCCCCTGGGCCTTGAACAACACCTAACTGTAGAAAGTGCTTCATTCAACTTTGCTGAATAAACTTCCAACTGCCATACTCCTGATTTCAAAATCCCACTTCATGTTATCCCATTTTCTTTAATCCCCCACCTAGTCCATTTTTTCAGGCACTCTGATGTAATTTTTCTTTCAACCATTTATTCCAGCGATTCCTCCAAGTTCAGTCCACAAACCATGACCAAATTATTCCAGACTCAAAAACCCTCAGAGCCTTCATTCTACAAATAAACAATAAACAAAAATACCACTATCATTTTGTACATCCTTCATTTTGTTTTTGTTTTGTTAAGTTTATACAAGTTGGCTTCACTTGTCTCCACTGTAATCCTTTTGAGTAGCAGGAAAAAATCAGGAAACTGATGCAGTAAGAGAAACATGACTTACCAGGAGTTTCTTCAGTAATAATTTCTTGAAAAGCTGAATTCTAAGTAGTGATATGCAGAACCCAAGTCAAGTATTCTTTATACAAAATGTCTATGCTTGATTTCTTCCCCATTCTGAGTGTAAGACAGAAAACATATTATGGGGATTTGGGGGTTCGAGGGAAAATCTCAAATCTACACCACAGATTTATGCTTAGATTTCCCACTATCACCAATAAGTAAACTTGGTCAAAAATATCTTATAGCACCTACATTTTTAAAGCTCTACTTGTTTCAAACACAAGTAGCAAAATACTTCTGCTTGATAGTTTAATAACTTTTATTTCAAAATGCGTCCATTGAGCTTAACCAAAATAACCTTCATGTAGCAAATTGCAAACATCTAAGGCATATCTTTTCCTCCCTGATTCAGTCCTTAATGCAACACTCTACCTGGCATATAAAAACACTGAACACCACCACAAAGCTCTGTGTGTGTACTACACACATCCAGAATAACACCACCTGTGTTAGCTAAGATGCAATTTATTCCAAGTTATCATTGGGATTCAAAACAGGATATAAGTTGGATGAAGAAGCCTTTCTAATACATAGAGTTTACCAGAGACATTGAAAACTCCGATTTACTGGCATCACATTGCCTTTACATCTATGCTCACATATGGAATGGTGCATAATTAACAGAGGAAGCTGAGACTTTTACAGTGCTAAAAGTTGACTCATTTTTCCGTGAAGGTAACACATACTTGCCAAGCCAAAACTATGCCTTTACATTTAACACTAGTTTCCCAGCTTTTCAATACATTTCTCCTCCTCATCTCATGCCCAACTCTAATCATCCCTTCCTTTTTATTTAACTAACTCATAGTATGAGTTAGAAATAAACTGATGTTGTAGGGTTTATTGTTACTGTGCCATAACCTAACCTACACTGAGTAATTGAATTCCTCTTTGTGTTTTTGTTTGACCAGGGGCACTTAATATGTCTCTGGTTCTGGAAAGACAGGAACTTTGATCATAAAGGAAATTCTCACCAATATGCCTATTTTGTGCAAGTGTCAGAGATAGGTTTGCTTATGTCCCTAAAGATAGTGACAAAGTACTCTTCTCTCTGTAAGCATTTATTGTAGTAAATGACATGTTTCTGTTTATTTGTCTGTCTCCCCTCCCACCCCAGCTAAACCCTGAGCTCCCTGAGGCAAAACAGCAGTTTCTTTGAATGTCTCCCAGAGGAACGCTATTAAAGGTGTCCAAAAAAAAAAAAACAAAAAAAACTCAGGTGTCCCAGGAGTAATGACTTAACTCCCAAAAAAGTTATATTGTATAGATTAAAAACAATTAACAAAATTTTAACACAATGCTCACTCAGTGTGTGAACTTTTCATGGCTTTTATTACAAATTATCACAAATTTAGTGGCTTAAGCAATACACATTTATTATCTTGCAGTTCTGGATGCCAGAAATTTGAAATGGATGCCTTGGGCTAAAATCAAGGTGTTGACTGAGCTGCAGTCTATCTTTAAAACCAGCGATGCTGGGCCAAATCCTTCTCACACTGCCATCCCTCTAGTTCTGTCTCTTCTTTTTCCTCCTTCTACTTCTAAGAGCCCTTGTGATTATATTGGGCCTACCCTAATAGTCTAGGATAATTTCCCTATCTAAAAGTCAGCTATTAACCACCTTAAATCCATCTGCAAAATCAAATTCCTCTAAACCATGTAATCTAACAAATTCATAGCTTCTTTGAATATCTTTTAGGAACAAGGGGCATTATTCTGTCAACTACCTTGAATTTAACCTGCAAATACACTGGAGGGCATATACAGCTTTTCAGCTTCATATCTGAAGTAACACAGTAGCCACTATTTACTATAACCTTACTTAATATCATTTGTAAACACCCCCCATGAGACAGGTTATTCTAATCTTCATTCACAGGATAATAAATATGTTGAAAAAAAAGCCCAAACCATTTCTCATTTTTGAGGCTTCTAGAATAGCAAACCATGAAAACTTACAGTACTTTCAATTATTTTTATTGAATTAATTTATGCTTTTAAAGAACAAAAATGTGTGAATGTCTATATAATTACATTTGAAAAGAGACAATAATGGTTCTCTTATACTAGGTATAGCAGAAAGGCTAAATAGCTAATCCTAAGTCATGAAGGTCCCTTCCTCCAAACCCGACTTCCAACTGCTGTCAGGAAACTGACAAAATATTGATAAAAATACCTATATAATCCTATTCCCTAAGAGCATAAAGAGAAGTAAATAGCATGTGCTAAATCCATATTACTTATCATTAATGGGTGGGAGGAGAATGTTGGAAATGAACTGACCATGTCTAAATGTTAAGATTATTTGTTCATTACAGACCATAACCTGCAGGACCTCAAGGTGGTATAGATGTATATTTTAATATAAGGATGGGTCAGTTTACTGCCTCCTATGAATACATACAATATTCATAAAGCTTTGATATTCCAAAGAAGAAAGCTTCAAGTGTACATTTTCCCTTAAAGTATGTATTTAACAAATACCAATGAGTATCAATGTAGAAGTTTTGAAGTGGTGCCAAAACATATTCTTCAAAAGGCCAGAAATGTCATAGTTCAGTGAAGAATAGGAGAAATTAGTCATATATACGCTTAAAAATACAGCCCCATAGCTATTGAGCTTTTGTCCTACAGATGGTACTATGCTAATAACTAGATCATTGGTACCACCATGATATTATCTTGGTGAAAAAATTCAAGATAACAAGTTAGATATTAAGACCCAAAGAAATATATTGATGTTTGCTAATGTGAGGCTGGCTTTGCAGAATAAGGTAACTTGTCCTGCCTTCAGGGGAATAGAAGGGATTATTTCCATGTATCATTCTTCCACCAGTTGGTTGCCCAACTCTTCCCGTAAGAATAATCTCATATTAGTCAGTTATATATAAGTAAAGATGAAATACTGCCATTTGAACAACATGGATAGATTTTGAGATTATCAAGTCAGACAGAAAAAGTTGAGAACCATATAATTTTACTTATATGTAAGATATAAAACTGAAAGCAACAAATAAACAGTACAAACAGACTCATGGACACGGACAACAGTTTCGTGGTTACCAGAGGCAAGGTGGGGGGGGGAGGAAGATTATGTAAATAAGGTTAAAGGGTGTCAAATACATGGTGACAAAAGAAAATTTAACTTTGGAAGGTGAACACACAATGCAATATACGTGTCACATATTTTTGAATTGAACATTTGAAACCTATATAATTTTGTTAACCAATGCCATCCCAATAGATTAAAAACAAATCTCATGAAGATACAGTCCTTCTCAGACTAACAAGCAAAGTTTCTGTAAGTCCACAAAACAATAGTATTGTTCCTCCTTTATTTACCACTGTCTTTTTGAATAAACACATGAATATACATGTATGTGGTGACCAGGGCTGCAATTGTTGTTTCATTTCTCAGAGGAGGGAGTTGGGTCTAACAGGAGATAAGAGTTTCTAAGCAGGTAAGTGGCAGACCTGGAACCATATGACTTTTAGCTCTTAGTCTTGTGTTCATTCAGAAAACTATCATGTCACCAAGAGGACAACTTGTTTACAAATGATGTTCAAATCAAATTTGCATTATTGTGTGCTTCCTACATCTTTGTACATTGGATGATGCGAGAGATTCCTTTGGGGATGGAGAGGTTGGGCTGGAGGCCTATAAAAACTATTGGAAATTCCAGGTGTCTATTAGTCATGAATATATGCATAATTGTATCTTATTGCACCCATGCATTTCACAGACTCATTACTCTTAAAATGTTAAAATGAATTAAAATTTTATTTAATTGTATGTTATCAAGACATGAAACTAGTTGCCAAATATTAAAGATAAAGTACTCAGCAACTATAAATTAGAATGCAATGTGGTTTAGTGATCAGGAACACATGTTATAGAGATAGCTGAGGTTTAAATCAAGGTCTCACCACCTCCTACCTGTATGAACTAAGCCACAGTTTCCTCTATTGAAAAAGAGGGGGGGGGGGGAATCTATGACTGCCTCATGGGGTAGTTATTAGGATTAAATAAAATGTCAATATAAGACCATTGGTCTTAACTGGGGGCAATTTGTTCCATCCAAGAGAAATGTGGCAATGATGAAAAACATATTGGAGTATCATAACTTGGGAGGATGTGCTACTAGCATCTAGTGGGTAGATGTTAGAACTGCTGCTAAAAATTCTGCAATACCCTGTAAGACAGCACATCATGATAAAGAATTATCAAACTCAAAATTTCACTAGTGCTGAGAATGAGAAACTCTGGTTTAAGTTCATACTTCAAAAAGTGCTCAAAATTGTTACCTATTAGTAATATTATTAAACAGCCTAGTATCAGGTATCATGCTATGAATCAGGAACCCAAAGTTGACTAAAATTATGCCTCTGCCCTTAAGGAGCACATTAGCTGTAACTTTTAAATTTAAATAATTACTATGCAATACTATGCACTCATAGTGTCATCATATGCAAAGCAATATGGGGTGTATATTACTTGTATTTGTGGAAATTGCGGGAGGCTTCACAGAGAATAAAGTATTTCTCTTACACCTTTAAATATGATAGGAATTTGATAGAAAATGGATGGAATGGTTGTTGGTGTGAATGCTTTGTGTCCTTATAGGGAAAAGATGTTGGGGTATTAAAAGTATTATGAAAATAAAAGGTATATCATTTGCAAAGGATAAAAGAAAAGACCAGAGCTTGTTGAATTCAAGATATAACAAGTACATTAGCATGAGTAAAGAATATGATAGATGTGGGTATAATTCTGGAACTAGAGAATATTAACAGCTGTGAAGAGAGGCTGGAAAGAGAGTGAATGGCAGGGAGACCAAGGTGAGAATCCAGATGTAAGACTAAATCAACATAGGGAGTGGGGTGGGAGCAAGTAATAATTCTCTCTCTAGGGAAAGAGAGAGAATTAAGAGGTTCAGAGGTAAAATCTACAGAACTTGGCTACCATTCAAATGTTGAGAAAGACCACAGCTGTATTAAACACTGGACTATGGTAGTACTCTTCTTGACGGTGAACTCATAGGCATAATTATACAAACATGAGACAGTGTAAAAGAATGTGAAGCAGCAAAATTAACATTTTGACAGAAATTGTGCTTGTGTTAATGTCTTTCTACTGAGATTATTTGTAGATGAGTTTATATGTTGAAAATAGATAATCATTGGTCGATAAAAGAAATTTCGTAAGACTGCAATATAATTTCCTGACCCTGGATACAAATAGGTTGGTGGTATTCACTGGTCATGGTTTTTAAACACATAAAAATAATAAAGTTCTTAAACTGTAAGCACTTAACTGAGAATTTAGGTTTCTTAATTTTTTATTTTTTGTATATCAAAGGATGCTTCAGGTTTTTGGCATTCAGAATCAAGTTGTCATTTTTTTCTAAGTAAAAACAAGAACACATATCAATATATTCAATCCTAGAACTTCAATACTGCTGAATACCAACAAGGACTCTTGGTTGCCAACACTTGCAAATTCAGCCTTTTGCTTGCTGGCAGAAATAATTAACAGAGTCACAAAAATGAGTCAGTAATAGAAAATTGCTTCTTATATTTTTAAAAAAAGTTCAATTATTAAATTGCAAAAAATAATTTTAAATTATTTCCAAATGAATATTGAGTCAAAATTAGTATTATTGGGTAATTCTCTGTTTCAAAGTATAAATACTAATGGAGTTATAAATGTTATTAAAAAAAAAAAAATCTACCCATGCTCCTGACCAGGTCCTGGGTCTGCCTGTATAGTCTTGAATTTCCTTCAAAGATTGATAAACAGTGGCTCTTTAAAAGACTCTCTTCATTGCATGTTTCCAAGGTGGTTTAAAAAAACGCCTGATTGCCTTGACACAGCCTATTTGAAATTCCTCAAGAAAGTGAAAAGGAAGCAGAAAATTGCAAACTGCAGCAATGCAAAGAGAAAGTGGAAAGCACTCCTCGGTAGGCTTTAGAATACAGGAAAATAGATTTGTAGCAGCAGCCATCCTGTAATGCAGTGTTGGGACCTGCTATAATAAAAATAAGTGGCAGCAGAGAAATTCATCCTTAACTAGAAGTCATCTGTTTCTGTATATTTTGCTTTATCATCAATATATCTAGGTCTTAGTCTTTATAAAATATAGATATCCCACGTTTATCCTTAAACCACATAAATGTTTAATGATCAGGTAGATTATAGAAATATGTAATCTAATTGCCTGTATGCTATTTATTTTCACATTTTGGCTATTTAAATCTTTCCTTTCACTGATGCAAAGTTAATGATTTATACATATGTCACAGAAAATGTTACAAGGTATGTGCCAAGATACACACATATAAGCGATTCCTTTAACTTTTCATCCTTTCACGAGGGAAAAACATTTAAAGGTTTATTTTACCCTAGATGCCTACAGCTGTGTCAGGCACTACATGTCCCAGATGCAATTTATTGGCTCTGCAGGTCCCAGAGTGGTTAAAGCAATGCTAATTTTCTCTCAGACTACAGGGATCAAGTACTGTTTGATTCTTTCCTCCCATGCTGACTATTCTTACCTAGGGCAATACTCTAGCTTTCTCACTGGACTTCACGGGAGGGCTCTAGGCAGAAGCAGAGTTAAAGTATTCTTTTTGGACTTTAATCAGGATGAAAACAAGATAACTAGGAGATGGCAATTTGTGAGATGGCTATTTCAAGATAGACCAAGAGTTGGGAAACAACCTGGCAATGTTCCTGCTATATTTTGGGGGTGGAGACAAGCCAAATTATAACAATTTCAAGAAATAGGAGGCATAATAGTAATAGTACTAGTAATAGTCTTCTGCTCTTGGGGGGAACATAATTTTGTTATAAATAAAAAAAGTGGTTTCATTTCCATGGAGATGTGTGCTTTGCCTACACTAACAGTTTCTTGTTCCTGATCTTTTTATAATATGCATCGAGCACTCTCCATGGGCAGGAACTGTATTTCTAACTGAAAAATAAAGTAGTGATGCAATTAAATATTGATCCCTTCCATCATGAAGCTTACAGTCTAGTAGGGGAGCCTAATATCAGTGGATAACTTCATAAACAAATATGTTACACACTATGTAGGGCTATGTATGCTATAAGACCAGACATCAGAGAAGGCTTACCTAGACAGCCCCCAAAGAAGTGACATTGAACTGATGGCTGAAGGCTGAGTAGGAATTATCTATTAAAATTAGTAAGAATAGAGAATTCTGAATAGATGGATTAACTTCTGTAAATGTCCTGAGACTGAGACAAGAGCAAGCATAAGGAACCAAAAGTAAATCACTCCGACTAGATCCCAGGGAAAGACTGGAGGCAGGTAGTGCTAAATTTTAGGTCACATAAATGATTTTGCTCATTAACTTGAGAACACATGGAGAATCATTGAAGCTTTTTAAGGAGGGGAATGAAATAATCAGATTGACACCTTAAATAAAATAGATGAAGATAGAGCACTTAGAAGGCTATTGCAATAATCCAGGAAGAGATGAAGTTAGTACGGATAAATTTATGATGGTAGAAATACAGAGAAGATGAAGATGGATTTAAGAAATTTAGAGGAGATTATTTAATAATAGGTTTGGTGATGAAAAGTGAGGCAGAGTGGATCAGGGTAATTTCTAAATTTCAGGTTTATCCCTCTGAGCAGATAACAGCTCCTGTTAGAAGGAAAATGAAGATCATTCCTTTGGTTTGTTTATTTGGAGTGGAACAGAGTTCAAGGGAGGTAATTTTGAGTTCTGGTTTTGATATGTTGATTTTGAGGTATGTTAGAGTAATCTGAGTAGATTTGTCTAGGACTCTATCTGATATTTGGGTTTGGAAAAGAGAAATCTGAAGCCAAGGTTAAAATTTGTGAATGGTTACAAAAATAGAAATTGAAGCCTTGGTCATGAATAAAATTTCCTAGAGAAAGTATAGAAAAAAAAATCCTAGAAAAATCTTGAGAAATTCAAAACCCAGATTATAACAACCAAAACAATCATGACCAATACATTCTGAGCTCTTATTATGTGCTGTTTATAATTAAGCCTCTACTGTATATTGACCTCTTTATTTTCATGATAAAGTTGTGGGAGCATGTTATTTTTCTACTTTATAGACAAGGAAATAGGGGCACAAGGATATGTGACCAGCCAATGGTCTCTCTCTCATACACACAGCTATCAAGTGGTAGAGAAAGGCCTTAAATCCAGGCAGTCTGATTTGAACCCATTCTTCTAAATACTAATATATGCCAAGTTCTTTAGGAAAATTAGAAGAAGAGCCTGTGTGAGGCATGTAAGAATTTAAACTAACATTTATGTTTGTCCTCTGGATCTGCACTGTTCAGTGCCTTTGTTACTAGCAATATGTGACTTTGAGCACTTGAAATATGGCTATTCCAAACTGAAATGTCCTGTAAGTGTAAAATTTATATCAAATTCTAAAGATTTATTGCCCCCAATAAAGAATGTAAAATATCTCATTAATATCTTTTTACACTGATTTCTTGTTGAAATGACAGTATTTTAGATATATTGGGTTAAATAAAATACATTGTTAAAATATATTTATACCTTTTTAATGTAACTTTAGTGTACTAAGGTTTAATTGAACTTAATTTTAAAGTAGAAAATGTAAACTTACCTATGTGGATCCTATTATATTTTTATTGGACAGCACTGTTCTAGATATTTCTCCCATTTGCTCTCTGAATTCTTAGCTCCAGATAGGCCCTAACAAAGAGTTAATATGCTCTCCTTGACATACAGATTCCATTCAAATCTGAACTTCAAGCTTATCCCATAGGCTATGAGGCCCTGCCCTCTGTGGCATTTCCATGGTAACCATGCCTTAGGTAGAGAAAGATGCTTTTAATCTGAGTTCTGAAAATTTTCCTCCTCAGGCTTTATGTCACTTCATACTGATTTTATGGTTATATCTTCTGTTCTTCTCTAAGAGTTTGTGTGATTTTTGACCTCATGAAATTTTAGTTCAGTGTTCCTCAGGCAGATGAACATTTAGGAATCACTTGGAAAGTTTTCTAAAATTAAACAAGGCCATCACACTGGAAGAGTTTATATGTGCTCCCACCTCCAATGAAGGACTACTGCTCTAAAATCTCTTTTGTCTGATAAATAAATTTGCTACAGTGGAGCTACTGTATCCTCATTTTCTCTTGTCCTCTTCTGTCTACTCAGTCAGCTCTTTGGCTCTCCAATATCAGACCTGCTTTGTTTACCTGTTAGTCACCAAAGGGATCTGTTTTGGTCCTATGTCAAAGACTCTGAAATGCTGATTTTAGTTCAAGTGGCTATCAAAAGCAGACATTGGATCTGATCAGGATGACAGTTATCTAGGATTCACACATCTAGTTCACCCAAAAATATCCATCTATCTGTCTAGGAGACATAGGGATCTGCTTAGAAAAGACTTTTGTAAAATCAACATATAAATATTTTGTAACACAGCATGCAAGATAAAAATCAAGAAATGCATTTCCTCACAGGCAATGATGCATTTTAAAAAACAGAATAGAGAGAGAAGTCAAAATGGTCTAGAAGACAGAGGATTTGTTCATCTACTCTTACAAGCACATCGAAGTCATGACAGAAACAAAGCAAACAACAGAGTTGCCTGAGGTCTAGATGAACGAGCCCTACAACTAGGAAGAGAAATAAGAAATCACCCTGCAATGGGAGGAGGTAGGACAGGACAAGGATGCAAGACTGCCAGGTCTTGAGTGGCTGAGTAGGACAGAAGCTGTGGCAGCTACAGATACCTCTTAAAGGGGCCATGTAGGTGACCAGACTTTCACAGTGATGGACCTGCTTGCTCTGAGCACCAGAGCCAGTTAGGCTGTTCAGGGGGCGCCGGGGACTTACAGGGGGACACTGAGTTGTCCAAGCGAGGGCCAGAAGGGAGGTTCTCTCCTTGACAGAAGTGCTAGCGGTATCCATTATTCCTCTGTTAAGTCCTCCCCTCTCCCAGTGTGTGGAGGTAGTGCAGCCATAGCTGAGATGATATTAAACTGGATAACAAGGTTGCTCTGCCCAGAGGATTCCCTGAATCTCCACCTCCCCTAACTCGAGACACCATCAAAGCACATTCAGTTGTGTCCTTGTTGAGTCCTGTGCAACTTGCTTAGCAGCTCCAAGACCCACACTGGTGGCAGCTGACCTCGGTTTCTGGTGTGGCCTTTTGAGGCAACTATAAGCACAGCATCTCTGATTGCTTGCTGAATCTTACAGGCGGCCCCTAAGGGGCACAGCATGCAGCTAAAATTAGCCTGCAGCTGAACCCCTCTCAGGATTGTCCACTGGATACCTACTTCACAAAGTTGTGCTAATAAGACTGGAGACTTAGGAGCTTTGCTTAGTATATAAAAATAGATACAGAAAGTCAGCCAAAATGGGAAGACAAAGAAACAGAAACAATATGAGAGAACAGAACAGAGAGCCAGAATAAAGGAGTCAAGCAATCTAACAGATGTGGAGTTCAAAACACAAGTTATAAAGATGCTCAATGAACTTAGGGGAACAGAAGATGAACTCAGTGAGAACTTTAACAAAGAGATAAAAAGCATAAAAATAAAAATGGAGATTATAAAAGGGAACCAGTCAGAAATGAAGAATACATTATCTGAGGTGAAGAGTATATTAGAGGGAGTTAACAGAGTGGAGGAAGAAGATCAAACAACCAATACAGAGGATAGGGAAGCCAAGGACACTCAATAAGAATGGCAAGGGGAAAAAAAAAAGCCAAGAATATAATAATAATTTAAGGAGTCTTTAGGACAAAATTAAACATAAAAACATCTCTGGAAGAGGGGTACCTGAAGGAGGAGAGGAAGAACAAGACATGGAAAAGCTATTTGAAGAAATAATGATGGAAAACTTCTCTACCCTGTGGAAAGAAATAGATATACAACCCCAGGAAGCTTAGAGAGTCCCAAGAAAGAGAAACCCAAAGAGGCTCACACCAAGACACATCATAATTAAAATGCCCATGGTTAAATACAAAGAATCACAAAAGCAGCAAGAGAAAAGCAGTTAATTACCTACAAGGGAGCAACCATAAGACCGGCAGCTGATTTCTCAAAAGAAACTTTGCAAGACAGAGGGGTTTGACACAAAGTATTCAGTGATGAAAACCCAGGATCTACAACCAAGAACACTTTATCCACAAAGCTACCGTTTATAGTTGAAGGACAGATAAAGAGCTTCCCAGACAAAAATAAGCTAAGCCACTATTATAATAAAAATGTTGGAGAGATTTCTATAAAAAGAAAGCAGCATGTATCAAAATCATGAATAAAAATTGTAATGACTACATATCTATCATTGACTATCTCAGATGGAAAAGAATTAAGTGCTCCAACCAAAAGACAGAGTGGCTAAATGGATAAGAAAACAAGACCCTTCCTTTGCTACCTACAAGAGACTCATTCTAGATTAAAAGACACAAACAGACAGAAAGGAAGAAGATGGGAAAAGATATTACCTTGATGGATCTAGAGAGTATTGCGCTAAATGAAGCAAGTCAGATAAAGAAAGACAAACACCACGTGATTTCACATATATGCAGGATCCAAGGAAGAAAATAAACAATAACAATAAAAATGGAAACAAACTCATAGATACAGAGAATATTTTGAGGGCTACTAGACAGGAGGAGGGTTGGGAGGGATGGTAAAAAAGGGCAAAGGGATTAAAAAATACAAATGGATAGTAACAAAATAGACATGGAGATATAAAGTGTAGCATAAGGAAAATATGTTGTAAATTAACAATGTTGTAATAAATATGTAAGGGGTATGATGGTTATTAGACTTAGTGAGGTGATCACTTGAACTGTAATCACTATGGTGTACAACTGAAACTAATGTATTATTGTATGTCAACTATGATGCGAAAAAAAAAAAAACCCTCCTTGAACTGTATAATGTAAATATGAGCATCTAATTGTCTATTATATTTCGATAAAGCTGGGAGCAGGGGAGGAAGCTAACACACAACAAATACCGGACCAGGGCTCTTAAAAGCCTGTATCCTTTAATATTAAATGATACTATGATTTTGTTTTTGTAATAAAAATTGTGATAGAAAAAAAGGAATCTAATGGAATGGTTATAATTTAGGTACTATGGAAAATAAAGGTAAATATTTTCCAAATGTAGCTTTTGTGATTTTTTTTTTCTTAATACTCGGAAATTTCCCCTCTCATGTTGTAAATCCTCATGGATGTGCCTTGTGGATATTATGCAGGTAGACAGTATGTCGGAAGACAGAAAGAGCAGAGATTTAGAAGTTAGGGTACTTCGTTCCTTCATCTGTAAAATGGGGAGACAATAATACTCAATTCTGAGATTAAATGAGATTATACGAGTAAACTGTGGAGAATAAAAAGATCTCTATAAATTATAGTTGCTTTTCTTAGGCAGAGCTATTTTCAAGAGTTTAAGATTGTTTACTTTTCCCAATTCTTTTTTCTCCTTATAGTTCACCACATTATTTTCTAAAGCAGAATTGCAGAGATTTAATTTACTCCTCTAATTATTATTTGGGGAACAGACTGTAAAAGTACAATCTCCCAAGGAGACAAAATTAGGGCGCTGATTACAGTGGTGCAGTTACACCACTTAAGTATACCCACATGAAAATAAAAGGTTGATATTCTACTAACTGTTAATTAGTACACAGCTAATATCTTCAGATTTGAGTAATTCAGCTGAAGTAGTTTCCAAAGTAAGCATTCAAATGAACTGGAACTTTTCTAAAAACATAGATTCCTAATAGACTAAATCTATCCCTTACTCTAAGAATTTCACTCGCAGTGATATGACATCCATTATGCTATCATAATTCCATATTTTTTTCTCTGCTTCATTAATTTTTAGATAAAATAATTGCTTGCTTCTGTTGCAATTTTGTCATGAATTTGACAGATGCATTAGGAGAACCTAATCATTTAGATCAAAACTAAGATCAGTAACCAAGCTAGTAATCATATTTTTTTTATTTATCATTGCTTGAATCCATTTTTAAAGATTATAATATTCAAATTTCATTCAGTCATTCACTCATTCAGCAAATATTTATTTGCTACATATAGCACACCAGGCACTATAAGTTCAGAAAATAAATGAAAGAGAAAGACATAAAAGTAAATTTTTTTTAAATTCATAATTTATTAAAAGTATTTAAGGCTCATTAAAATAAAATTAAACTTTTAATAAGACATAACTAGGTTGCAAATATTTCTATTTTTTTTTTCCTGAAAGAATGTTTTAACTGGAAATTTGACCCAAAGGAAAGTCTATTAAGTAACTGAACTTCCAATAAAGTAAATAAAAAATAAATATATTTAAGTTCACATACCCAAGAGTTATATGTGATAATATTTAGAACACCTTAAAGAGAACATCATCTGTTACATTAAAATTAAAAATTTAATTACTTGAACAAACAAAAAACATTCTCATTGTGATAATTCATTTTATGTGTCAATTTGGCTGCATGATAGTACCTTGCTACTTCATGAAACATTATTCTGGATGTTTGGGTGAAAACAGTAAAGCAGACTACCCTCCATAAAGTAGGTGAACCTCAAACAATCAGTTGAAGGCCCTAATAGAACAAAGACTGACCTCCCCTAAGCAAGAAGAAATTCTGACAGCAGACTGACTTGGACTCAAACTGTAACTTTTCCCTGTGGCTCCAGCCTGCCGGCCTATCCCACCAAATTTGGGACTTGCCATGCCTCCAGAATCATGAGCAAATTACTTATGCCAGTGTTCTCCAACCTTTTTGGCACCAGGGATTGATGCTCCTATAAGAATCTAATGCCTGATGATCTGAGGTAGAGCTAAGGTGTGATGCTAGCACTGGGGAGAAGCTGCAAATACAAATGAAGCTTTGCTCTCTTGCCTGCCACTAATCTTCTGCTGTGCAGCATGGGTCCTAACCAGTCAATGGCCCAGGGATTGGGGACCTCTGCCTTAACTAAATTTCATTCTCTCTCTCTCTGTCTCTCTGTCTCTGTCTCTGTCTCTCTCTCTCTGTCTCTCTCTGTCTCTCTCTGTCTCTGTCTCTCTGTCTCTCTCTGTCTCTCTATATCTCTCTGTCTCTCTGTCTCTCTGTCTCTCTGTCTCTCTGTCTCTCTCTCTCTCTCTCTCTCTCTCTCTCTCTCTCTCTATATATATATATATATATATATATATATATAACCCTAACTACCACACTCACTGTTTAATGTTTATTCTCATACAGATTTCATAAAAGTTAGAAGGGATTAATGCTGTCTTTGTTCCTAGCAGGAAAGAGTAAATCCTCTTTGGACATTTATTCTGCCAAAAACTGCATTCAAACTTAATTTATTCTTTGTAAACCTATATGTTTTTATCTTAAAAATGAAAACAAAAAGTATTGCTAGGCTTAATAAACAATTTGGATTAGAATAATGATACAAAGGAATAGGTGCATGGTTATGAAATATGCTAATAAACCCCATTTTATATCTGGTAAACTGAAAGTTATCTCAAGGGAAAAAATATTGTGACTCCTTTCTAGATTTTCATACCAGTACTTAAAATATTCCCATTGAAAACAGAAGCTTCATCTCAAATAAAATTTTAAAAGTAGTCTCTTTACATAGAAAAGATAAATCAGAGAGCTCTAGGACAATCAAATCTCAGAAACTTGTGTTCTCAGTCTTTTTCCAAAACTGTGCCCATCCACAGCCATGGACCTCTCAGTGAAAACACAGGGAATCCTATAGCTTTGAGGCACCTGCTTATAAATACAGGTGCCTAAGAGGAACAAGGATACAAATTTTTATAGACAGTATTATATTTTTAAATGTTGTTAAAAGTAGACAATTAAAATATTATAATTGTATCATACTTTAAAATTAAATGAGGGTAGTAAGTTGTTTTTGTGTAAAGTATCTCTAGTTATATTTATATAAGGTATATGTTAACGTTAAACGTACACTCATTATTTCTGTCATATATATATATATATTTAAAATAATATATTGAATTTCTGTCATCTAACAGAAAACAAAATTTTAACACTTTAATGTGATAATTTATCTCAAGTCACCCAATCTTATAGAGCATATGCATAATCCACTTGTAAAGACTCAAACATGCAAGACAAAAATAAAATCATAATGAATACAATAGATTTATTCAATGATGATTCAGAAGTAATTTCTGAAACCTGTACCATTCTCATTTTGTTGTGTAGAGTGTCACTTAAGAAATAAAAGATTAAAAGTATTAAAAGTTAAGAAAGCTTGGTGGTAATACCATTGAACGTAGATAAGACCTAAGTCCTAGCCCTGTAAACAGAAAGGATCTAGTAAAACCAACATGATATTTGGAGCCTGAATCAGTTATTAAAAGAGTTAATCATCAAATATTTGATTTATGATTCAGGAATCAATCAGACAAGTAACCCTAATGTCTGAAATGACCACAAAGTTTGTTATTTTAACAATAAACAATGACTAATCAACATGGCATCAAGTAACTAGGCTTTTGTGACTGTGAGGAAGTTAATCTCATTCATCATAAAATGAGACAATAAAAAATTATTTCTTAAGGAAAATAGAAATGAATATACCTAACTTTAGCATACACCATGTTAATGTATAATTTTGCACATTAAGGTTATTTCTTTGCGACACCAACAACGATGTTCTGGTTTGAATAAAATACGATCTTAATTACTTATAGAAATACCGTATAACAATGATGTTTACAGCCCCTGATCATTTATAAAACTATTTAATTAACATATTCATCTTGTATAGACTTTATATATTATAAATCTGTATAAATACATGCATAATAATTAAATTAAAATCCTTAAATTTCAAATATTTGTGATTTGGGGAGGGAGTAATCATCTCATGAATTTGTTTCTGATATGATATGTGTCTTAAGAAGTATTACAAATTGCATTTCAGAAAAAGAACAGGAGAGATAGAGATAGCAACTATGTAAAACATGTATATTTAGTAAAAAAAAACATATTTTTTGATGCATTTGACACAGCTTTGATAATAATATATGCTGAATACCAAACACAAGGATTCTGGAGTATATTTACCAGGGATCTTATGACCTTACATGTCTTGTAATACAAAGTGGCTTGTTCTTAATGGCTTAGTAAAGGGATCCTAGGCATCGAGGTGTAGATCAACTGCAGAAGCACCTGTAAAGCACTATGAATTACTTTGTAAACCACCACCACATTAGCTTAGATATGGTGATTCACAAAGAAATCCACAGCACTTCACAGTTTGGGTAAAGCTCGGTACCTATGACCAATAAAAACAGCACCCTTATACAACCAAAAGTTGAGAGAGCATTCTCAAATACTTTCATGCCTCCATTTATGACATTAAAATAGAATTATAGTAGATAAACTAGAAAGAGCAATATCTGTAATCAATTGAAGAATATGCCTGGTTTTGTGCCACTCTCTTTTAATTGGAAAAATACAAGAAATACTAAATATTTATTATAAATAAACAAAACTTACAAATAAAATGTATGTCTTCTGTATTATATCCAACTAATATTTAAAAGAATTTATAAAGCAACAACTAACATGATATTATGTAGGATGATAAAACAGGTTTCTACTCATAGAAATAAAATATGGTTATTAATATATTTGTGAGAAGTGGGAGTAAAATAAATAATAAAAAATATGTGATTCTCACTTATATATCACAGTATATAAGTGTTGCTGGGATAATTTGCTCTAAAAATATACTCTGTTACTTAGCTTCACATTTTATAATCACAATATTATATTTTATAAAATTCATTAAATTAACTTAAACTGAGTGTTTTTCTATTATATTTGTTTAAATTAACATTTTTGTATGTAACTTGCTGAAATTCAAGGATGTTCATAAAACCAAATGTTATATGCTTCAACTCTGAAAAAAAATCACAAAACCAAAAAAATCAAAAAATATTCAGTAAAGTTACTATCTTTAGTAAAATTACTAAAATCAACCAACCTTTATTTATACTTGTCCTAATGATAACACTTACCTAAAGAGCAGGAAGAAACCTAAAGTTTAATTTATAATTAATGAAAAAATATGATATACAAGTCCTATAAGTCCTACTGCCAAGGAAATAATATTAGTAATATTCATGGGGCTGTGAATTTTTTAACATTTTTATAGTATACCATTAAATGTTAATATTAATTAAAGGTCATGTTATGCAGAAACTCATGAACATACAGCCCCAATTAGTTCATCATTGTTACCATAGGTCACAGCTTAGCATCCCTCTAGTCATCTCCCTCAATCACACATGCCACATTTAGGCCACATTTGCTGAGTAGTTATGTGTATTAAAATTTTTTAAATAAAAAGAAAATTTATAAAAATAATTATATATTTAAAAATGTGTGTTATATGCCTCTTATATGTCAGATGTAGTTCTGGTTAGATACAAGGGGTATAAAACCAATTTCAGTGTAGTCCCAGCCTTCAAAGAATACAAAATAGAAAACCACAATTGAAAAAGGGTTGATATGTGCCATGAAAAATTCCACACAGGGCTCATGGAGACCACGTGGATTGACCACTTTAACCAGCAGCAGGAGGATTATTGGCAGCTTCTCTGAGGAAATGTAGTGTAAAAGGGAACTGGAGGAATGGCAGGAGTGAGCAACAAGAGTGGAGCAAGACTGCTCTAGGTTGAAGAGAAAACAACTCATGATGGAATGTGATTTTTTTTTTTTTAATACATTAGGCGACATGGAAAGTCTACACTGTGTGTGGAGCATAAGTGAAAACAAGTGAGCATCACCAGACTGGAGCATCAGGGACAGATAAATTTGAAGCAAGAGATCTGTAGTGCAATGAGATAGTGTAAATGCAATAAGGGCAAGGTAAGGGAGTACTTAGAGAAGGCTCTTCAGATTTGAACAAAGAGTATCACACTCAGGCCCAAACTGTCCTAGGTAAAACCTTGGGAAGAATTAGGCCAGTTTCCCCTGTGAGTTCAGGCATGCCAACTGGGTTGAGGAGATACATTCAGAAATTGACACAGATTTGAAAACAGATCACCTGTAAGTGGCTCTATGAATAACTCTCATTCTAAATGTGAATTAAATTGATCAAATAATGTCAGAACAATAATTCCAGATGAATTTTGCAATATTCTGTCCCTCTTATTGCTCTTATTTTTCTAAACAAGACAAGTATGCTCTCTATATTAGGTATATATGCTAGTTGGGCACCTTGCTTTATTTATTCCTGAATTTGAATGCAAAAATTTTCAAGCACACCCCTCTTTAGATTATATTCAGCCACTTAAAAAAAATCCTTCCACATTTTTTGTAAAATATACTCTCAATTTTATATGAGTATAACTGATAGGCTCTGAGAATGAAATATTCTGGTTGAACTTATCAACTGGTGCACTATTAGAAAATACCATTTTCCCCAACTCTTGAACTATTTGAATTCAAAATTGGTAAAATCCTTTTTTTCTTGATCACTGACCACATTGTAGTGCTTTATTGTCCTTCTCTAAGGCTATTCAGAATCTTTGTGACATTTTTCTTTGCAGTCAACACTTTCTTTAGTACTCACAATATACCAGTTATTCATCCAATGCTCGAGATTTGAGGAGAAGATAAAAAGTCCCTAACCCAAGGAATTCAGAGCACCATGGAGTATACAAAGTAACTCTGTATCTGCAGTTAGGAACTATATTATAAAACCTTTGAAAAAATGTTATTCAAGGAACATGTCCAAGGTCCTAAGGTTGTAAAGAGGATTGAAGCAAAAATCCAAGTTATCCACAGGGCAGAGGGTAAAGGCAGTGCGAATTTGGCTTATATGTTACACAATATGGCCCACTGTATGCAATTATAAGGTATGAAGTAAATGGATATTTCTGTGTTCCCACACTATAAAAATCCTGACAGTTGTTTATGAGACAAGTCACTAATGTTAGCATGAATTCATGATTCATTTCATTCTCTTACTATTCTAACACTGAGAGGAAAATTCTAGCTAACTGAGAATTCTTTCTAATTGGGCTCCAGGTAGTTGACGGTTTTATCAGAGGACATATGCCATCCAGAAGTCTTAAAGTGAGCAACTTGGTTCCAATTTAAAAGTCTAAACAGAAAGTCTATACTATAATTTATTTGTTAGACTCATTTTTATTTTTAGAAACTTATATCTCGCACTTTTCAAAGCATGCAAGCAAGAAAACTGAAATAAAAGAAAGATAGAAAAGGTAAGGCTAATATCACAACAAAGGCCATAATGTCAACTTCATTTAAAATATCTACTACTGCTAATAGGAAATAAAACAGCTGCAGAACTGACAGAGGCATCTGCAGTTAAGGACTATATCATACAACTAATATAACAATCCCTGCTGGTAAACTGAGTGGGAAACATAGCTTCAAAGGAAGCCTGCCTCCTTTCCTGGTGATAAAAGTCAAAAAGAACGGAAATAATATAGCAAGTAAAATAATACAAAACAAAAATAGAACAGGAAATGAAAATGCATGCATAGTAAATACAATGCCAGTTGCATTTTCCCCTTTTCTCTCATAAACTCTTTTTTTACCCCTAAATATTGAAAAAAACAGTGCAATTCTGGGGATAAGATCAAGTGACTGTTGACTAGAGAATAATAGAGTCTTTACAGGGAAGTTGCTAAGAAATAATATTGCACATGAGTGATGGCAATGAAAGAATACATATTTTAATGACATCTCAACACCTTTAAGTAACAATTTATTAATTTATATTATCAGTTGATGTAATTGCTAACAATAGCTAAGCAAAATATTTGGAATAATCTGTATTTCAATTAAAAAAAAACAAAATCTTGTTTCTACTCTAGCAATGTAAGAAGCTAAAATAATTTACAAAGATTCATAAATTTATTATGAATTTTTATTATTTAAAAAAACTGACAATAGAAGAGCTGTCATTTAATAAGCTCCTACAAAGCATTTATATTAATTCATCTTTTTATAACAACAACAAAGAAAACAGAATTCCCATCTTAAAGATGTGGGTACTGAGGCTCAAAAAGACAGTAATTTGTCCACATCAAAAATGTATTTAAATGGCAGAGCCAGATCAGTCTAAAAGCTTATGTTTTGTCCTTGCCCCATAACTCCACAGTATGCGATACTATCTCCACTAACAAAAGAAAATTAGGTGAAAATATTAAGGTTGAGTTATAAATTACACTAAATACTATGTAAAATCAAATATAGAAATATATACATGAGAGCTACAATAAAACAATTCCTTTGGCCAAAATAATAGCTAAAGTTAAGTTATAATATTCAAATTAAAATTTGTGAGGGGACTACCTAGGTTATTTAAGACAAAGCTTTCAGGATGTTATATAAACTAGCCATTTACATAGTCATAGATAATATGCCAATTATCAAATATTCCTTTTCTACTCATTAAAGATGAGCCCAAGAAGCTTGCAGAACTTTTTTAAACTAGTTCTTGTCAAATTTGCTTACACTTAATAAACTCTCTTGTGTTTTAAAACATACTGTGACTTATATGTCTTGAATTGATTATGGATATTTTGTGAATAAGTCCACATTAATATTTTATGTTACAGAAAATATTTTTTCAGCAATTAGTGGGTTTAGATCACTGTCAAAAATCATTAGTCTAAGAAATAATATCTAGAAATTCAGCTTATGAAGTCAGCATCTACACTTACCCACGTGCTTTTTAGAATAATGTATAATCACACTGTGTGCGAGTGTGGTGTGTGTGTGTGTGTTTGTGTGTATGTGTGTGTTCTTCTTTTCTTCTTTCTACTTCAAGATTAATGCCTTTAAAAGGTGGCATCATGAATAATTTTCTGTCAGCTTGAGGATAACTCATTGTACTTCAAATGTTCCTCCCTACTCAACTCTCCATTATTTTGAAGGTCATCAATTGTCCATTTGTGTGAGAAGCAGAAATAAGTGCTTCCTCAGAAAGGATATGAAAGGATAGAAAACAAAAAAAAAAAAAGCATTTAAGAACATGTAAACTCTCAGTGCTTATTATTCCCTCATTAATGAAAATCTCATATTTGGAAGAGTAGTTTAGCTGAGTAACTGCAAACATAATTTGGTTCCTATGGGCTGACTTTGTTCCAAACCTCAAAAATTATATTTTGCAATTGAAAATTAAGCTTGGCACTCTGATTTACAGATGAAGATAGAAAGAAGTGGAATATATTAAGTCCCCCAATTACAATCTTTCCAATGTTTGAATGACTATATAATGCTTTAAAAATATTATCGTTGGGGCTAAATTTATTATCATTTGGGCCCTAGCTGATTCGATGATATAATAGATCATACCTGTGTTTAGCTCAAGGCTATTTGTTGAATATGAGGTAAATATAAATGATATACTTCTTAAATACATGTTTATAACTACCAAGAATTAGGCATAGTTAGAATATTGAATTCAAATTTAGTTTAGATTTGACAAACATCTAATTATCCATTCATCCAAGATATTTTGAGCATGTACTATGTAAAAGAAAGTATGATAGACACTGGGGAATCAAAAAGAAAATATGTGATGTTCCAGCCTGCAAAGAGTTCGGTGTCACTGGGCAGACTGACAAATGTGAAATATTTCCACTACAGGGATAATAACTACAATGATGGGCAAGCTGAGGACCCTACAGAAAAGGCACCTTATAAGAACTGGACAGTTGGGAGGGCTTTTCAGAAGATATGAAGCCCAAAATTGGTCATATTGGGTGTAAAGCATTCCAAGCAAAGGAAACAACATATGCAAAATTCGGGAAGAAAGTATCTATAGGACATTTACTAAAATACACATTAATTTTGTGTGGCAGGGAAATATCAAGCACCTAGAAAGAAGGGCTAAAATTGAGTTAAGGGCCAGTGGTTTGAGCTGGGTGTTAGGCAAAGTTTAATCAATGTGTTCTGTGTTCCTGGGCCTCCTTATTGTCTGAGACTAAACAATATTGAAATTAGGCTAATTAATAACCCAACAAGGCCTCTAAGTGTTCGAGTAAAAGAAGAGACACATTTCCCTCATTTTAAATCAAAAGCTAGAAACGATCAAGCTTCATAAGGCGAACATGTGGAAAGCTGAGAGAGGCCGAAAGCAAGTCCTCTTGCACAAAACAACCAAGTGGTGAATGCAAAGGAAAAATTCTTAAAGGAAATTAAAAGTGCTACTCCAGTGAACACACAAATGATAAGAAAGTGAAATAGTATTATTGCCGATATGGAGAGTTTTAGCAGTCTAGATAGATCAAACAAGCCACAACATTCCCTTAAGCCAAAGACTAATCCAGAACAAGACCTTAACTCTTTTCAACTCAATGAAGGTTCAGAGAGAGGAGGAAACTACAGAAGAAAAAGCTAGCAGAGGTTGTTTCATGAGGTTCAAGGAAAGAAGCCGTCTCCATAACATGAAAGTATGTAGGATATAAACCTAAAAGCAACAAAATGAACAGGACAAACAAATAGAGACTCATGAACATGGACTATAGACTAGTGGTTACCAGAGGATAGGGGGTGGGGGAGGAGGGGAGAGATAGATGGGGTAAAGAAGGGTCAAATATATGGGGATAGGGGAAGGTAAAGTGGGGAAAGGGAATCAAATATATGGCAGCTGAAGGAAATAGGACTTTGGGTGGTAAACGCACTACAGAATATACAGATGTGAAATTATAATGTACAGCTTAAAATTATATAATTGTATTAATCAATGTTATCCCAATAAACATAATTTTAAAAAAGTTAAAAAAAAAAGTGCAACATGAAGCAGCTAGTGCTGATGTAGAAGCTGCAGCAGGTTATCCAGAATATAATTAATGAAAGTGGCTACACTAAACAACAGATTTTCAATGTAGATGAAACAGTCTTTTATTGGAAGAAGATGCCACCTGGAACTTTCATAGCTAGAGAGGTCAACACCTGGCTTCGAAGCATCAAAGACAGGTCGACTCTTGTTAGGGGCTAATGCAGGCCAGATATAATAGAAATAGCAAGATAACTAGAATTAAAAGTGGAGCCTGAAGATAGAACTGAACTGCTGCAATCTCATAAAACTTTAATGGATGAGGAGTAGCTTCTTATGGATGAGGAAAGAAAATGATTTCTTGAGATGGAATCAACTCCTGGTGAAAATACTGTAAAGGTTCTTGAAGTAACTAATCACAAAGGATTTGGAATATTACATAAACAGTTGCAAAAGCATCAGCAAACTTGAAGAAGATTGGCTTCAATTTTGAAAGAAGTTCTATCCTGTGTAAAATGCTATCAAACACTATCGCATGCTCCAGAGAAATTCTCTATGAAAGGAAGAGTCAATCGATGTAGCAAACTTTACTGTTGTCTTAGTTTAAGAAATTGTAGCAGCTACCCCAGTCTTCAGAGACCACCACCCTTATCAGTCAGCAGCCATCACCATCAAGCCAAGGCCCTCCAAGAGCAAAAAAGATTACAGCTGGCTAAAAGTTCAGATAATGGATAGCATTTTTTTGGCAATAAAGTATTCTTTAATTAAGGTATATATGTAGGTTTTTTGGACCTATGCTATTGCACACTTAATAGACTACAGTACAGTATAAACATAATGTATATGCACTGGGAAACCAAAAAATTTGTGTGACTCACTTTATTGTGATATTTACTTTATTGTGGCAGTGTGAAACTGAACCTACAATATCTCTGAGGTATGCCTGTAGAAGAGATTCTAGAAAACACATATCAATTTGCTTAAAATTTTTATATCTGAAAAATATGAATAGAAAGTGGGAGGGAAAGCATAGGTGGTGATAGAAAAACTACAAACATTTTGCTTCATATATTTTCGTGTTTGCTTTAGGCATTCAATAATATATTCATCATTAAAAAAAAAAACAAGAAAAAGTAAAGTAAATCTTTCATGTAATATAAAAATATTAAGCTGAGGAGCATTGTCATCTATACTAGATTACAATCAAATGATGATTACAATATTTACATCTTCAAACCCCTAAGTCTTTTATTTTTGCAGCACATAAGATAATAAATAAAGTAGAAGCAGCAATTTCCTGAAAGCACTACACAAGGAGTGAAATGAGCATGAGCGACAAGAAGATCTAGGTTCATATCCCAATTCTGATACATATTTACTGGGTAGATGTTATTTCTATTAGCCTTACTTTCTTCCATATAAAATGTTTATAATGTACTTACCTCCTAAGGTTTTGAAAATGCTTAATTCATAGTAGGTGCTTAATAATTTCTAATTCACTTTATCTTCTGCTACTATAAAAAACTTTGTCCTATTTAGAAATAAATGATTAGGTTTGCACCAAGATATCTTTTTTTTGAAGGGGAGTGTCACACTGTAGTCGTGATGTGGTGATTTCCTCTCAATTTATAATGCTAGATCGCCTTTAACCTCTAACTTCAAAATCATCATAATTTGATGCTTTTACTCATAAAATCATAAAACCATAGAACCGGAAAAATATCTTCAAAAGTCATTTGGCTCAGGTTTCATATCTACAGGCAAAATGATGAGTATCATAAAATATCTATTGTGTTTCAGTCATTCCCTCAGAAAAGGTTCTAGCATTTGCCTGCATGACTAACGCATGAAATATTTAACAAGTCTTTTATTTAGGTAAATCTTAAATGAAATAGACATATAGAAGAAAACAAATTCCTTTTCTTTGGAATTAAATTCTTTTCTTTGACCTTGCTTATTATATAAAAAACAGTGGAAGTGGCGACGTTTAATAGGAAAGATAAGGTATACAAATGAGCAGGAAACAATGAAACCGTGATAGGAGGGCAAAATTAACGATATTATCTTTTGATAAAAAAAAAGTGAAAATAAGCAAGAATTCATGAGTGTTCATACTGTAACAATTCCTGAATCAGTTGTTTGAGTAAGTATTCATGGCAAAAAATATTCCAGCAGTTTGATACACATTTCAGAGGCTTTGTACAAAAACTGTCCCACAGTAAACAAACAAACAAACATCTTCTGACAGGTGATCATGACCATATTGTTTTGAGTAAATAGATACTTTGTATTTGGTATTATCAGTAATTCTTAGATGAATGAAGAAAACTTAATGATTAATACTATGTAGTATGAAGATTTGCACCAATCTTACTGCTAGGGACGTGTACCCTTAGTTTTCCACTTGATAACACCTATGTAAAACCAGGCAATTAGATGAATGGAAAAAAATACTAAGCAATAAGACATTTTAATTTAAAGTGATATCCTTCTACCTGAGGATTAGGAAAGAAATAAATTGGCTAATTAAACATAATCCATATTTATCATCTCCCAAAATTCAGTCGTCAAATTAGACAATCTTTTTTCGCTAATTGTAACAATAGCAGATAAACATTTTCTACTAGTAAGCAAACTATTTCTCCAAATTTATTTCAGCTACAAAACTTAAGTCTAAGAAAGTTTTGACTAAATACCCACCCTACTTATTCTACAGATGACTAAGACCTGGAATCCAAAATTAAGAGGTAGGAGCTGGGATTGGTTAAACTCTTCTATAAATTCTACCTTGGGGTGGCTTACTATAATTTAATTTACTAAGGAACAAATTGTCTTCCTTCTTCTGATGTTCTACAAAGACTAACTGCTTTTATTTAATAATTCTCAAATATGATATGCAACTGAGTGTCTGGAAGATAGGCATTCTTTGTAGAATACAGTAATATAAATATTTCATTAAAAATCCATCATAAAAACTAAAGCAAGAAAAAAAGTAAGTAGAAATGAATATTTCTGCACAAAAAATAATACTCAATATTAATTAAAAATAATAATAATAATATGTTAAGAATCTATAAATAAATAACATGAACCAACTAACTGAATCTAATGTGATGGCTGAGGATGACAAGTGAAGCAAAAATGCTTAATTTAGACAATTAAAAACTAATTTTGTCATCTGATGGGCCCGTATCATGAAGTTAGTGAAAATTTTGGGGAAAAGTTCTCAAAATTGAAAAGAGTCTAGCTATTATTAAATTTTTACTTTTGTCTTCAAATCAAAAAATTTCCATTATTCGATCTTTATAACTTTATTAAATTTATTGGGGTGATATTGGTTAATAAAATTATAGTGGTTTTAAATGTAAAATTCTATAATATGTCATCTATATTTTGCATCATGTGTTCACCACTCAAAGTTAATTTTCTTCTATCATCATGTATTTGAACCCCTTTACCCTTGTCTACCAACCCCCACTCCCCTTTCTCCCTGGTAATCACCATACTGTGGTCTGTGTCTATGAGTTTTTGTTTGTTTGTTTTTCTCATTTGTTGCTTTCAGTTTTATATGCCACATATGAATGAAACCATATGGTTCTTGACTTTTTTCCATCTGACTTATATCGCTTAGCGTGATAATCTCAAGATCTATCCACGGTGTCACAAAAGGTAATGTTAGTCACTGTGTTCAACCATTGAAACAACTGGTGTGTCCTTCAATAGATGAATAGATAAAGAAAATATGATACATATATACAACGGAATATTACTCAGCCATAAGATAAGATGAAATATTGCCATTATTTAGTTTTAAATACCAACATTTTAACAGCTGATGGAAAACCAATGTTGGCATGTAAGATAGCTTGATAAATTCTGTCCTCTGTATTCATATATTCTACTTAAGCAATCTGTCTTACTGGGTAACTCACAAGGATATTATTATCATCAGATGAAATTAAAATAAACAAAAGTAACTAAGCAACAACAAAAGTTTTGTTTTATCTGTAAAAGAATAACTAAAATTTGATGAACATTTGTTAATTATAAGGCATAGTTCTGAATATTTTACATGGGTCATTTATTAATTTGCACAGTGATGATATAAGGCAGCAGTCCCCAACCTTTTTGGAACTAAGGTCCAGTGCTCCTATGAGAATCTAATGCCTGATGATCTGAGGTGGAGCTGAGTCAGTGATGCTAGCACAGGGAAGCAGTTGCAAATATAGATGAAGCTTCTCTCTCTTGCCCGCCACTCATCTCCTGCTATGCAGCCTGTTTCCTAATGGGGCACAGGGGACTCCTAATATGAGGTATATGTTATTAAGAGGTAATTTATATTTGTATTTTTAAAATCTTTAAAATCTTATATATTATTTGTTTTTAATTTATATACTACAAAACTTAGGCATAATGAGATTAGGTATCTTAGCCAAAAGTCTAAAATCTTCAGTAGTAGAATCTGGCTTTGAATGTAGAATTTGGCTCTAGAGTCCATGCTTTTAAATATATAAAATTGTTTCCTGCTCTGTGGACTTTGGATTTTTCATAATCTCATCATCCTTTCCAGACATTAAATACTTTATTTCCACAGAAACTTTATTACCACTTCTTAGAGTCTAGTAGTTAAATGACATATGGCTTTATGCAACAGTTGTTCATTCATCATTTATTCATTTAGTTGTACAATAATTATGTGACAAATATGTATGGTGTGCCCTGTTATAGTCTCTTGTTGCTGAGAAAGTTTATTCAGGTTAAACATATCACCATAACTAAAGCTTAACTAAAACCATAATGGCAGGCCTAGTCAATATCACCAAAAAAAAAAAAAAAAATAGCCACCAAGTTCTCAAGCCTCAGAAAGAGAACTCGGAATTGAACTACTGGTTTGACACAGTTTGAGTCCAAAAATGTAAATGTAAATCATGATTTTGTTTTGCTTTAACAGCCAGGATCTCAAAAACAGATTCTGATTTGTTTTAATAAATTTTTTCACCTACCTTTGTATTTTGAGAAACTTCAAACCTACAGAAAAGGTGAAAAAAAATATAGTACAACAGACATCCCTATATGTTTACCTATTTTCAACACTAACATTTTACCACATCTTCTTTATAAAATATTTGCTTGCATGTCTGTGTGTATATTTGTGTGTGCAAAAAATATGCATATGTACATGAAAACTATTTGAAAGTAGGATATAGGCAGCATGATTTTTCTTCCCAAATACTTTGGTACACATTTCTTAGGAAAAAAGGACAACTACCTACTTGTTCACAATACCACTATCTCAAAAAAATATAACACCAGTATCTCAAGAAAAATAACATTGCCAAAAGAATATTATCTAATATACAGCCAGTGTCTAAATTTACAAGTTATCTCAACAGTGTCCTTTACAGCAATTTTTCTTTCATTTTCTTTTTTTAATCTAGGATCCAAAGAAGGGCATTGCATTTACTTGGCTCTTTAGTACCTTGAATTAGAAAGGTTCTCCCTTCGACTTTCAAAACATTGATATTTTTTAAGAGTTGAGGCCAGTTTTTTCTTAAAATGTCTAACATTTTGAATTTGTCTGATTGATTCCTTATTATTAGATTCAGGTTAAATATTATGACAAAAAAAAAATCCCCAAAAAGTATTATTGACAACTAAATTTTAAGATTCTCTTACTTGAATGTGTATGTTTTAAACTACTACTGGTCTTTCTGATCAATCTTCATGTTTTCTGGTCCTGACGCTTTATATATTTGTTTTTCATTTAATTTCATGTATGCTTGGAAAAAGTTCCAAATTTTATTAACAGAAAGGGTATTAATGACCATGCTAACTAACCTAATTACTAACTTCCTAACTTTCATGTTTCATATTTAAGAAACAAATCAACTAAAAAGAAGTTGGTCAAGTATATTCAATCCTTTTACCATTTTGTGTATCATATTAACACAATTCTGATAGGTTTATGGACTGATAAGGCAGCAGTCAGTAGCATTGCCACTTTTCTCACTCAAAAATAATAACTGCATAGTGATTCAAGCTTTTCAAAATGTTTTCAAATAATTATTTCATTTGTTTTTTAAGACATCTCTGAGAGTTAGGCCTGTGATATAGCATTAATTTTTTATAGGTGATCAAACCAAAGCTCTGCTCCAAAACAGCTTTACTTTACTACTTTAATTTCAGTTTCTTCATCAGTAATATGAGGAAAATATGAGATGAACTTGACCCAGTTATTGCACTGTGTCAAATTTGCCCAACTTGGTCTTATCCCCTCAGCTGCTTACTCAGGTGAGAACTGGCCAGCCACTGCCACTGCTTCTGCTCCTCCCATACCAGCTGTCTCAGCCTCTGTGAGAAGGGCTGGATTCCAAACAGCCTCCACAGCAGCTCGAGCACCCTAGTTCTACCAGACCATATTCTCAATGACTCTGGCTTCCCCAAGAGCCGCCCAAAAGGGCCAATTAACACAACTTGCACATCAGGAAAATATAAAAGAATGAGGTAACTTTTTAGCCAAGAAGAAGCTGAAAATAAGAAGCCGTCTACAAATGCATTCCTTAGTCTCCCTATTTCCCAAACCTAACAGTTTATTCTCAGGCATAGCAGATCTATACTAACTCTCAGCAGAAGTCCCATGAGATAAGCAACTGGCTGTCTCTTTGTGAAGCAGTGGCCAGCTTGACAATGCACCAATCTCATATTGCTTATCCCCTTCTCTGCTTTACTTCTCTTCTCCCCTCACTTTGGCTCCTCTGGGAGTCTACTCCAACATATAAAAATAGATAAAATAAAACAAAGTGACTTGTCCAAACTTATATGGATAATAAGTAGTAACATTGAACTTAACCAGAAGTATTAGGACTGAAAAGGTAGTGCTGTTTTATTGTTATTCTTCTACCACACCTCATTATCCTTGAATAACATCAGTAATTAACCTTTCCAAACAACTCCACAAAATATCTCATTAGATTCATAAAGATATGTGCACCCCAATGTTCACTGCAGCATTATTCGCAGTGGCCAAGACATGGAAACAACCAAAGTGTTCTTGGATAGATGATTGGATAAAGAAGATATGCAATAGAATATTACTCATCCACATGAAAAGATGAAATACTGCCAAGTGTAACAACATGGATGAATCTTGAGAATATCATATTAAGCAAAATAAGTCAGACAGAAAAAGTAAAGAACCATGATTTCACTCATACATGGGATATAAAACTGAAAGCAACAAACAATCAAGACAGAGATTCATAGACACAGACAACAGTTTAGTAGTTACCAGAGGGGAGGGGTGAGGAGTGAGGTAGATAGGGTAAAGGGAGTCAAATACATGGTAAGAGAAGGAAATTTGACTTTGGGTGGTGAACACACAATGCAATATACATATGAATTGTACACTTAAAACCTCTATAATTTTATTAACCAATGTCAACCCAGTAAATTTAGTTTAAATAAACAGAAAGTCAGGTATATGGAAAATCTTGTCCAGAGAATTCCAAATACAGCTAGCTTCCATACAATGTTTCTTCTCATTATCACAGCAATTTGTCCAAACATTTATACCCCACCTGTGAGTTCTATTTGATTCAAGGCATTTTTGCCTTATTAGTTTTTTTGGAGTTAGGGTTAGAAATTTATACAATTTACAAAGTGATCTGTCTGATTAGTCTAGTATCCACCTGGAGCTATAAATAATTATTACAATATTATTGACTATATTTCCTATGCTGTACTTCACATTCCCGTGAGTATTTTATAACTACACCCCCTAACATCTCACCCATTTGGTAACTGTCAGTTTGTTCTCTATCTGTGAGCCTGTTTCTGTTTTGTTTGTCATTTTCTTCTTTAGATTCCAAAAATATGTAAGATCATATCGCATTTGTTGTTCTCTTTCTGACTTATTTCACTTAGCATAAAACCCTCTAGATCCAACCATGTTGTTGGCAAATGTTAACATTTCATTCTCTTTTATGGCCAAGTAATATTCCACTTCTCTTTTGTCTAATAGTCTATTGATGGGCACTTAGGCTTCTTCCATATGTTGACTATTGTAAACAGTGCTGCAGTGAACACAGGGGTGTATGTATCTTTTCAAATTAGTGCTTTGGATTTCTGTGGATAAATACCCAAAAGTAGAATTGCTGGGTCATAAGATAGTTCTATTTTTAATTTTTGGAGTACCCCCAAACTGTTTTCCATAGTGAGAACCTATTTGCAATCCCACCAACTGTACACGAGGGTTCCCTTTTCTCCGCATCTTTGCCAGCACTTGCTGTTTGTTGATTTATTGATGGTCATTTTTGACAGATGTGAGGTGATATCTCATTGTGGTTTTAATTTACATTTATTTGGTGATTAGTAACATTGAGTATCTTTTCATATGTCTATTGGTCATTTGTATGTCTGCTCTGGAGAAACATCTATTCAGTTCCTCTGTCCCTTTTTTAATTGGATTGTTTTACTTTTTATGGTGTTGAATTGCATGAATTCTTTATAATTTTGGATATTAATCCCTTATCAGATTTATCATTAGTGAATATCTTCCATTCAGTACATCAAACTAAAAAGTTTTTGCACAAAAAAGGAAAACATCAACAAAATGAAAATACAGCCTCATTAGTTTTTAATTGGCTCACACCGGCATTTCTGTAATGACCACCCTGACCTACAGCCATCTCAGTGGTGCTATACCTCCCCCAGTGCTAATACACTAAGTATGTGTAGGGCTGGTTGACTTCAATACTATCACTGTGAGCAGGTCTTGGAAAATGTATAATATTGTTAGGCTTAGAAATTCCTGAGGAAAACAAAATCCTAGAATTGTTGCTGTGGCAATCGACTAAGGAATAAAAAAGAAAAGGGTAGCAGAAAGAGCTGGATTGAGAATCAGAAACCCTAACTATTTGTAATTCTTAATTTCTTTGATCTACAATTTTCTAATCTTTCTGATACTTATTTATCTAAATAAAATAATGTCACTGAATTTAATTATCTCTAAGACTCTTACCAGCTATAAAATCCACTGACTTTATTGGTTAAAGACTAGAGATTATGTAAATAACTTCAAATAATATTAGACTCTGCTTTGGGAAGTATATTCTGTTTTAAGCTTATCAGTGATTTACAAAAGAACACCAATACTTCCTAAGAAAGCATTATTTTTTAATTTTCAGAAACAGAATAATACTTATTTGACAATCATTTTAATGATATTTTTATATTTACAAACTTGATAGCATTTTAAGTGTAAAATGATAACATTACTGAAAATATTTTTCCATGTTAACTATCATTTTCCACTTTCAGTGAATTTTGTGACTTTAATATTGCCAATTTTATGTGGGATTAATCTAACTGTATCTCACTTAACTTCTGAAGCAGTGAACCACTGTATTAACTTTCACATAAATGATAATAATAGCAATAATATCAAAAACCTGTAACCACTTTCTTTATGAACAGTACATTCAATACCCAAAACTGCCTGTTGCTTCCAATTTTCCTCAATCATAGATGAAGTATAATTTTATGTATTTTTGAAAAAAGCTTCCAAAGAGCAGAAGAGATAACTTAAATTCACTGAGGCACTAGAAAGGCATATTTATCGAACAGTATATTCACGATATAGGAACATATGGGGCATAACATATCTGAAATATATTATTGGGGTCAGAAAGTACTAGACTTGAACCCCAGCTCTGCCATTTGCTTATTTGCAAAGAAGGAATCATATTGACATCAGAAATTTTGAGAATTATAGAGATGACATGAAATGTCTGGTACAGTTCCTATAACACTGTGTAAGTTTAACAAATGATAATTTTAAACCCCAGTAATACTTCAGCATTAAAATTCTATCTGCTTAGGGGGTAATAAACCTTCTCTAGAACCAGGTTAGCAGATATTCAATATCTGCACACTAAAGAGTTTTTAGAAAATAGATTAATTCTGCTCCTCTAAAACAGGTATTCTCAATCTTTCTATCATAACCACCTAACACATGATTTTCTTTCCAGTACTGGTCTTCTTTCATTGTTATGGATCACATGAAACACACCAACACATATTCATTAGCTCATGTCATAAAACTAGTAATTTCACTGACATCTCATTGTCTCTCTTTTACCAGTGATATTCATCATCACCAAGTCAATTCGTTTTTATTTGCAAAATATTTTTCCAATTAATTCATTTTTGCATCCCCCCACTACAACCTTCTTCCAAATGTAATAGCATTGTAATTGGTTTCTCATATCCACACATAACTCCCTCTAAACTGTGATATATACTGTAATGATCTTTCTTTAAAAAATACACATATATTCATTGTCTTTTCCTTGTCTTCAAATGCATCAACAGCATCCCAAACTCTAGAAGAAAGGTCAAAACACTTAACATAGCCTACAAGACTCTAGATTATCTGAAGCCACTATCTTCTTGTTAATCTCAACCCAAGCTACTTTCCCCATTACTCATTATGCTCCAATTCACATTAGTCTTTTCAAATTGATGTTAAGTGCCCTCATGGTATCTGTATATACTGTTCCTTCCGCCTAGAACCTTCTTCTCATTTATTAATCATAAAATATAAATCCATGAATATAAGCATTGTATCAATTTTTCTTAACTGTGTATTGTTAGTAAATAGCATAGTCAGTGCCTACCGAAAGCTGATATTTAATGAAAGTTAGTTGAACAAAATACAAAAAGAAATCAAGGATTATTTTGTCACTGTTATTTTTTCCTATGGTTTTTGTTTTAAAATATTTCCCCTTACAAACTTTCAGTTTGTTCTTCTTTATTTTTCAAAGATGGATTGTGTACAGCATATACAATTCAAGCACTATGCCCACCTATTAGTACCTTTGATAATTGTGTCTGATTAATCAGCCACATCATAGCTGTTCCTACAATTTCATCAACAAACAGTCCTTCTGATTGGCATGAAATAATCACTATCAGAATGAGTAGGTATAATTTAAGGTTTTATTAGCATATGGGACTTTATTATAGAAAAGTATATAATTTCTATTAGAATTGTTGAAATGTTAAAAATAATGATCTAAAAGGATCAAATATTTAGAGTACCTCAAAGGGCCAGAACAGATATTCAATTATTCACATTTGTCTATCTGTGAACAACCTCAAAATTATAAGCTAACTCTGTTCTGAAGTTCAGACATAAATAGCCAATGGCTCAGAACTCAGAGAATGTATTTTTCAAATTAAAATGTGCAAAGCAATATACATATTACTATTTAGACCCACATAACACTATTTAATTATATAGATAAATTTTATTGCTAGCAATCAAATACAAAAGTCCATCTATGAAAACAAGGCATTAGGAGAGATTGTTCTAAGGATTGAGATGTTATAGAACTCATCATAATATATATTAAAATGGGATTTCCTAGTTGTATAAGGTTATGTTCCCTCTGAGGAGTAAAATAGAAACTGTTAATTGTTCAAGAAGTGAAACTATTGAATAGGTTATATGTAGGCATCTGTGTGTCATGCAGGCACTGAAATCACTATTTTTGTCCAGGACAAACAATTGATGTCTCCAAAGAATTTCCAGTTTGCATAAATCTGATTCTGTTTTACTAAGGTGAAATCATAGAAGCACCATTCAACCTGCTTAGCATTCTTTTATCTCTGTATCTCATTGTGGAGTGACAAGCGACAGTAATTGTATAGTGATTATATTTGGACTTTGTTCGTTTAGAATGGGTAAATAGAAATAAAAAAATTATTTTATTTATCTATCCAAATAAAGACAATAGCCTGGAATTTCTTTAAATTTGCTAAATTTTTCATAAACTAACCAAATCAGTGAGTTATGTTTGAATTGCAAGTAAACCTAGAAGTAGATTATTCTTTTAGACATGTTTTTAACTTACTGACACAACCTTTAGCCAAACTCAGAAATAAAATATAGAGTGAGAAAATTCATTGCAGAGAAGATCAAGCATTGATATAAATGATAACAGTTATTTGAAAGATTTGTTTAGGTAATATTTGTAATTAGCATGAAAACTATAAGCTGAAAGAATTGAATCCAAACTAAAACTACTACGAAAATATAACTAATTTTTGTGGTAGGTAAAATGGTATAGTCCTCTTAGAAAGAGCAATTGGAAGAGCCAATTAATTTATATTAGGCAGAAGCGCTTGAGTTAATGGACTTTAAAAGATAGGGCAGGAATTCTTCAGATTTGAGGACAATAACAAATGAAATCTTAATTAGATTCTTAGCTTCCAGAAAATAATTTGTGCCACTGGGTTTTTGCATAGGGTATACCATATTTACTCACATAATTTCTTTTTTGTTATTTCCTTTCATCCAATTTTAAGGAAGACAGTTACTATCTGATTTTATTTTGATTTGCTGTTTTTACAGGAGGTTGTTTGTTTTTCTCTCTACATAATGCCCCAAATTTATTCAAATGAAGCTAAAATCATCTTTGAAGATCAAGAGTGGTTCATATTAGAATGCCTGGTATCTTGGAGTTGTTTTGTCTCCCTTTCTTTATAAACGCCTTGGTTTTCTTAGACATAATCAGCCATCGCAAAACTTTCTACAACTAGTTCATACTTCCAGGACAAGATTCTTCTCTCTACTTTACTATCTATCTCAGCAGCTGAAATTTATAGAAACAGTTCTCTGCTGCTGACAACTCTTGATATCCTCACATCAGATCATGTCTTAACCAAGTAAAAATTATTTTCATTATTCTTATTATTGCCCTTTAAAAGTTTTTATCACTAGAATTATTTTTGAATTTGCAATATCTCTTAATGGTGATTTTCTCAAGTAAAATGGGTCTTAATGAAAAAGCAAAGATCAGGGTATGCTATATTGTTAGCAAATCATGTTCTGCTTGTTGGGGTGGCTGCAATGGCTGTAATCACTGGGATCTTTAAAATATATCTTTCAAAAAGTCTTACTTAAATAGTAGGGTGTAGTGGTGGACAGGCAGTATGAGCACACATTTAAATAGTATTAAGTGATAAAAAAGAAAGAAAGAAAACAACATGCTTTGCTTATATGAAATAACATACCATTGTAAAAAATACTTAGGAGTTGCCACTTGGGTAGCTTCAAATAAACTAACTATAATACTTTTAAATAGAACATTAAAAGAGAGAGAAAGAGGGGAGGACACCAAAAAAAAATTCAAGTCAGAGTTTCTTCAGATTAAGGTTAGAAATGAGAGAGTAATGAAGACTTTTAAACTGAAGAGGTTCTACAATATTTCAGACACTTAAGATATGTTCACCAATGGGTTAGCTACATTGCATTAAGGTAATGCAGGGAAGGGTATGGACAAGAAGAAAGTCTAATGTATGATCTACCATTAGTGAGGCAGATCCATGTACACATAATGCTATAATAATTTAAACAGTTTTACGGACACTTTCCTTGTCGATTTGTATCCCAGAATCTAGCAGAACAGCTGAAAATAGATGCTAGATAGATGTCTGTTGAGTTAAAGTCAACTGACATATGTTTCATGTTATTGATCTGTATCTGGAAGAAGAGGGTGAAAATTTGTTCTCTCTAGTTAATAAAATCAAGGGTCAAATGAGTTCCTTGTATTAAGGCAATAATCTATCATAATTTGTCACTCGTCTAAGAAAACTGTTAGCATTAGGATAAACTATATGTCCTGACTGTACTTAATATTATGTTGAAGAGGCCCATAATTTATTACTAATATTAAAGAATAATGCTAGTGGATGATTTGCTTTAAAAAGAAAACATGTTCAAGATGATGTTTATGCCACCTTACTATATTCTGATATGAGATTTTTTGGGTGCACATCACAGCCAAGCTAGAGGAAGAGAACATAGCCAACAAATTATTTTAGTTAAGTCATAGCCAGCAGTGTTTTCTCACAGGGACAATCATCTAATGAGTATAGATGTGGAGCAAAAAGAAAAAAAAATTGAGAACTGTAATACTAGCTCATGAAGGTAGAAAAAGGAGGTCTACTGGTCAGTGATTGACAATACTTCTGTCTGAAAATGTGTTTTCAGTTGATTAATTATTTGTCCATATTTATGCCACAATAAATGGAATCAATTGAAAAAAGTCCTACAAAAATAACCTCTAAATTGAATTTTAACTAAAAATAAAAATGAAAGCAGCACGTTGTTTTAGAGAGAAAAAAGGTGGAAATGGAGGAAAAAGTTTGTAGACTGAGATTAAATGTAAGGAATCTTGATGAATCTTTTGAAGACGAAATTTTGAGTGATATAAAGGGATACTGGAAAGAACTTTGCTACTCATTATTATAGAATATTTAATTGAAATCTAATCCTTAGATAGGATTTTTTAAAATTGTAATTGAAAATCTTTAGAAATGTCTATGTTAGTTACAGTCTGTACTACTCCCTAATGACATGCATCATCAACTTCATATGTTTACACTTTTCTTGAAAATATATGACTTTGTCACCCTTCTTAAAAAATACTATGAATGGACTACAAAGAAAAGGATTGGCTTTGTATGGTTTCATGAAAGACTGCTTCAAAAAGTTTAAGAACAGATTCATGCTATAAATTTTGATGCCAAATATAATCCATTAAATAATACTAAAACATAAAAAAAAATAATTACATAAATTGATGTTACACATGAACATGAACAGAAGAAATGCTTTATCAGAAAAAATTAGAAAACAATCTCAACATTTATAGAGTTAACATAGGCCTAATAAAATATAATCAAGAAAAAAATTTAGAGGAATACTAATATAATATGTAAGCATATAATTTTTCATTTATTTATTTTCCTATGAAGTCTATAAATTTCCTTTCATATAAGCATTAGCATTTATTCCATTGACTAATTTAAGTCTTACTAAATCAAATAGGACATAATTTAAAATGGTTCTTATAAACTGCTCAATTTACAATGATATCTAGACTTAGTCTAACAGATGCATTCCCTTGGCCAGATTCAATACTTGAGGATCTGATTGAGCAAACTTATCATCCATGGTAAACTGATGAGTTGACCTTTGTCTAGGTGAACTACTTTACATTTCCAAAATTACTTTTTTTGTTGTTCAGAAGTTAAACTTATCCTCAAAATTTGAAGGCACTGAGAACAGAGGTAAGCACCAGTCACAGCATGCTGTCCATTGTAAAGTAGTAGAAATGAGTAGGAAGATTTGTGGGTGTTCCCGGGAACTCATCAGTCTCCTGTTCGTTTTCAATAGGAGACTCACAAGTTCCTGCAAATGCACACAAACTTATTATAAGCAGGTACCCTTGGCAGACAAGCAGATGCTGATATTTCCTCCACTTCAAATGAGTACAGTAATCTTTTCCCCCAGGATTGTCCTCAGTAGCTTGTCTGGTGTTTGTGATTCTTTCCAACAATGTGGTAGGCATCATGGTCACTAGTCACTTTTATTCATCCATTCAACAAATATTAATTGAGCAACTCCTATGCTAGACACTGCTCATATCTGAGGATACAGTAGGTAGTAATTTCTTGTCATTACATCAATTCTGTTGAACATGAATCCAATTCTTTTTCAATCATGCTTAAGTCAAAGCTTGAATCAAAGCTTCAGTCTCCAATGCCAAATAAGAGGCTGTGATGTTTAAAATTTCCTTTGTAATAACAGTTAAGTTTAGAGTTCATGGTACGATGAAAAGAACCTAGTAGATGAAACTAAGAGATCTGAATTCTAGTTCTAATGCAGCTAAAACCTAGAAATTTTCCCATAGTCAAACTATTTAACTTTTTTTTGGTTTCAGTTTTCTTATTTGTAAAATGATTATTTGAGTTATTTTACTGTTACTTCTAATCTGGATATGATGTCTGATCATAAGATAAGAACTGGAAACATGTAATGAAAGCATTTATACAAAAAATGTAATGCCATTGAATTTGTCTTTTTTCCAGGGGTGGGGGAAGCTTTGGCTTCAGCGATCACTGTATTAGTTGGTATTTTTTTCTACCAATTAATACATAAATTATTTTTCTCATATGAAAATGAAGTGATGGATCTGCTTTTTTTACTGACTTCTAATACTCAAACTTATTTTCCAGGTTTTAATTTCTTCATTAGCTCTTAGACTCTAGCTCTAATATTCTAAGACAAACCCTGTTCTTGAATAAGAAGGTAGGACAAAACATCTAGGTGAACATTTGCTCAGAACTAGGTTTGAATCTATAGTTTTTCTTCGAGTTAAAGAAAATTCAGCCTCTGTTGGTTTGTTTTAAATGAAAAAATAAATATTCCAGTACCTCTCTGCCCATAACAAGCATGTGTATATGTAAATGTGCCTGCACACACACATATACACACACAGTCTCCAATGACCCATCAAACTGAAAAAGTTCATAGCTGGTAAAACACACAGCACTCATGCTGGATACAGCACTGTAAACAGATTTCACTTATTTAGCAACCTGTATGCTCTTGTAAGAGCCAGTCTGCTAAATGTTTTCTGGGGAGGTTTAATGAAAGTCTCCAATTAAAATTCTAAATTAAAATTCAAGAATACTTGAAATAGCTTATGCAAACAAGAGTAGATCACTTTTTTTTTTAAATCTAAGATAAGCATCCACTAGGCAGAGGCACCATTTTGTGTTCCTTTTGTTTCCACATTTACAAACTTTTCAACAGCTAACAAAACCAATTGTGATGTTAAATGGTATGTGAAATTTATACTTTAAATCATTAATAAACCAATAAGACAGAGAACATTTGTTGAACTGTTTTCAAAATTTAAGACTAGCTGGCCATATAAATATGATATAATCTCTTCCCTTATAGTGCTTACATTAAAGGTTTAATTAATGATAAATGTAGGTTCTTTGTATCAAATGCATGTCACAGATTCATATGTAGCAATAAACAAGGAAAACATTAAGGAGGGGTAAATAGTATAAATCAAGAAACACAGAAGAGGAAATGTTAGCATAGCAATATATCATAAAAAATAAGGGTTTATGGTTCTAATTGGAAAACAATATCTGAGTCCATGAACAATCACATACTACACATTTTTGTGGGCAAAATATTTAATCCCTTTGAGCTTCAAATTTCTAATCTACAAACAGGAAAACTAATAGCAACTATGTCTTAGTGTTTTTGATTCTTATTATTATCATTATCATAATTAAGGGTAAGAAATAAAAGAGATAGAAGAAATTGGATTCTACAGCTCTGCTACTGAATTTAGATGTTAATGCTAAAATCTTGAAGCTAAAAAGGAATTGATAGAGAAGAAAAATCTCGAGTATCAGTCAAATTTAACACCTGACTCATTATACTTATGAAAATTGACTAACAACATTATCATTACAATGAACTCTTGTATCTTTGGGTTGCATATGGTTTCTGTTTCTAGAGAATTGTTTCCAAATTACTTGAAAATTTATTTAAGATGATGAAAAATTACACATATTCCACGTATGTCCTATTAAAAGAAATCATTCCTTGACATTCCTTGACAGCTCTTTGACAACTAATCTTTCTGCTACTTATCACCAATACTAAAAAAATTACTTAGGGAATACTCATGCAATTTAAAAGGTCACAATGAAGAAAAAGGTCAAAACCTAAAAATATATAGAGTAAGAAATATAAATATGTTTTAAGTAGAGTGCAACGTCTTTTTTGAATGAGAATTAAAACTAAATAAAAGTTAGGACAATTTGGGGTTTTGAAGTTGTCATTTAAACATTTTTTCAATGGTAAGGGAATTTTTCACATTTATTACTACTATTACTACTGTTACTACTCTTTTACTAATAACCATTTTCTGTCTTTATCTCAGTGTCTAATCTTTGACTGAACAAAATAAAGTGCAAGCAATACCAAACTGGGTCTTTGTTCATAAAAAGGTTTTTACCTTACCAAATTAACCATATTCAGGAAAAAATGTAGAGTGGTTGAGATAGGTTGAGATAAATCTGAATTTTAAAATGCACTTTCCATTTAGGTTTGTTTCTAATAACAAACCTAACAAGGTTGTTGATTAGAAGTGTAGAAAGTAGAAAACCAGTTATGGTGAACTGAATTCCATAAAGTCAAGTATTAAGATCTTTTTTTTCATTATTTTCCATAGTGATTGGGGTTATGTCCAAAGGCTTTAGATAAAATTTGAAAAAGTCATGATAAAATATGCATTTATTTATTCATGAATACTTTCAAAGATGCTTAGTTTGGCACTAACTTCATAATTAATAAAAATGTTTTCCATTGCAAGTGTATTTACTTTTCTTGCCTATTCCTATATCTGAACCTAACAAAAATAATACTTTTGGCCAATATAGCTACATAATTTTAGCAATAATCTATTTCTTATAAATGAAAAAAAAACTATATACACAACTTAAATTCAAAATCAACTTAAAATCCAAAGAAAAACAATGATACAATTTAAAAGACAATTTCTCTTCATATACACTTATTTAAAATGTTTAAACAAACACAAGAGTCTTTATTACTTGGCATAAGAAAGCAATAATAACTTTTCTAACTTTAATTTTCATCAGAGTACTTAAGTTTTCTATTCTGAGTCATAATAACTATGTTAGGTATTATCCAATAGTGTTCCTTAAATAGTTTTAATTTAGAAAAAAGAAAGTCGTGCTAGTGCTACAATGATAGGGATAGTTAAAAGTTAACTAATATTACACTTTAAGAAAAAAAAGTTATTGTTATTCACCTATGTCAAAAACTATGTCAAAAACTAGTTTTTTCAGAGAACATTTTTTCAGCTGTGATTATATTCAAACAATAATTGCATTGGTACTGATTACAAGAAACGTTTCAGAATATTGTGTGCACCTTCTACTTGTCTTTCAATTTTTAATAAGTTAGTTATTTATGATTGTTATATAAAGATGCAAATATTTTAGAAGTGTACAAAGTTAAATATGAAGGTATCTCTTTGTAGCTTCCTGTGTCTACCCAATCCAGCAGTTTTCTCAACAAGCATTCTCAACAAGTAAACATTCATCTTCCAGATGTTTCCTACTAGTATGAGTTTTTGTTTATTTGTTTTTTTCCACATTAACAGGAGTCATATTTAATTCACTGAGCACTGAAAATTACTTTAGACAATTTCCAACAAATGATGGTCATCATTTTATATCATGACATCTGTATGTATTTTTAATAGCTATGTGATATTTCATGGCATAGGTACACTCTAATAATTAACCTTTCCTTTATCAATAATTAGTTTTGCTTTGTCTTTTTTCCCTATTGCAATGCTATAATTAACATCTCTCTGTGTAATATCAGTATTTCCTAATCACAACTGTATACAATTACTTATAGTTTAGTGGTAGAGTAAATACCAGTCAGGAGGCAATTGCAATAATTGAAACAAAATTCTGATGGTCTAAAATGGCAATGGAGTTTGAAAGAGAAGTGCAGATTTGACAAACATTATTAGGCAGTGAGGAATGACAGAAAATTAGCATTATTTGGATGTTATAGAAGAAAGAACCGAGGATAACATCTAGAGCTTGTACTTAATAATGGGGTGAACTTTGATGTCACTTACTTAGACATGGAACGTCGAACAGATTTGAGAATGAAAATATGAACTTTGGTTGTTGGGCATGGACAATTTGAGATGACTGTTGTTCGTCTACATTTATATATTTTAGAGGTGCCCAAGTACATATACTTATCCTCATTTTACAAAAGATCTAAATTAGATATAAAGATTTAGAAATTATCAGCATAAAGTACTAATGAAATGTAAAGTAATAATATTAATTGTCTGGAATGGTGGAGAGAGAAAGTGAGAGAGAGAGAGAGAGCCCAAAAATGAATTTTAAAAGGTACTAACATTTAAGGAACAAAAGAAAAAAGAAAACTGAGCAGAAAAGTAGAAGAAATGCAGAAGAGTGTGATCAAAGCCAAATGAAGTAAGCATTTCAGGTAACTGTTGATATTCATGCTAGCCACTTATATAATAAGTACAATTTAAAATGTATTTTTCACATTTGGTTCTAAAGTTGAAATTAAATTTGATTTACTTCGTAATTTGTGCTCTTATGCTATGTGTGGCTTTATTTTATTTCATGTTTTGTTGTCACTGTATTAAACATGAATATTTTCCAAGATTTGTTATGAATTTTTTCATATGTATCACTATTTCAGAGCCAAGACAGATGTGACTATTTATGCACAAGATGTCAGCTAGAATATGAGTAAGAAATATCATAATGAGAATGTTGGCATACAATTATATAACAAGTTGCTTATAAACCTGCATTGTTATTTCTATGTAAGGGTGATAATTTAGCTCTTTGTACTCAAGTGCTATAAAAAATAAGAATGAGGTAAAAAATGAACTATAGAACCTTTAGCTAGATAGCCATGTAGTTTACTAAAAACCACATTGTTATAATAGGAAAAACTTAGATCTAAATCACAGCAGAATTTTTCTGAGACTTAATGGGTTCACATTTAAATTGATGATATCCATATCTTATTAATATTATAATTATATAAGATAACTTAGGGTTTTAATCAATGCCATTATTTTGCCATATCTCTTCCTCTTTACAAATACAAGTACATATGATCATCAGAAACAAATCCTCTTCTCTTTTCTGTGACATACCAAGGCAGCATATAAAAGAATTTCAAATAACAAAGATGGCCATATAAATAAGTTTCTGAAAACTTCATATCACTAATGCAAATGTCCCTGACATGCCTTTTGAATTATTAGCAATTTACAATCCAATTAATCTTTGAAGATATAGTGAGTGGTGAGGAGGTCCCAAAATAAAAGGTTTCCATGGGAAAGAGGAAGACATAGGAAAAGTGGAGTATTGATTGATTCTATCTTTCTAGCTCAAAAATTAATGTGTAACTACATAGCTTGGCCTACAGCTGGTACTAAATTGTCACACATACTTGTTCACACTGAGCTATCAGTATGCAATGAAATGCACGTTCATTAAAAATTAGACATAGTCCAGATTAGAACACAGAAGCTAAAGGAGACTGGAGGGAGCAGATACAAAGGTGGGTTTGGGGATTTGAGGAATACTCCACAGGGGTTGTGACAGACATCATACTAGGCATACACCAAATCTTGTGTATGGTATTTTCCCTTCTGATTCACATACAAAAAAATCTATATTTTCTAGCCCCCTTGCTAGGATTATGTAATGCATTCTGGTCAATGAAAGTTGGGTGGAGCGATGTGCCCCATTTGTAGACTGAGGCAATGAAAATACGTTTCTTAATTCTCAGCTTTTACCTTTTCCCTGATCAGCAATATCTAGCTGGTTAAGCATGTGTGTTCCGGAGCCCATATACTGGGCTTTGAATTCTGGCTCCAGAACTTTCTACTGGCTATAAACTTCTATACCGAATTTTCTCTTTTGCGAAATAGAAATAAAAATGTCACTACATTACTAGAGTTATAATGATCAATAAGATAATATTAAATGAACAGGACAAATAAACAGAGACTCATGGACATGGACAATGGACTAGTGGTTCCCAGAGAGTAGGGGGTGGATAAGGAGGGGAGAGGTAGACGGGTAAAAGGGGTCAAATATACGGGGGTAGGGGGAGAATGAAGTGAGTAAAGGGGATCAAATATATGGTTGCTGAAGGAAACTGGACTTTGAGTGGTAAACACACAATAGAATATACAGATGTCAAATTATAATGTACACCTGAAGATTATATAATCGTATTAACCAATGTTACTCCAATAACCTTAATAAAAAATAAAAATAAATAAAAAAGATAATATGTGTAAAGATTGTAAAATAATACCAGCAAATAATAAACATTCAAAATGCTAACTATTTTTATTAGTATTTTCCAAACATGGCATTTTTCTATACTTTCTCCTATGATTCTTATATATATTTTTTAATGTTTCCCATAAAGGATAAATTTTTTTTGAATTAGATTTAGGTTTTGTTTCACTAAAATAAGAAACTTTTCTGATGTTAGGTGCAATGTTGGAAAGCATTGTCTTTCTAAGAAATTGGCTCCTCATGATTAGAAATATTCAAAAGAGAAAAATAACTCTGTCAGTTATAGCAACGAAATTATTGTTTCCATAAGTGGGAGAGCAAAACGACCTCTAAGAACTCTTTGAAATCTCCATTTCTAAGAGTTTATGTATCTTTGCACTGCTGTTTAGGTGCCTTGACTTTTAAAATTACCTTTCACAGGAATAGAATTACCTCGTAATGATTGAGAAACCACTTTGAATAATTCTTATATAATTCATCAAATTTGATTGATGAGACAATAGACCAAATCACTATGCATGAAAAAGATAGTTTGTAAAAATTCTTATAGCAGTTATCACCCAAAATAATCGGGAACATAATATGGTTTTCAGATAAGATATTTAATAACACGAACAAGCCCACAAAAACAACAACAACAAAAAACGATAAACAGCACAAGGTGTTTTACTGATTAATCTACTGACATTTAGAATTTAAATTTGGCAGTTCATAAAAACGTTAAAGAATGAGAAAACCTGTAAAAATATTACAGGACTCCCTACCCATTGCAGAAATTCATGATTTAATATTGAGATTACCCTCCATCCAGGCTTCATTTTCTCTATCTACTGACTTAAAATGGGAATGTTAACTAAATTTTAATTAATGGACTCCTTTCTTCTTTAAGTATGTCAGAAAATGCTAAATTTGAAAATAAAGCTAACATTTATAGTAATGAGAGTTACTTTTTTTTAAAATGTTTTTTTTTAATTTTTGACTTCCTGAAACAGTAACATATTACAAAATTAATATGAAAATTTTAACTTTTAAATCTCCTCACTGAAATCTCTTATTAATGTAGATACAGTGAAAATTCTTACTTCTAAGCTCTTCTAACTAGCTAAAATGCCAATGAGTATAAAGTGAAATAGATTTAGGCACATGGTAAGTTTGCAACAAATGTGTATTGCCTTCTAGATGATTAAATAATGACAAATGCAGAGAGAGTGCATAATCAGTCCAATCCATATACAAAAGTCATCAACATCATATGGCGTACACTGGGAAATTTCAAAAGAAATTAAGTTAAATCCTGAAACTTCTAGTTATGATGATTCTATTAATATTATTTTGCTAAAAACTGAACACCATAAAATTGAAGTGATGCAAAAAGAGGTGTAAAATAGATTCTTAATCCTAACGAAATTATCCCACTGGGAAATAAAAGATAAACAAGGGGCAAAACAACATAACGTACTCTCTGAAATTAAATTTTTTTTAATTTTCTAATTCATAAAGGTGTGTGCTTCTCATCTGTATAAAAAGTTCTAATGTGTGTTTATTTTTACCTACCTTATCTTTGGGAACTAATACAGACCAGACCAACCCTCAATGAAATCAAATGCTGTACGTGCTAACACAGCATGTGCTAAAGATAAGAAAACTTGATGAGTAACTATTTTATTGCAATCAATAACATGCATGATTAAATGTCCACATGAGTTGAAGACAAATTCTTAGAAATTGAGGAAAGAGGAAGATTAACATTAAATGATATGGTCAAGGAAAAAATGAAAAAAGAGATGGAATTTGATGTGTAGTCTGTGAGAATGGGTATGGCTGAACATAGCAAGAGCAACAAAACCTATTTAGATAGTAGAAAGTAGAGTAGAATAGCAAAAAAGTCATGTGTGTGCGCACGCACAGGTGGTAAGAAAACTTACTAATAGGTGTGGCAGATTGCTATTGAGAAGTAGAGGAAAATAAGTCTGAATAACCTGTTGTTATCATGAATGGCCTGGCAAGCAAGGGGGAACAAACAAAAATGTTTCTGAATATGGGTGAGAGATGATAAAAATGTTATTTAATAAGATCAATCTGGAAGAAGTACACAGGATATATGAAAGCAGGGACACAGGAGGAGAAGAGGTCACTTAGGAAGCTATCACAGTTGCACTAGCATAAGGTAGTATTAGCCCAACTGAGTATGGTGGCAATAATAATAGGAAAGGCATTCTAAAATTAGAAGTTGCCAGACTTAATGATAAATTGTATACGAATGTACAAAAAATGAAGAAGCAAAGATGTGTGAGAATTTTCTCATACAAGTTACAAGGAAAATGAGGATATGGTTGATAGGAACTAATGGAAAAGAAACTACTTCTAGAAGAAATTGCATTCGAGATGACTGCAAAACTTCTAAATTAAAGTGTTCTTTGATATCTGGGAATGATCTTTAGTAATTTGAGAGGCATCTACATGTAGGAGATAAAGGAACACCCAAAATATGATGGATTTATTCAAGGGAGAGAAGAAGGTATAAGAGGGCTGAGCAAAATAGGCTTCCTGAGCATAATTTAGCATCAAAATGCATTTATGTACAGTTCTGGCTTTAATGTGCTTTCCCATTTATTAATCTTCCCATTTTAACATTTTACAGCAATCATTAAATTTCCAATCATGGGAAACTACAACACACACCCCCAACCCACTCACCCACCAACACACACACACTCACACACATACATACACACACAAACACTTTTCAAGCTGGTGGGACTGCAGTAAGAGTATAAAGGTATGTTGTTGTATGCAGAATGGCCTATAACTGAGAGTGCTAAGGAAGGTCTGTAGGTCATGTGGAGCAGATACCTGGAGACCTCTTTCACATTCTCCTGGAAGTCAGTTTCATTTTATTGGCTTGGAAATGAGCTGTTGTGAAAAGAACACCAAATTTTATGAGACTGATTATTTTCTTAATCTTTCTCATGTAAAAAGTGGTATGAAAGAAACAGAAATATGTTGGTTTTTCCATTCACACAATAAAAATTCCCATAGCTCAGGAATTATTTAACTCATTTATTGTTAAATAAGTTAAAATGTAAGAATTCATCTAATGTTTATTTAGAAAAGTTAAAAAAGAAAAAAATACTATAAATGTAAATTCATAGAATTATACATGTGGATTTGAAACATGGACAAAACTAAAGGAAAACAATGATTTAAAAATGGCCAGTTAATATTCAGAACCTATTGTATTAAAAGGACTTATTTTCAAGTGAAGTTTGTTCTGTAAAAACTGGCAGATCATTTTTATCATATAAAAAATAATTGCATTTGTCAAGGTTTCTTCTTAGCCTTTTCTACAAAGAAATTTGAATTACACTTGTTGCTAAATCACAGAAATTATGTGTATATTTTTAAATATTTCTTATTCCCTTTTCATTTTGTGTTTTCTTCAACTGTCTTATGGAATTTGGAGATTTCAGGTTACAATCTAATTTAAGACCTTTGGAAAAGCAATGGGGTGGGAATAACAAACAAGTTGCATCTGAGTATGTTTAGATTTATATGCATTTTTGTAGATAATTTTACTGCTCAAATCATGCATTTATGTATGATTTTATTTTGTCTTTGCAAAAAACAATATACCTGATTATGCTACTCTATTCTGTCTGATAGATGTGTTGTATGTAGTACTTTTCACAGCAAGACATGCAAATGTGTCACTTATTTTAATGAAGACAAATGTTGCTTGCGAATATCATTTATATTATAGCACACCCAGAGTTTATCTAGCATTTTATATAGTAATACTTACGCTAGCTTAAGTAAATCAACATAGCTGTGTCTGAAGTTACTATTCTACCATTACAATGATGAAACGGATGTAAAGTAATTCTATAATGCAGATAATCAGTTTTCCCTGATTTCTACTTAGCACACTGGTAATATGTTTTTTTTTTTAAATATAAGATACAGTGATTACTGAGTGTTGTGTGTGATTGCCTATTGCCTACATTTGCAAAGAACAAATGGCGTATTTAAACTACCATGCTCCACTGACTCTTGATTTCAGAACAAAATTAAGGATAACTACAAATTATGTAGATATCTTGGCCTCCAATATCAGAGCTCATGAATGTACTGACATTTGCTGAATTCAGTCTCATAAAGTTAATTTACTCTCATTTCCTGTCAACTTTTTTTATTATTATGAGTAACTGCATTATGAGTAACTGCATCACCTGAAGAGATCATTATCACTGGCAAGGAACTGGAAGTTGCTAAAGAGAGTTATAACTTCAAATGAACTTGAAACTGAGTCATGAAGATGAAATTTATACTAATTCAAGAGCAATAAACGTGTATAGTTGCTTTATTTTGTTTTAAACACAGAAAGCGTGCTGTGTGCCAAATTATTCAGTAAAAGCAGTAATCAACAGAAATGCAATGGATTAATATGGAAACAATTAAAAGAAAGGATAATATAAAACCAAAAGAAGCAAGTCAGTTCCATATGGTACAGATATTTTTAAGCAAAGCTAAATATTAATTTAAACAGAGCCAGACCATCAACTGAGCTGTCTCCTCTGTAATGCTGTTAATTAAAAGGAAAAATAATACTTCTCTCCCTTGAACTACAATACTATTTTGTGCCTTTATTTTGGATGGCTTCAAACAATGTTTATGTAACATTTTAATTAATAATGCATATATTCACCTCTTTCATTAAATGATATCTTGGGGCATAAAATTGATAATGATTATCTTTATGGTGAGCCCCCACACTTAGTACAGTAGCAGTAGTTCTCACATACAAATGCTCAGCAAATATATATATATATATATATATATATACATATATATATAAAATATATTTTAATTTGCCAATAAATATGACTATATTTTTTAAATTACGCTAATGGATAAATGCATATAGATCATGTGGCACGTAGATATATTCTTTTTGGTCAGCTTCAGGGAATTAGTAACAAGAAACACTGTATTCTAGAAAAGGCTTACGTTTTCTGCACCTAATGATATCAATCATGTACTTAGGAAAGTAAACGTAGAAAGAAAATGACAGAAATGGAAAAAAATAACAAAAGTAAAATGCAAAGCAAAGAGAACTGTTGTCTCTAATATCGAATCACATGGGAAAAATTTAGTTTGCTTTTATTTTTCCTGCTTCCAACCACAGTTAGCCAGAGAGAAGTGAAAATTGTAACAAAGAAGAGCTTTAACAGAACAAGAGAGGGAAAACACAGTCTATGTAGACCATGTAAATAAAGGAAGTAAAAACAGTTAAGGAGTAAAATATAAAGTAAAACATATGAGATAATTTCAATGATTACATGTTTCACACTTTATTTGGTTACTTATACAAATTTTAAAATACTATATATTATGTAATTTTAATTTTTCCATTAATCAATACCATAAATGAAACCAAAGTGGCTTAACCTCAATCAATCCAGTTTGATGAGCATATTATCTTTGTTTTCTTTCTTTGAATAAAAACATTTGACATGCACTAAGTGTTTAGACATTTTCACTCCAAATACACATGGAAATATTTTTCTATAGTCTGAATCATATTCATGTCTTTGATCAATATCCATGTTTCATACTAATATCTAGAGAGAAAGGGATTATGAATATAAGTATGGTTGCCCTGGTCTGATAATAACATGGAGATGTAACTATGAAAGTCTCCTTGATCCATTATTCATCATTTCTTACATCAAACAGCAGTAATATAAAAGTACTTCAACCTTATCCAATTTAGTAGTAAGTATGTAACAAATTTCGGATGGTGTTCCACATTCTTAAAGAATATTCAACTCCATAGGATATTATTCCTCTAAAATTCATTAAAAAGTTAGAGAGCTATTCAAAATATTGAAAGGTACAGTATAAAAACACAAATTTTCTAAACAGACATGTCTAATTCCACACAGGGAGAGATGTGTGGTCTATTCATCTGGTCCAACAGTCTTTCCCTGCTAGGAACTGTGTGACTCCTTCATGTTGATTTCAAAAGTCATACATGTAGAGTTTCATCTTTCTCAATTACAGCCTTAAGAGTCATCATAATACATTCTTGTCTGAAGATTTTTCTATACTGAGGATACACAAATTAAATATGTGCTGTTATATAAAGATAAATTATGAGAACATTTTTGCTGGGACTTTCCTATATAAGGCAACCTGTCATCAGCTTTGGTGACATGGCTTGGTCTAACCTGAGCAATATATATTAGATAACCTTACTCATGCTCTTCTAATCCTAGATAATTATAATTGCATCTATTTTGCAATATGGCTAGAAGTCTCCAAAGCAGAAAATGAAAAAGCTGGAAATATTAGGAAAAGATCACCTAGTCAAATGACTGGTCTACTCAGTTCTATAAAAAATTTGTGCATTTCCATACTTTTATTTTTTGCATTCAGTGGATTTGTTCCCAGTGAAGGATCCTTTTATTTCATGCAAAATAATCAGACTGCATACCTCTAGGCATTTATATAGTCTATTTTTCCATGCCTCTTAGGCTGTTCTATCTTCTTTTTCACACTCTGGTAGGCAATACCTCTGTATTATTAGAGAGAATCATCAGTCATTATTAAATAATTATTTCCCTTCAGCTGCTCAATTTGGATGACATTAGAGTTGTTCATATGAGAAATAGCTAAAGCAAAAATCAATATATGCAAACTGGAACATCAGCCCTTGTAGATATGAGTCAAGGCTCACACTTTAACCATTATTTATTTTCTCCTTGCATGGCATCTTAATTCACATGTCATGTGTTCTCGTTAGTAATCATTAAGACATCCTCTTACCTCAGTTTTAGCTAGTCTACAAAATAGTGCCCTTTTTAAAGGTTTTCCTTAAATATACACCATGTGTAGACTATGTAATGTATGTTTTATGGGAGATTATCCCAAATAGACTGTGATAATCTTGAAAACTATTTCCTACTCCCTGCCTTCTGGGTTCATGATAATGTATCACCTCCTAGCTTTCTTGAGAATATAGTTAACTGAGAACAGAAGTTATATTTGCCAGCTAAGTGTTGATGCCAGACCCTTCAGATCTCTCATTTCCTTCTGGACCATGACCAACAACGTTCTGTATGATGGCTATCTGTCAGCATGGGTTGCTGCGTAACTGTACAACACAGAGGCCCAGAGGCAATTCGCAGTGAACACATATGCAGACAAGGGATGAACTTTTGTTGTTTCAGTCTATGGAATTTTGAGGATGCTTACTTATGCACAATAACTAGTCTATACTGACCAATACACATATCTTCTATATTTGGTAACCACATTCAGTTTCAGCTTATCTAAACAATAACTATCTCTCTCTTTGAGGTGATTCAGAGGGACTTCCAAAGTAAATTATGTGTTCATAATATAACTCATATTTCAAGGCACACCATTTTAAACACATTTTCCTAATTTGGTGGAAATAGTTCTATTATGATTATAATAATATTATTTTAATAACATGACATAATAATCAGTATGCATTATTTTATTTATTCAGATTTTTATTTGTATAAGGGCATATGCAAGGAAATAGAACTTATTCTAGCCAAATCATGAATTATCTTGTCTGTAAAATGAGATTAAGGTAAAAGTAAGGTTTCCAATAGGTTTATTGAAATATTAATCATGATTGCCACTCCCATTTTGACTTAGTTCTCCAAATTTGACATCTTTTATTATACTGGAGAGCAGTAAAGTAGTTTAAAATATTTCATGTGCATTCTAACATTCATAATTGTAGATTTACAATGAGAAGGGATGGCAGAGTGCATAAAACAGATAGATAAATAATGGAAAGATACATGGAAAGATAGATATGTAGATAAATAAATACATTTATTAAACCATCATTTACCAAGCACCAATTATGTGTAAGGTATAAAGATGCTAAAAACAAAATACAAGTTCAGGGAATACAATAGTTAATATGACAAAAGCAGCCTTTATCACCTAGTGGATATAAACCTATAGATGAAAATAACCAAAACCAAAACCACTTAAAACAAAATTAGGTGATTATTTAGTATACTAGAAGAGTAGATAATCATCATAAATCATTAGCTTATAAATGATTTTTCTATCTCTGTTGAGCTTTAAAAAAACAACATTTTGTTAATACATTCTGGCACAGTGTTCACATTGTAGCACATTTTACAGTAAATAGAAAACAGGGTTACTAATCGAACTGATGTGGAATAGCACATGGAACTCATTTATGCTCAATCTGAACAGTAGACTTAGAATGAACCCAAGCCTCACCTGCCTGAAAGGCTAAGAATATATTTCACATTCATTTTCATTTCTCCAAGTTTTAATTTTAAAATCTTGATGATTACAATTAGGTTTAAGTTTATGACACCTACCAGGTGCATAGCCCATTCTACTCGAGAAGTTAGAAAAAAATCCAGCATCTTTTAACTCAAGCTTAATACCAATATGTACCAAACAAATTACCTTACAAGGCAACTCTTTAGGTCAGAAATTTATCTACAGTGTATGTCAAGCCAAACCACTTATGGCTTGTGTGGAAATTTTGCTTGATTCAATACTTATTCTATCATGGACTAATACACACACACACACACACACACACACACACACACACACACACATCAAAATACAGAAGCGTTTCATTGTTTACATTCAAATTAAAGAACATAGTACTCCACAGAGAAACTGGATTGTTTTAGGTGGTTTATTAGTTTATATTTTAGGAAAAGGAGCAGCAAGAATGCCTTTATATGAATTTTATAAACTATACAGAGGAAATACCAAAATGTAATGTTATTTTGTTCATTACATACTAAAATTCTCAGGTATATCGTTCTTTGGAACTACCTTGGAAAAAAACTAAAGGAAATAAGTGGTCATTACCTCATTTATACCAAAAGCTCATGGTTTTTAAGCAGCATTGAAGCAGAAAGGTCATCTTAGGGTAAGGACTTAAAATTCTTTTCATTAAAATAATACTTCTCTGTGTGTGTATATGTGTGGACTGGGAGCTCTTAAATCATGAATTTTTTAAAAAAAATGGGTATCTTGCAGTGTTTTGAAAGCAATAGATATTTGCAGAGTTTATTCACTGAAGATTTTATCTCCTATACTTGCCAGAGCATAATGAACTTTTTCCTTCTCCTTTGAGATATGTTTCTCATATACAGTTTGTACTTAGGGTCTTGATGAGAAAACCAAAATGAAAGCTTTGAGTGACTTTTAAAATATATAACACAGCCTGAGTGGTTGTCTGAAGAAGATACAGTGAATTTCTACTCTTTATCAAACTCTCCTCCCTTCCGAATCTTTTCTGACCAAATATCTTCAATTTGTTAGGGGTTATTCTTTCCTTTGTCATCTGATAAGCCAAATTCTTACAGCATAAAACAAATAATTTCTCATTTTTTCATATAGATGAATTTAAATCCAATAAAATATCTTTAGGTGGACAAGCATACTATAGAATACATAGTAATTTGTGTACTTTATGTCAACGTTACTCAGATCACAATTGATAAAATGAGTATTGTCCCATGAAATGCTGATTTTTTTTTTAGGATAAGTGCTTTGGGTCAAATAAGTTTAGAATACTCTACATTATACAATATTGCATAGATGTCTTTATGCGAAAATTCAGACTTTTAAATGTACTGATATGTATTTTAAATCACCAATGAAGAGTCATTATAAAGACAATTTTAATTGGGACAGTATATTGGCACCCCATGTGTTTAATATGAATTGTAGATATGTCAAGTTCTTCCATACTATATTTCCACCAATATTAAGCTCACCCTTTTCTTATGATAATCTGAAGTTACTTATTGTTTTATAGTATTTATTGCATATTCACTATTAGAAAAATAGAAAGCTATTTGCTTGATTTATTGATTTTGAACTCAAGGGAAGATCTAAACTGTAACCTTCAAGCAGTAATGTCTAGGTAAATAGGATACTCAGCATCAATAGGCACAAAGTAAGTCACATTTCAGGATATCATGAGAAAAATCTAGAAGAGGATACCTAAGTACAAGCATTTCAGAAAATGCTTCTCCTATATTCATCATGCAACTTAAAATGCATGATGGAAATAATAACTGGGAGCAAATTATTAAATATTACAATAAGAGAAAATGACTTTCTCTTTTAGTATATGAATTATGCAGAATATACTTTATAGAGCTAAGTTAGTGTTATTCATACTTTAGATCTGTTATTGTCCAATGTGCCAACACGAGGTCAATATAAACTAGACTATTTCATCTAACTGTGTTTGCTCTTCAAAAGGTCATACTAAAAGACATATGTCCTAACATTAAGAACAGATATAATATATAGTACTTCCTTGAATTTGACTGTGAAATTCTTTTTTTAAAATTTCATGTAATACCTATTATTTTCCTAAAGAATACAGATATCCCATAAAATACTGTATGGGGAGACTTATTATGAGTTACCCTGTAACTTAACAATTATAACAGAAGGACATACTTTAATGCCTTTAGCCACTAGTCTTCAGAGGCTCCAAAATGTACTAACATTGATTACCTACATATACAGTCATTTTGTCTTTCCTCCTACATGCTTTATATAGATGCAGATTTTATTGTTCATATTCTCTTCTATATGTGTAAATGCAGTTAAATTACTTAAACTCTTTGAGCTGAATCAGAATAGAATCTCCTTCATAGGGTTGCCGTGTTATACATATGCCTTATACAAGCTTTATAAAACTTACTTTCTGGTTATCTTTTAATTGTGTCTTTCCCCATAATATATGACATAAGGCAATAGGGCAAAAGGGCTCTAATATCTATTATGTATTAGATATTAGCATAATATTATGCTACTTCCATCTCTTCTGCCTCATCTCATAACCATGTGAAATTATTCTTTTCCTCTGAGACCTCAAGGATGGTCATCATGTTGTTGGCGTCAGTCTGGCAGAGTCTTTGGAAAAGCACGTAGATGAGCAATTTAGCTAGATAAGAATAGAAACCTACTCCAGTTTGCTATTGAACTTAAAAGTCAATCAGTTAATAAAGATGGTCAAATATTAGCAAAGGCCAGAAATAGTTATTAAGTTAAACGTTCCAAGAACATATGTCTAGTCACAAATATTTTCAATCTACCAAGAAGAGGCAAGGTCAGAAACAAGACTTTCAAGAATGAAGCAAAGTAGAGCACTGAATTATACTTAGTTTTGATTATAGGCAAAATAGAAAATAAACAGATGAAATATCATTATTTTCGGAAAGGTCATAAGAATACAAGAAGTTTTCTTAATCAAATAAAGTAATATAGTGGGTATATTTTTGTTATAAAGATTCCTTCAAATATAAGCAAATGCTTTGCACAAATATGATGTTTTTATTTACAATGTTATGTAGGCATGTGATAGTCACTGTCTCTGAATTATAGTTTTGAATACTGTCATGTCACCATTGTTTATATTTATTTCAACAGAAAAAATATTAGAAACCACAATTTTGCTACAATCAATTCTCAAGAGAAAACTGACTTTCCTGTGACATAATTTGCAGACTGAGAATAGCTCATTAAAACATGAATGGATAAAAAAGCAGAATACTCATAACAATAATCAAATGGTTTTATTCTTTGAAAACTAATTTTTGTGTTTTAAATATTTCTATGTATACAAATAAATAGTATAAATGTATAGACTCTATCCAAACAGAAGCAAAATAGACAATTTAGATAAGAATAGATCAGATAATCATATCTAGAGTTAAGAAGCTACCTTGTGATTTCAGAACAGAAGAGTTGTGTTAGATTGTAGATCATAGTGTTACAAGGAGCCTACATCCCTGATGACATTGTAGATTCTTCATGATACTTTAACCCAGGGCTGCCTAATTCCAGTCTTCTATGACTTGAGAAAAATATAAATTTCTGTTGTGTTTCAGCCAGTTATTTTCAGACCTCATCCATAGAGGCTGAATGCAATTTCAAACAGATATACTTTCCCTACCAGCAAGTTCCATTAAAAAACAAAAAATTCTGATTACAATCTCTATGAGTTAATAGCATGGTCTAGTTACTACAAAAAAAAAATGGCTGTTGCAAAGATATTGTACTCACAAAATATAATAATCAAAAATAATCAAATAATCTTTATACTATGTGCCTATGAAATCACTTCTTGGAAACTGCGTTCATGTCTACACACAATATTTTAAGGAATATACTAATGAACCACAGAATCCATTCATAAAGCAGCCCCAAGGGACCCAGAAATCCATGTCACATGGGGGAGGCAGGGAGAGCACTTTTTAACATACGAAATAGTATTTGGACAGGCACAGTTCCTGTCATGGTACTGGAAAGAAAGTCTAAAAAAAAAAATGTTACTATTTAATGGTGTGTTATAGAATAAAACTATGACCAATGTAAGAGATGATTATTATACCTTCAGTAGAGTGTTCCACAATGGACTAGCCCATTTCCTAATGTAGTGAGTTTCCTGTTGCTTGGAAAATGGGACAAATGATTGATCAGCACCTCCCAAGGATATCGTAGGAGGTATTCCTACAATTCATATAAGATTTGTCCTCATGATCTTTTGGAGTCACTGTAATATTTACAGTCTTTAAAAATTCTCCAATTTTTAAAATAAAATATATATACAGCAAATAACAAATAAGTCTTTTTGAAAGCTTTATTAAAAACAAACAATATGGGGAAAAGTACATCTGATGTATGTGTGAATATGTATACATTTGTGTATATGTAAATTTGTAAATAAAAAATTGCACCCATTTTTTTCAGCTATTGATTTGAAGGTTAAACTAAAATGGATATAAAATAGAGACATAAGAATCAATACACCAGAACAGAACTTACACGGTAACATTCCAACCCTTCTTTTGCTCTCACTCCTACATACTTTCTCCATTTCTCTATCTCCACATATATTTTGCTAGAAAAAAGAAATTTTTTAAAAGACAAAACTAAGACACAAGCAAAAACAACAACAAAACTACAACACAAAGTCATTTTTTTTTTTTTAATCACAAAGCAAAATCCAATGAGCTGGCTGGGTGAATGAATCTACCAGGAGACTAAGTTAAGAAGAAAATATGGCCAAAAGTTAATGTAGAGTTCCCAGTGGATAAACTGAATTCTAATATGCTCCAGGCTATTAGAAGTTCCAGCCTACATTTATGAGAAATAGTTGAGTTACTTAACTAATACTTCAAGACAGACGCTCCTACACTGCTCACTTTACATTCCCCTCAGGCATCTGGAGAATATTTATCTTCCTGCAACTCAAAAGGTATGAGCCACAGAAAGTGGCCAGACATGCATGTGCACTGGCTGAGCTACTTTTCATTACTAATGAAGTGAAGCTGACACACCTAATGAGTTTATTTATTTTCCACCTATCCTACAGTCAGGCTTGAGGGTTCAGCCATGAATCTGACAATGATGATGATAATTACAGGACATATCTCACATTTCTTATCATTAACTACTTTTTCTGCCTCAGTAGTCAGTAAGCCTACATGCCAATCCCAGGGACCATCATTACAGAATTCTTTTTCACTTTTTCTTAAGAAGCATACTTTATAATATGGCATGTGATCTCCTGTGAATTATCGAGAATGAGTAACATCAATTCCTAACAAAGTCCTGGGACAGTAGCACGTAAGCGTCTAGAGTTAATCTTAAAATAACCAGGCAATCACAATCAAAAATCATTTCTAGACAATGGACATGAAGCTGGAGAGGACATGGGAATTCTATTATCCAGAAGTACTCTGAAAAAGATTATAGGAATATACAAGGACAATGAAGGTTATTTTTTCTCATGTGTTACAATTATCTGCTCTTTTTATAAAAGTGATGTAGACAATTCTAAAAATGAAAGCAGGAAGAGGAAAACATTCTTAGCGCTAGTGCATGAACACAACCATTGCTAATGTTGTAATGTTATATCCTTTTAGACTTCTTTTGGTAAACATAAATATTATATAGTTAGAATAGAAAGAACTTTAAGGTAACTTTTGTTGTGTCTTTCTCATTTAATTTAAACTGAAGCATATTCCCTGCTTTGCATGAAATTAGCAAAAATACTATCTATGACAACAAATTTTTGCAATGTAATGTATTAACCAGCCCTCTCTTTTGAAGATTTCTTTTAAATTTTTCCTATAATAAAAGCATTCTATCAATTAAACTGTAAATATAGATATAAATTGTGTGTGTGTGTGTGTATGTGTGTAAAATTCCCCATTTAAGATGAAGATGATTTTCTAAAATAGATTCTCAGAAGTGGAATTATTCAAAGGCATGGGCATTTTAAAGTAGACCTATACAGGCTGAATTATAGGAAACTGCCTTTAAAGTTCTGAATATCTTTTCTTAAAGTATCTGATAAAGCCTGGTATCAATAAAGAATTTGATTTCATAATACAGTTACATATATACAGAGGCTGTATAACCTATTTATTGTGGTTATTATAAGTTCAAAAATTCAGATTTGCTATTTATATAACTGGATTTACTCTTTAAACAAACAAACAAAAAATATTTTGGTTTTCACTGTCCCTTGCATCTTTTTTTTTTTCATAAAAAGTCTATGTCTATGACACATTCTTCTGGATTTTACTTTTTATTAGGAAATATTTACTTAGTTCAATAAATTGGTCAATAAATATGTGATGGCTGGAAAATATTAACCCTTTCTTATTAATGCTTTTTTACTTTATGTACATATCTACAGAACATCCTCAAAGAAATTTTTACTGACGAATGCTTTAGAAATTTCATATGTAGTAATGGGTCAGTAAGAAAGATATTTTGCAAACATAAACATTAGTCCTTATGAAAATCATAAAGTGTTCAATCCATTAGTCTTTGCTATATCAACTTCACACATACACAAACGGTGGGGGAAAGCGGGGGAGAGAGAGAGAGAGAGAGAGAGAAAAATACTAGAATCAACATAACAAAATCTTGAATAATTTCTACATATGCATTTGTCTCAGATCAGAAAAGCCTTAGTTTAAATCCCTGCTTAAGTTCCTAAGAGCTGTTAGTAAGTCACTTAATCTCTTTTTAGGTAACATTTCCAAATGTGTAAAGTGTAAATAAACCACCTACATCATTAGCGAGTCCTAAAGATAACAAGTGAATATTATTATAGAAAGTGTAAAACTGTATGCAAACATGTGAATTTTAAGTATTAAATATTCATTTAAAAAGTGTAAGCAATAATAGAAAATGGAATTATGATAGCAAAATCACTTTTATGGCACATGTGGGAAGAGAAAAAATTGAGAGATGACTTTAGTGTGTGCCTAAAAATATCTTATGTTGGTCATAATGAGATTAAATCATTAATCCTTTCATAAGCAGTATCAGATAAAAAAGTTTCTAATCACTGTAAAAAAAATAAAACACTGACCATCTAGCATCCATTTACATTTCACCTATAAATATGGGATTATTTATAATCCTGTATCCTTCTGTCTCATGTCACACAGTTCCATGGAGCTGATTCCACTCCTGCTCAGAGGTTATAAGGAATCTGGCAGGCCAATGAAAGCTTTGGCAGCCCCTGAACCATGTGACTGATTGAAGATAGGCAGATAGTCCCATCATACCAATGAGACAATTGCAGGTTTGGTGAGATAATTTGATTTGACTGAGAGGTATTCTTTTCTCTGAATTTGAAATTGTGAGCTGGGACCCACTGCAACTATCTTGGCAGAGTGAGAAAGAGAGAGTCTGTATGAAACTGGACAGCAGAAAAAGGAAGCAGAGCCAAGAGATAAAGGAGGAGAGGAGGAAGGGAGAAAAGCTAAACCCTGAGATCCTAACATCAACAGTGTCTAAAGCTAGTGTGCCTAAACCTTCCATCCAGACCTCCATATCCACTCGCCACACTTTTCTATCTTGTTCATTGCATGGACTGGGGGACTCTGTCTGTAAGGACTGCATCAAGGAGCTTCACTGCCTCTGGCTACAAGTCAGTTTTACCAATTGCAAACAGGAGCAGGAGATGGGAGAGATAGAGGAAAATAAAAGAGGGCTATTTAATTATGCTGAGGTGCTGCAACAGGTTTGCTGTATACCCTGACTAAAATCTTAAGTCCTATCAGCTGATCTTCTCCACAGGGATCTGTGTCCAGATCCCAATAACTGCTATCTGCCTTGCTCTCCCAGGCCCTAGGCTTAGTAACAGTTCTTTGTTTATATCCCCTGGGCTGCTCTACCTCTTGTGGCTTCCTACTACCGCATCCACAACTTTCTACATACTCTCTTTGACAACTATTTCTCAAATAACCCAATTTGAATGTTCCATCTATTTTCTGTTTGATTCTTACTGATAAACCAGTCCAACACCGAACTTTTCAATTGCCTGAGTGAATACAGCCCTATTTTATTTTGTTCAAACTAGCACAAACTGTGTTTTCCATCACTTGTAATGGAAAGAACCTTAATAGGTGAAAGCACTACAATGTCTGCGCTCATTGATAAATTCAGAAGTCTGGCTTCTTTTCAGAGGGTTGAATTTATTTTATGAATAAGGCAAAGAGACATCCAAACTTTTAGATAGCAAGATTCAGTAAGTTTCTTTAAGATAGAAAAAAATACTTTCTGGTTCAATGGATGCCCAGTGTAAGTAAAAACAGCAGTTAACCACAGGAAATAATTAAGCTGCTTAATAATCTTATTGTAAGTCATGGTTAAATTTAAATTATCTCTCTGTTATTTATTTCCAAGATAACTCCAGGGGTTATAACACTAATTGGGATCAAAATGAATAAATAAATGAATGAATCAACAAATGAACATTTATTGGTGTATATATATTTAAAATTTATAAAATCCCTCACACACTTTCTCTTAATTAAATGTCACTGTCCTGTGACACAGGTAAGACAAAGACTCTGGATTATTTACAGGCTATGGTAAACCAAATAATGGCTCTCAAAGATATCCCGATCATAATCCTTGGAACGTGTGAATATGTTACCTTATGTGGCAAACAAGACTTTATAGATGTGATTAAGAATTTGAAGATTGGGGGATTATTTAGGACTATCCAAGTTGGTCGTAAATGTAATTATAAATGTCCTCATAAAAAGAGTCAGAAGGAGATTTGACTACCAAAGGTATTGAAGTACCTAATCTGCTTGGCTGGCACTGAAGAGAGAGGAAGGGGCCAAGGAGGCAAGTAATACAAGAAATGCAGCTCCAGAAACTGATAAAGGAAAGAAAATGGATTTTCCTTTAATGCCTCTTGAGGAAGCTGGGTCCTACTATCACCTTGATTTCGGCCCAGTAAAATTGATTTTGGACTTTGACATGTACAACTTTAAGCTAATAAAATGTGTGTTGTTTTAACCCCAAAAGTTTGTGATAGTTTGCAAAAGCAACCATAGGAAATTAATACAGAGGTACATATCTGGTAGGCCATTTAAATCCCAAGGAATTAAATGTCTCTATCTACAATCACAGCCTCTAAGAAAATAATCACCAATGGGTGATTCTTTCCATGTCTTTATATATAGTTAACAATGACATATATTTACTCAGTTAAGGACAATTTTATGTTGATTTAGAGACTGAGTATTCTGCAAGTGTGTATATTACTGTATCCTTTATCTTGTAAATTCTTCGACGATGGCAAGCATATTCTCCTAAGTGGCTGTGCAAAGTTACCAGTAAAATCTCCAGGAGACATTGGCTCTTAAAAGAGTGCTCCAGTCAGCTCACAAGCAGAAAGATCTAACTTCTTAGACTCTCGCTAATAGGTTTTAAACCCAAGTTTTGATGGCTGGTTTGTTTTTGGAGTAGCATTAGTTTCTTGATTACTAATCTAGCTTCTCTCACAAAACACATTTAAATTTAGAAGCTTTAAAAATGAATAAGATAAAAAATCTTTTAGCCCCTGTGGGCCACTAAAAACTGATCAGCCCAAAATACTTTGCCTAGCATCTGAAAGAGAGACATCTGTTTGGGACTTGATTTGGCATATGTTACAAGAGTGAATCCTGGAAGGAAAAATGAAATGAATTGCTTGGCATACAATAGGACTGGAATAGGCCACTCAGGGGACAACTGACTACAGAAGGCAGAAGAAAGAAGCTTCCCACTCTGGAGCTATCAACTAACAATTACTAATGAAGGCAGTACAAGAGGAAAAACCCTGGTCCAGTTATAAAAGCAACCAGACAACTTCTGGGCAGAATCAAAGAAGGCCTCAGAACCATAATAATAGGCCAATTATTAACTAGTGAGTGACTAAACAGTATTTGAGAGTAAAGAGGAACAAGTAACCAACTTAAGCCTGACCAACTAAAATTAGCCAGTTCTGTACAGGAAAAAAGAGAGAGAGGGAGAAGGAGAGAGAGAGAGAGAGAAAGTGTTGGGGAAAAAGAGGTAGGTACTCTTACAAACTCAAATGATCCTACTTATCCTAGAAAAGTATGGTTTTAAAGAAGCACAGAGCAATCAGATTTATTTTTTTTCAGATGTAAATCAGATCACTACTCTTCTCAAAACCCTGGGGAAGGAGTCACTCAGAATTTAATTTAAGCAACTGAGCTTTCATTATCTGACCCCTGACAAACTGGAGGCCACTCTCACCCTGTGCATTATGCTCTAACTGTCCTGGTTTGCTTTACTTTTCTAAAACAAACTTTTTCTCACCTCTGCCCTTTGCATAAGTGAATTGCTCTGCCTGGATGATTATTCTTCCTATCATAGAACGAAAACAACTGGTTTACAGTGTGATATGACAGGCAATCTTATCAGTTAGGTGTGTCTTAACTATAGATGCTCGTAAGAGAAATGACTATCAACACATGTTGTTTCCCTTTCCTTTATTAAGATAGTGTTGACAAAGTTTGTTATAACTTTGCAGTATGTAAGTGTTTTTAAGTGTCTGAAATACTGAAGCAGAACTTTATAATAAAGAATTAACCTGAAAGGGGGAAAGGAGAATGGATTAAGAAATATAAATAGGTAGTTACAAAATAGTCATGGAGATATAAAGTACAGCATAAGGAATATAACCAATAATATTGGAATAACTATGTACGGTATCAGAGGGGTACTAGATTTATTGGGGTGACCACTTTGTGAGTTATACAGATGTCTAATCACTATGTTGTACACCAGAAACTAATATAATATTGAATCCCAGCTATAACTGAAAAATAAAAAAATACTATTAAAAAAAAGAATTAGATTTCAAAAAAAAAAAAAAAAAAAAGAATCAACCTTATCAAAAAGAGGTCTTGCTTTTGCCCATGGAGCTATCTTTTATAATAATTAGAATGTTCTTTCTGAGAAGAAGAATGTCTTTGTTTACCTGAGGGCCTTGGGCCATAGGGGAGAGTTTAAAGGCATAATTTACAGTGGGAGCTTTCAGCCAAGTGGTATCAGCTTCACATCTAGAGGAGCTAGAAACTAAAGGTCAGCCATGAAGGCAGCTAGCCATGTCTATGTAGCTAAGCCTCGGTAAGAACTCTGGATGCCATGGCTCAAGTGAGCTTTCCTGGATGGCAATGCTCCCTGAATATTCTCACACATCATAGCCAAAAAAACAAAAACAAAAACAAAAAACTAGTGCTGTCCATGATTCAACTAGGAATGACAATGGAAAGCTTCACATTTGGAACCCTCCTGTACAGTGCCCCATATGTCTCTTGCCTTGGCTGATTTTAATCCAGATCCTTTTGCCTTAATAAACCATACTATAAGTATTATAGATTTCAGTGATTCCTGTGAGTCCCTCTAGTGAGTTATCAAACCTGAGTGTAGTCTTGGGATCTCTGAACTTCATAAAAACAATTTTTCTTAAGTCAGCTTTAGAAAATAAATAGATCAGGGTATATAAAGCAGCTTTGGTGGCTTGTCTCTTCAAGTACAGCTGACAAAAAATAAAACTTCTACACTTCTATGCAGTGCACTTATGCCAGATTGATAGCTCAAGTCCAGAGAAAATACCTGTGTGAAGTAGCCTTACCCTTGAACAGAAACAGGGAGGCTAAAAGGGCAGTGAAATGAGAAAGGCATTGTATTATCCAATGTTCCATGTGGGTCCTTAAAAGAAATAATTCATTCGAGTCACAGTTCAGAACAGCTCCAGTGAAGTTTCATCACATTGGCATTTAACAGTCACTGTTCTAAAACAATTTTAAAATAAGGTGGAGTAAGAAGAAAAATAGAAAAGTTTGGAAACTTTCCCATAGGAACACATGGATTTGTTATCTGTTTTAAGACATAATGGTTTGAATGCTGGAAATACCTTCATTTACATCTATTCTTGATATGCATAAGAATTAGTACTGTGCATAACTATGTACATGGTATTCTACTTCATGAACTATTTAACAAATTTCTAGGAGTAATTTAGACCACATGTGATTTTCACTTGCTCCAAGCCTAGCCAAAATATAACCCCAGTGAAATGTATTTCTGTTATTCTAGTTGTCCTGTGACAGAGACACCTCTTTCACTGATAGCCCCTGCCCACCTTCTCAGGGACTGTTTTCTCCTCATCCTTTAGGTTTCAACTTAAATGTCCCCTCAGCTGAGAAGCCTTCCTTCACTGCCTATTGAAATTGTATTACCCTCTGTTTACATAAATAATATTTGCCACTATATCTGTTTTTTGTTCTTACAGCAAATATCACAACTTGTACGTCTATACGTCTATATTTTCTGTTTAGGTTTGTAAACATCTATCTCTCAAAATGGACTGTAAGTTTCTTAATGGAGAGATTATGTTCTTTCACCTCACCTTTTATCTTCAGTACAAACACTATGGCTGGCACATGATACCCAAAGAGTTAATGGGACAAATTCTTTAAATGATTTAATTTAGCATTTTGAGCAGAAGGAGATGCTCTAGATAAATTTGATTTGCCATTAATAAATTACCCGTTCTTTCTATGCCTTCTCTGTGGGCTTTCAGGTGTTTGAGCATTGCAAATACAGATCAGACAAGGGCATAAGATGAAAGACTCTTCCAATTAACTCTAGCATTTGTCATAAAACAGATTGAGAAAACAAGGTAAAGTAAATCAATAAACCCATATAGTATCTACTCTCTAGGAGGAGAACCAATCTAACAAGAGAAAAGACGAGAGAAGGATTTAAACAGTTGAGACAGGTGCTTTCATGGACTGAAGAGATTTTGGTTCTCTGAATTTGTTTCTTGGTGTGAAAAATAGAAAAAGAACTCCTTACCCCTTGGGATTGCTGTGAAGATTGTATGTGATAATATAACTGCAGGATTAAGACAATAGTTCATGTGTAACATACTCAATAATTATTAGTTCTCTTTACCCTTATCTCACCTATGAGTGCTTACTTAGTGCTAGAAACTGCCATAGGTACTTTATATAAGTGTATTAATTTCATTTTAACAACTCTATGAACCCAATGCTCTTATTATTATCCTCATTGTATAGGTGAGGAGAGCCAGGTATATCAACATTAAATCATTTGCCTTAGGCTACATAGCATGTAAGTGACATAGTTGGGTTTCAGAGGCAACCAGTCCAGCTCCAGAATCTGTGCTCCTAACCAAAATGCTCTGCTCTCTTTTCAACAAATAAATTAACAACTATGTATTAAATACCTACTTTGTGTCAAGAATTAGGCATTATCTCATCTAGTCCTTGCAACGTTAAGTATCCTCATTTTTTTGCAGGACCTTGAGGCTCTAAATGATTCAGTGATTTATCTAAGATTTTGCAGCTCATAAGCCATAGAACTGTATTCGAATAAATGTCTGTTAAATTCCTGACTTATAAAAGTATTCACCACTTTATAAGATTTTACTAAAGTCTTATTATATCAAAGCCCTTACATATAACTAAGGCTTACATGACATCTCCAAATATACACACAACCCCAGATACTCCGGTATGCAAATATTTGTGCTAATTTTAAATTGCTATTAATATTATTTTATAATTTGTATAAAAGAAAAATATACCTATCCCTACACTTATTCAGTTGTTATTATTATTTCTAAATAGTGATTATAATAATATTACTATTATTAATGCTAATAATAATACTAAAAACTTAGTACCAATGTATTTGCTATAATCACCCCTTTTTCTTAAAACAATGACAAACTTATAAAACTATAGCTTTAATGACTTATTCATTTGTTGGTTTACTCACTTACTACTTTATCAATGCAGGAACACTCATTTTAAAATAGTATTGAACACTTTTGTGATACTTCTCCATAGGTGGTAAATGTATCTAACTCCCATTGATTGGCCCCAAAATGCCTTTAATGCTCTCTAATCAGAGAATTCAGTTCAGTTATTTCTGCATTTGGTGAATATTAGTTGATTATATTTTAACATTCATTTATTTTCATTTAATTATAATACTAACATATTTAGAAAATACAAAGAGTAAAAATACTAGTAATCTCATTATATTAAATTAACTCATCAGTTTGTTTTTTTTTTAAATATATCCTTTCAGTCTTTTTAAAATTAAAATGCACCTACTTCATGTCATGAGTACAATTTCATACCTTTCTTGGTGCCACTGTCTTCAACCGTTGATACGACTGCAAAACATTTGTTAAATAAAAGGTCATATTTTACTTGCCATTACCCTAAGATCCTATTTTGGGAAATAGTTATAGTTAATGAAATTATAGTCCTTCATTTGTTGTTTTGTAAAACATGATTTAATAAACATCTGGATAAATACAGCTTTTTCTATATTGGGATTATTTTCTTAGGAAAGGTTTTTAGAAATAAGATCACTAAATCAAAGGGTGTGGAAACTTTTTTGTGGGCCTTGGTATCTTCCTCTCAAAAAGTAACATTCCACTTGAAACTATAAAACAGACTAACTTATTGGACTCTACTAAAAGAGGAAAAGGAAAAAGACATATTCAGTAACTGCAAAAATAATCTACTTCTTATTCCTGGCAGGAAACATAGGTACAGTCATTATTAAATCTACAGAGCTGTTCAGAGAATCTTAAGTATAAGTAGTTCTGGACTTGAGTAAAGAAAATGTAGTGTGGTTATTCAGAACACAGACTTATTTCTCCATTAAAAAAAAAGAAAGGGCTATAGCTAAGTTTCAGGCTACTTGCAAAGGCCTATTTGGTTCATAAAGTAGCCAAACTATAGAAACAATAATGCTGTAGAACTTCCCATCGCATAGTTTTAAAAGATCCCACTCAGGTCCCCGCTCAGACACTGAGCACATCTCTCAAAATATCTCTCTCTCTCTCTCTCTCTCTCTCTCTCTCTCTCTCTCTCTCTCTCTCTCTCTCTCTCTCTATATATATATATATATATATATATATATATATATATATTTTAAGCTAGAGATCACTTTAGGTATGACATAGTGCAACCCCCTTACTTAATGATGAGGAAGCTAAGAATAGCCTTGGTAGACAGTGAGTTCTAGGCCATGCAACTGGCCTTGTATGCCTACTCAAGTAAGCTTCTGCAATACTGGAGAGAGTGTTCTAGCGGGTAACTTGTGGAAGAGAGAGAAGATCAGAAAACTAAAGCAGCATATAAAGCAGCACAGCTAACACAGTGGACTGAATGAAGGAAATGTTCACTGGAAGTGGAGACTGTTAGTAAACTACGAAATTCAATGGAAGCAGTTTAGGAAAAAAGGGAGAAAATAGTATGCGGAGCAGGTGAAGCTAGGTGATATTTTGAGATATTGACTTTGTTTTGTTTGTGTTTTTCTTTGTGTTTCCCTTATTTTATTTTTAGCACAATTCAGATGGGTTATCTGCTCCTGACTTTGTTGTCTCAGGGGAGGGATATGCCACACAGGAAAGCCCAAGTAGAGTTCAGTTCTCTCTGGCTTTTGTTTTTCAAAAGGCTGAATGCTTAGGAGAATTGAAAGTGTTAGCAAATAGGAAGGACAGAAGGGTATCAACAAAAGAGGAGTGGAAAAAACATTAAAGAAGAAAAAGTTAGCTTCAGGCTGAAGTGTTTCAACTGGGCTGGCTGAAGAGAGGAGAGGTGTGGTAAGTAGACTATATATCCCCAGCATAGGTACTCGAAGAGTCCAGAAGCAGGGCCAAGGGATTGGGAGTTCCTCAACACAGGGCCTCACCTAATAGCTCCCATCTCCAAATCAGAACCTGCAGGAATTATGTGGAGGAAACTATAAATACTTCAATATCTGCATAAACCAATACACACTGTCCACAACTCTTTCTCCTGTGACACCATTGCACAGTGTAAATCTGGGGATCATGGCACAATCCCACAGAGCTGGGGAAGGAGGCAAACTCTACCAAAGGCTTAGATTAATATTTTTCTGGCTTGAGAAAAAACAAAATCAGAATACAAATTAGGTGAGCTATAAAAAGTAAATTTTAGCACCTCTGAGATTGAGACTAAGATTCATACCTAAATCATAAGGTTATCTTGCTTCGAAGGAACTAATTTATAAACGTCTGATCTCCATTACATTCTCTTAACACTTTTCTCATAAGATATTTATTTTTAGATTAATTCTTATTCTAAGTGCAAACCTTATCAGGTAAGTTAGAACCCTTCCTTGTTCTTAAGATAAAGCTCAAACTGCTTTGAATGGCTCTTCATGACTTCTCTGCATCAACTTCAAGGTCATCTATCCTTGCTCTTCTCCTCTTCACTTTGTGCTGCAGGGATGCCCAAAGACTGGCAAGTTGACAAACACAATTTGCATTCCTGATAGCACAGGCTACACTCTGCCTTGAGTGTCCTTCACTTACCCCTGATGCACCAAGGCTACTCTTTCAACTATCAGAGCTGCAGGGGATGTGAATCATATGATCCGACCCCCTCCCAATCTTTCTGACCCTCTTTCAAGGCAGAAGAAATATGTTTTATCTTCATACCTAGTAGCTAATGTCAAGGCCCAGGGCAGGCTGCTCCAAGATGTGGTATATTGATTATTTTGAATGAAAGATACTTAAGAAATCGTCTGTGCAAGAAGAAAACTCTGACCTCTCTGTCTCTCTAAAGGAGATAAATCTCCCATGTGATAGGTACCCTGACTGCTCCTGAGGGCTGATAGAACCTTATTATAAAATTTTTTTAAAAAAAATCCAGAGTCAGACTCCTATATAAACAAACCTCGTAAGGCCTTTACTGATTTACTAAGAAGCCCAAACTTTGCTTCAACACCTCACTAACGAATGCCCAAACCTTGCTTAGAATTCTTTCTAATGAGCACTAACTTTCTTTGTCCTGTCAGTTTCTCACAAATTTATTGTTTCTTTGTCTAAAAAGTGTAAAGAGGTGCCTGGTTTGATAATCTCTTTGAACATTTTATAATCTGAGCATCATATTATGATTCTCCTGTGCACATGTATTAACTTGGTCTTTCTCTTATTACTCAAGTCTTCTCTGTCAATTTTATTATTTTATTACTAGGCCAGCCGAAAAAAACTAAAAATGAGTAGGGTGGGGGAATTCTACCCCTTCCCATCACTAACATGTTGCTGGTGCACAGTATACACTTTAAAAATGATGGATGAAGGGAGGGAAGAAATGAACAAGGGAAGGAAGGAGTAAGAAAAATAAGGAGAGAGGGAGGAGAGAGGAAAGATTATAAATTCCTGTGGTTGATTAATGGCAGATTTAGGACCAGCCTTCACTTCCTCTGACCACTAGCCCAGTGCTCTTTCAGAAGGTCTTTGGGGATTAGTCAGTCACCTGAGAAACTGGTTTCTTGGCAAGATTACTTTGCTGCTTTTCATCATATGTTGTTTTAGATTCAGAACACTACCCCTGTCATATAAATGCAGGCAATTAAATATTTTCCACATAAGCCATTCCCTCTTCTGGAAGAACTCGGATTGTTTAATAACCCTGAGGAGGAAGAAAAAACTCCTGGAATTTCATTTTTTATGATAAATTAGATATTTGATGATTTAGATTAAACTTGCAGTGGCAAATAAACTACCACCATGTCCCAAGACGTATACATTATGGTATGGATGTCAGATCCTTTACAGTAAGTTTTCAAAATGACTCTCAAACATGTAACAACATCATTCCAGATTAAATGACAGTTTTGAGCATGTGAAAACCCTAAACAGCATTTATAGGAGTTAGAGACACTAATATAAAACAGTGAATAACCACGCCATGCTTAATTTGCAGTTCTTTTTCATTTCCCTGCAGACAGCTCAGTGTCTCTTTGCTATTTAGAAGCTTGTTTTACAACCTCCATGAGCATTTCTGCCTCCATCTGGGCAGGTACAATCCATTCTGTCTGCTACTGAGTTACTCATTGCCATCACACAAATTTGCAATTCAAGGAGAGACCAGTTGGCCTGACTTTTTTCTAATAAAGGTGGTAAGAAGAGTCCAGAATAAGTCTTCCTAGTATGTGCCACCCTGGCAAGCAGATTATTTAGAGTTGAAAACAATTAAAACCCAACAAACTCAAGAAGAGCTGAAATGTTTGTTTGTTTGTTTGTTTGTTTGTTGGCTTTTTACCTCCCCCTTAACTGCCTAAAGGAATTCAGACAGAAAAACCTGCTTCAGGAAGGGAACCTTAGCATATATGAATTAAGTGTGGCAGACAGGGAGAAATCTAGCAAAGCCTGTTTATTGGACACCCCTCTGTGTCCCATAGTTCTTGGGAATCCAGCATGAATTTGTTTACCACATCTTTGCTTCTTCTCATCTGCTTGTGACTTGCCTACCTTCCCTTTGAAGTCCCTCTCCTTAGTTCAGAATGGCACATAAGCCTCCACTGTCCAATGGGCCCTAGGGCCTCATATTCTTACAGAAGCCCAATATGTACACATGTAACAAATTTGGTCATTTTCTTCTGTTAACCTGTGTCATGTTAATTTGACTATTAGTTCAGCCAGAAGAATTTAGAAAGCTGAAGGAAAATTGTTTTTCTGCCCCAAAGAGCTATGCTGTTATGATCTAGGGATGCACTTTACATGTCTGCTCTGAACTCCCTCATGTGTTGTCAGTGGCTACATAGTTCACATGATGAAGAAAAATGAATACTCTTGTCAGAGTCATGGCACAGCATAACACTACTTTCCTAATTACTTGGCTCCAAGGTTGGATCGAGCTAACATAGGGCTCAAATATAACTGATTAGCAAGTATAGTATTAGTCAATGATTTCAAATGTAAAATGTTTTTATGTTGAGGCAAGACAAATGAGGCAAATATAAATCAAATAGATGCTTAAAATAATAAAAGATAGTAGCAGGACCTGGCAATATGACTAATTTTCATGAAGCAAGACTGCATCATATTCAGGATATATTTATGAACATCCACTCCTTTCTCTTGCAATCTATAGCCTTTTTCTCTTTAATTTATCACATAGCATAATTCCCAAGACCCATCATTTTAACCATCCTTTCCTATAACTTCAACTATTTTTCTCTATATTCTTTGTCCATCTGATTCAGTACTGGAGACAAACTTCCATCCTAGTTAATCCAAATATCTACATTCTACATTCTATAACCAGGAACAATAGACACTTATTGAGCACTTGTATTTAAGACACTGTGCTAAGCATGTTATAGATATTATTTCATTTAATACTCAGAGAAATCCAATGATAGGCACCTTAAATTTTTTACCTCTATTCAGAACTTCTTAAGTTCCCGAATATTTCCTCAGTTGTCTAACAAACCCTTCAAATGTAACCTTCCTCCAACTAAGACTGTGTTTCCACCTGTATCACCCTAACCTATGTCAAGAATTAGAGACTCTTTCTCATCTCTTCTCTCTCCTGCCCAACATCTTGTTACAAAGCTTTAAGAATGCACCACCAATTTCTCATCTGTATTACTTATTCTCCATTTTCATTGCTACTGCTTTACTTTAGACCTGAATTACTTCTCATCTATATTACAACATTATGTTACACAGTTTAACTGACTTTATTTACCTCTTTCTAATATATTCTCCATAATACTGCCAGAAGGATCTTCCTAAAATATAATCTCAACATGCCACTCCCATGTTTCATGGGGTTCCCCAAAGTCATCTGTTTAAGCCCAAAGCCCTTTGCAAGGTTTAAAAGACTCTGTTTAAACCTGAATCTATAGCCTCCTAATCTACTAGTTGTACAAGAACTATTAACTAGCCCATCATTAGCAGTTTTTTTTTTTTTTTTTTACATATTTCTTGGTGTTAATGAATTTATTTGCTCTGATTTGAGGCATCAGTGGGATAGTAGCAGGAGAAGACAGCATAGTGTAATGTTACATGTACAAGAATTTGACACAAGTATAGGTCCACATGCGGGGACCAGAAATATTTTGGAGGGAAGGAATAAGGGAGGGCTGACAGGAATATAATAGTTCTTCCTGGATAATGTAAAGATTTGGAGAGAGAAATACCTTTAGCTATCTGAAAACTACAACACTTTTAATAAGCAGCTAAACTTGCTAACTGAAACATGTTTTATCTCTTTGAATCATTTTGGCCTACACATGACTTTCATCTTTTATTTCATTGCTTAATGCTGATCAACATGGCTGTCTTTCAGCAAAACAGAACCTAAAGGCAGTATGCCCAGATAGTGACAGTCATTTGCAAATAGACAAGCTAATGAGACTCTTAGAAAGGCCTCTAAATGACTAACATGAGCTAGAAGGGTCCATCAAATAAATGTCTACTTTTGTGCATTTTCTTTAATTGACTTTGACGGACAGGTTGACTAAACTTTGATGTCAAGGGCTGTCTTTTCAATTCTGTCACAAGCTGTAAGCAACTTCATGCTGAGTATGAAAAAGAAATGAACTTTTCTGCATTAAAGGAATAGGAAATAATTTAATTATTAAAAAAATTCAGATAATCTTTTGTTCCAAATATTTATATTTGGAATTCCAGAATATACTTTCATATATTTAAAAAATCTTCTATTACTTTGCTTTTTGTAACAAAGGGATAAAAAAGCAAAATAATAAAAGTAAGACAATAAAGAGTTTAATTTATTTTGAATTCAATTTAAAGAGTTTACAACATCATATTTATATGCCTTAATCTAAAATTGCTTCAATTTCCACAATGTTTGTGCAAGAAGTGATTCAATTTCAGATTAATTCAGATTGCCTTGGTAATGAAGCTATTGTCTGCTGAATAAATCCATCATGATAACAATGCTGTCCATTTAAAGTGGAATGTTCTTTGTTTTCTGAAATCCGTGGTTTGATACTGGTTTTTATTTTGCTAAACATTTATATCACTGCTTTGTAGTTATCTCTCTTTAAGAGACATTGTCAAAATCCAAGAGAGTGATACTCATCAATACTGGTGTTTAGTTTTCGTTTTAAAAATACCTTTTTTTTTTCAAGATTAGATACAAAAAGTACAAAAGAGAATACATATGTGTTTGTGACCTACAAATTCCTGGGAGATATTTTCAGCAACTGGGATTAAGGTAGGGATTAATACATTATACATGATAATGCAAATAGCTTTACAATGATGAGGACATTCAAATGAGATAACAATGTGCATTTTTTTTTAATCTTTACTAGCGATCTCAAATATGGAACTGTCAAACCATTCTGTGTGCTAAAAAGGGCTCAGTGCAGTACTCTGTTATATGACCTATTTTATTCTCTTATCCCATTTGTAGCCCTACTGTAGTTAATATCTAGAAAAAAAATTAGATCAGAACAATAGGGAAGAAGCAATATAAAAGTTAATGAAATATGATAAACCTTGATGCATACAAACACTTGAAATCCTTTTTTATACTTGCATAAAAATAGAAATATGTTCTTAATATTTTCATAGCATAATGATGCAGGTCAAAAAACACATAGTGAAGAGTCTATTCATATTTCATAATAAGCAATCAGCAATTGTATCTAAATCAAGTTAGCTAACAGATATAGATTCTGGAGGTATAGAGGGGTTAATTATGAATTTTTCATCTGCATTATTTTAACATCTTGGAAAGTTGTTTCTTATTGTTAAACTATCTGATTACTTTATAATTTAGTTGTTTGCCAGAAATCAAAATCTTTGACTCTAGTTAGAAAACCTATTGAAATAATGGGAAGTACAAAAAAAAAAAAAAAGCTATTGTTATATAGGAAAAGAGGGACAGCTATACTCTGTTAGGAAAACAACAAAAAAAGGGCTATGTTCTAGTAGCTAATTAAAAAGTATAAAAAAGAATCACATCAGACAAAACAAGTATTTTGTTCTACAAAGACAGATAGCGAGGAGAAAAAAGACATGAAACTCATGAATGAGATTAATATTAAGACCTATAAATTTCTTTCATGATTCAGTCCCTTTAACTATTTAATACAAAATAGTTTTCACAGTATTTCTATTAATATCCTTCAGGTGTAAATTAATGAAAGCATTAGGAAACCAGGCTTCTTCCATTATCTGAAAAGAAGAATGATATTTGATAGTCTTAAAACCATGCTATTAGACATGGTTTTATTTAAATCATGGTTTTATTTAAATAACCCTCTGAAGAGGGCAGCACACACATCATCATCATTTAATAAACAATAAAATTAAAACTCAGAGAAGTTAAGTTCTTTGAAGATGGTCACATGGAACTACACTATAGTGGAATAAAAATGAGTTCTCTACTGCTTGAAGATACAGTGATTTCCCTGTTTGATCTATGAATTTTTTAATCTGTAAAATAGTGATGGTAATAACAATCACCAAGGGTTTTTAGGGTATTAATGAAACAGTGGATATATGGGGCTTAATATATTACCTGACATATGGTTAATATTGTTATTATTATTGCATAACTGGTCAGTCACTTTTGAACATATTTTACTAGTTGGCTAAGGCTGTCATAACAATATACCACAGATCAGGTGGCTTAACCAACAGAAATTTATTTTCTCACAATTCTGGAGGCTAGAAGTCCAAGATCAACGTTCTGGCAAATTTGGTATCTGATGAGAAATCTCTTTCTAGTTTGCAGACCAGAGCCTTCTCACTGTGTCCTCATATGGCCTTTCCTTTGTGAGTACACACTCCTGTTATCTCTGCCTCTTCTTTTTAAGAACACCACTCCTATTGAATTAGAACCCTATTCTTATGACCTCAGTTAACCTTAATTACCTCTTTAAAGGGTTTATCTGTAAATAGAGTCACATTGAGGGTTCAGGCTTCGACTTATGGATTTGGGAGGAATTGTTCACTCCATAACATTCTGCCCTTTGGCTCCCAAAATTCAAATCCTTCTGGCGTGCAAAATACAGTCACCCCATATCAATAGTCACCAAAGTTTTAACCCACTCCATCATGAACTCCAAATCTAACATCTAAATCAGGTAGGGGTGAGACTATTGATATAATTCATCCTAAAGAAAAATTTGTCTCCATCTGTGAACCTGTGAAACAGACAAGATATGTGTTTCCAAAATACATGGTGGGATAGACATAAAACAGACATTTAATGTTCCAAATGGGAGACATCAGAAAGAAGAAAGGGATGAGGGGGTCCCAAGAAATTTTGAAATCTGTCAAAGCAAATTCCATTAGATCTCAAGGTCTGAGAATAATCTTCTGTGGCTTTATGTTCTGCTTTTCAGGTTCATCTGGGCAGCAGCCCTACCTTCTTGTCCCACTTGGGCAGAGACACTTGATGGAGGCCCACTCCCTTTGGCCATGGTTGGCAGCCTGGCCCTTCAGGCTCTGGGCTGATTCTAAATTATCTTCAGGGTCATTTTTCCCTTTTCTTAAAGATAAGGCAGGTCCACAGCTGGATAGTGAATAGCAGTACTGAATTGTCCTATAGAATCCCAGAAGTCCAAAACCTTCCTTTATTTCATCCAGTCTCTGTATCCTTTAGTCCAAACTGGCAGTTACAATCTATGATGACAATCTATGATGATATAATCCCATCTCTATTCCTGACTTCTGCTGAGATGGCTGAATAATCCATGCATAATATCTTCGTGGAGTGATTGCCGAGCCATACCTTTGGTGTTCTCTCCAAAACATGCTTTCTAATTTTTTACAAAGTGGATAGGCTGAGAATTTTTCAAATCTTGAAGCACTGGTTCCTTTTTGCTTAATTATTCCTCTTCAATTCATCTCTCTCCTCTCCAATTTTACTATAAGTAGTTTATACTATAGACTATAACACACATTATACTATTTCGCATCTCCATGACTTTGCTCATTCTGGTATTCTGGAATATATACTGTTAAGAAACAAGAGATCTCAGGCAAAAATTGAACCACCAAGTAGGGACCATTAAATAGCAGGACACTTTGCTCTGTCACACTTATGTAAGAGCAACTTAGATTTAAAGACAATAAACTTCACTTTTCCTAAAACTAATAACGTATGTCACCTATACTTTAATTGAAAAAAAAAAAAAAACTTTGATTTTTTAAATCATTTTCCTGCCACTTGTTTCAGCAAATCCTATGTGTGTAGCTATATCCCTTTTTTAGTTCCATGGGGGTGAGTAAGGAGATGCGCCTTATTGATCTACAGTTGGAAGGCTATCAAAGACTCTAAGAATGCTGACAGTCAAGAAATGACATACAAGAAATCATTCATTCTTCTGCTAGAACCTCACTCAAAGACTTACTATTCCATTCACCCTTAAAATTGAAATCATTGTTTACAAACTGATTTTCCTTGACTCCATCATCATATTATAAAGCTTCTATTTTCCAGACATGCAAAAGAACTTCCTATTTCTGCTTATGTCATGTTCTTTCATACCTCTGGGCTGCCATGCTTTTTTCATATATTTAATTATAAGTTTGATGCTCCCTAATAGTCTTTCCTCTGCCTAAAAAGACTTAGACTTCCAGCCCCAGATTAGATGGCATTTCCTCTATGTGGTCTTTTCTGATATCTTCACAGAATTGTAATTGTGATAATGTAATTATTTATTAGTTTACAGTCTTTCTTCTCCCACTTGCATGTGAGGTCTTCAGGGCAAATGTTCCCTCTTATTAATTTCTCTCATCTTCAAGGCTAAATATAATATTTAGTATATAGAAAGTACTTAATAAGTGAATGTGTGATAAATGAATCAATTACTGCAGTACATTTCTATCCCAACCTTCCTGAATTCCTTCTGAGCTGAAAGCTGGCGTTTGCCTTTATTAAGACCTATAGTGTTCAAAACCCACTCTACATTGAGAAATTAAATAAAGGGGCTAAGTTCTCATTCAGTATTTATAAAAATTAAGCTCTATTAGTGTGGTTCAGAATAGTTTATGACTGTGTTTGTCAATAGTTGCAAAACTAATCAGGATTGTTTACTCTGCATTAGAAGATCAATGTAATTATAAAAATCATTTATGACGTACTATACTACACTTTACAATTTTTCCATTGTTTTGTGTCTGCCTCTACTTTGGTCACCTTCTTCCCCTCTGCAGTTTCAAAATCTTATGTGTAGCTGGTTAACTATTTGCCAAAACCATTTTTCCTTCCTGGACACACAGGTAGATTATGTTTCTCAGCCTCCATTGTTTTGGTCAGTTCTAGCCAATGAAATGTAAGTGAAAGTGTGTTACACCACTTACGAACCTGGCCAACAAAAAGCCCTGCATGTTTTCCTTTATGCCTTTTTTCTCTTCCACCAGCTACATCCAACTAAATAGGGTGATCTTAAAAGTCACATTTTGAAAAGAGCAAAAAAGAAGATCCTTGAATCTCTACTTGAATGAGAGTTGACCATGTACAGGTCTCCAAATTTTCTACTTTAAATGACTAAAAGATATAATTCTACTGTGCTTAAACTATTACATATATTGGGATTTGTTTGTTGTTAAAACTAGTATTATCCTAACTAATATTTGTTTTTGGTTATATGTGAAGACATTTAACAAGATTTCAGTGCCTAATGAAATCATAAAACAAGCCTTGAAACTTTGTACGTGTATATGTATAAGAAATAGGAATGGGGAAGGAGGGTTTGTGAGACTGTGGCTAGTGGCTGCTGTAATGATAAAGCATTGCTGACAGACCTTCCATTACCTCAGATTGTCCCTATTTAACAGGCAGCTCTCATGCAGCTGTGCTCCTGCTGTTCACAAAACTTACTTTGAATATATAATGCCAATTATAGAGACTGAACATGTCAAGATTTTGACAGGTGTCTAGATAGTTATGCAATTAATTTTATTTATGCATTTTCTGCTTTAAATGCCCCCGAAAAGAAGAAAACTGACTAATGCGTCATAAAAGGAACATTCATATTTACCTCTTCACTCCAAATCATCACCACTCTTCTTCACCACAAAAATCATCACCACAAAAAAGGAGGGGGATGAGAAAGGGAAGAAAGAAAAAAAAATACAGTTAAAGTAAAATAAGCTGATTCAGTAATGAAGTTTAATACGGAATACAAACTGACAAATGTCAGTGGAAAGTTCTCAAGCTAGTCATTAGTTCAAAACTATATATAAAAAAAACAACTTAGAGATTGTGACCAGTGCCAGAGAAGGTTGAAAGATCTGACACTTCTTGGAATTCAAAGACAGCAGGGAATTTATTAGCATTTAGATATACAGATTTAACTACACAGCAATCATTATTTTATTGTTATTCTTCAAAACTAAGAAACAAGCTTTAATCTTATTCCTTTCTCAATGATTGTGTGATATAGCTTAGAACAGCATATAATCACAACACAAGTGACTCTTTGGCACTTACATGGTAATGATACTGTGCAATTAAATTATCTAATATTGTGTGATAAGCCCAGGCAAGATAATCTCACTAAATCAGAAAATAAATCTTTAAAATTAAATAGATAGTTTATACAATGTAACACCTAAATTTTATACTATTATATTGAAAGGTTTTTTTTTTTTTTAACTTATTTTATCTATATTCCCTATTAGAGAGTGAGCAACTGGAAGGTTTATTGATGATCGTCCTTCCCTGCTGCCTAAAACAATTCCTGGCACAAAAGAAATGCTAAGTAAATATTTCTTGAGTCAGTGACTAAAACGCAGTCATTATACTGATCTCAGTGCTTTGGGAAATTTAAATGAGAGATTATGTGAAGACCATTGTGTTGTAAGTACCAGGAAGTATGCTCAGAAACAGAAGCAACAAGGGAGTGACAGAATAATAAAATACTGCTCTTGTAGTAGCCAACCAACCATGAGATAAGATAAAGCACATATTAAGCATGCCCTCTGCTAATGAGAAGTTGCACACACTGGAATATTAAGGGGCAAGATCAAGAGCCAAGGAATCTCAGGCTGGGTCCCAGAGTGCCAACACAATAGTCAAACCAGTAGTTTGGTAGGGAGCATGCTCTGTAGCAGAAATGCAGTCAAATAACTCAAGACTAGATTCTGGAGCTAAGAGAACATTGCCTTCATAAGACACTAAGGCATTCTTTGGTACTGTAGAATTAACTACAGGTTTAAAAACTCTAAAATAAAGATTCAAGGAGATAAACTGTATGTGAAAAATAAAACCTAGTTTTGTCCTGCATGTTAATGATGACAGATCAGGTGAGAGATTTTGTGGAAGGTAAGGTACAATGAAGAAAGCCTTACAGGTTATATGGATTGTGACATTATCTAGATATCAGAAGTTAAGAAGTCTACTTAATGTAGACTGAAGAAAAGTTTTATTTGGATAGCCTGATGTGTTATTTTAAAGTTGACTTTGAATGTTTTTAAGCAAAACTAGGACTGTAAGGTTTATCTTAGGATTCATTATTTCTATTGTCTAAGATTTGTCTTCTTCACACTGTGAATACATGACAAATAAGTGTCATAGCAAGGAGAGTTGAAATAAGTATTACAAATTTATGTAATACTATAGAGGATGATGACCTGATAGGAAAACAGAGCCAGAGAAAGATGGTCGGGAGAACAGTATGAAAAGTAAGAAGGGCAAGGTGAGATGATTCAAAGTCCAGTAAACAATATCTAGGCAACTGCCATACGGTTCTTTTTAAGGGCTTTGTGCTTTTTTTCAGGCTAAGATTGTCTTCCCAAAGTATATCGGGCATTCATGGATAATATATTTATGAAAGAATGCATTAATTCATTATAGTATACATTCTACCATGTATAATGGCTCAATGGCAATAGTTAAACAAGTGAAGCTTATTTATCTTTCACATGACATCCAGCAGAGAAGCAGTTTCATACTGTTTTGCTCTATGAATTAAGCCAGAAAGCCAGGCTCCTTAGATATTGTTTTATTACTTTCAGACAGTTGTCCTTGTCTATATGATATAAGGTGGTTCACTAGGACATTCCATTCCACATTCATTTTCCAAGTTACTACAGGAAGAAGGAAGAGCAGTATATGCATCTACCCTTTAAGGACATGACCTAGAAATGGCACACAATACTGTAGCTCATATTTTATTGTCTAGAATTTAGACACATAGCCAAACTTAGATAGAAAGGACCAGAAATAAATAAATAAACACACACACACACACACATATATATATATATATATATATGATTTAACTGAAAGAGGATTTTCAGCCATTCAGCAGAACTGATAAAAATCAGCAAGCACACATTGGTGAAAAACAACAAAAATTTGCAAAAGATAATTTGAGACATTTTTCAGAAAATTTCTGAGTAGCTTTACAAAGCAGATGAAATAGTCTTACTCCACTGACGCCTTTCGAAGTCTAACTCTGCAGGTAATGGTGAATTAAGTGTTCAGGAGCTTACACAAAACAAATACAGGCTGATTGTTCCCATATGTGCTTGTGCTGCTGGCTGCCATAAAACAAAACCTTTCCCGACTGAAAAATTGAATTATCCTTGGATTAGGAAGCAGCTGTACCAGTTACATGCTTATTCAGTGCCAAGATTGAGTTCTGGCCCTATTATTACCCAAATTCAAAACTTGTTGAGCCATTAACTTCTATAAATCTATTTTTATTAATCTGTAGAATGGGGATATTAACTGCTGAGAAGAACTAGAATGAAAATCTGATAAACTAATACATATGAAAGAAACTGGTTATTAGCTTTTTAATATGCCCCAGTCAAATTAGAATTCTATTGTTATTAACTGAGGCAGTATTTATTTATTTATTTATTTATTTATACCTATTTTTTTCTATTAACTTCTTATATGTTCATGGAATCAAAATCTTTGCAGTTATTCTATTGCCAAATAAATGTAGAGAATCATTATTGAAGCTTATTTGTTTCTTAGTCATTTATCTTAACAGTTACTGAATGAAGTTGTTCAATTTGACCCATAATAAAGCTCCAGAATTAGACTATGTAAAACTTAAAGCTTCAAAGAAAAAAAAATATTAAGCCCCAGTTAGTGGTGTGTAACAGAATTGTTCTTCCACATAATCATGTATAAAATGTGGATTCTTAGGACCCGACTGTCACGAGCAAGGAAGGTGGCTACAGAAGTACCACCCTTGGACAAATTTATGTCTTTCCACAATTCCAGGTTTATTTAGTGGTACCTTCTCAGGTAAACCAATCAGTTATCCACATATGTTAACACACAACACAGAGAGGTAAGATACAGAGGCTTATGGGACAGAGTGAAAAAGTAAAAGTCCTCTGTGTTCCTGAAGCAAGCTCTGGAATTGGCAGCACAGATGAGCTCACATTGGTCCCAAGCCAGTAGCTACAATGGGCAGAAGGTCAGAGTCTTTGGCTCTTAGCACACCTGTTCGTGATGCTGTCAGGTCAGGCTTGAGCATGATCTGTCTGAGGTGTTAAGCTTCTACAGTCTTTACAGGGTGGAATCTTTTTTTTTTATTGGATCGTGCAGTCCTGGATTACAGACTGCGGTTGTGGCTGATTTTTCTGTGGTTTTGAATGTTCTGGTCACACCTTAAGGGTTTCTGCCATGTGACTTGGTTGTTTGCCAGTTGACATTACTGTCATGGTTCTCAATGAAGTCCACTTAGTAAAGTCCAAAGAGTCCTCCATTCTTTATGCCCTGTACACTGAATCCAACCTGTCCTACAAAAACAACATCCTGAGAACAGCATCCTATAACCTATATATTCTATAAATCCTCCAAGTTTGTAAACACTTTAAAGCTTGAGAACTATTTAGCCTAAAGATGCAAATATGAAAAAGCTTGTAATGAAGGCACATTACCATGTGGGCGATGTGAACAAACTGAAGTTAAAAGTCTATTTTCCTTGGCCTGATGATTAGAAAATAAAACACTTATTTTCCAAGTTGAGGTTTCCTCTTCATAAGTCATCCCAATCTTTTGAATCAATTTTGTCCTTGTTCTGGATAATTGCAAGGAGTTCTTGATGAATATTTAGAGGAGTCACATATTATCAAACCTACTAGCAGATCTAGATATATAGCTATGATATAAGATCATCAGCAGTGTCCTAAAAAGTAGGTGATTTACACGTATCCTTTGTAATCCTTAAATGTCTGCAATGTAACTGTTATGATCCTCATATTATGATGAGATTTCTGAGATGGAAGAAGGTTAAGTTATTCACCATCTTAGAGTTGGTAAGGCATGAAGCAAATACAGGGTTATTAGAGAGAAAAAGCAGAGAAATGAGGTCCTAAGTGATGACAATTCTATCCTTAAGAAAAAACAGTAACTTTTTAACTCAATGCGAAACTGGATATAAAGTGGAAATTTGGGATTGTTCATTTAGTAGTTTCTGTCTAAAAGCAAAACCCTTGAACTGAGAAATAATATAATATAAAAAGTACATGGACAATTTTGCAGTTGTTTTCAGAATGTAAACTAATTAAAAATAGCTTAAGTAAAGAATGACTTAGATTCCCTTCCTGTGGTGCTCTGGGAGGAGTCTTTGTCTATTTATGTTGGAGATTCTAGCCTATATCTTCATTGCATTCATTAATCTTATACGCTTTTACACTACCATAAAAAAATGAAACACATATTGGAACTGGAGGATGATTGAAGGCTTCTTCTCAGAATCTTGCAGTGGAAATTGGCTTTTTTTTTTTTTAATTTACATTTCACAACATAGAAAGTTAAAATGTAATCTTCAACTACAGGCATGGTATCTGCTCTCACAGTAATACTGCTGATTATTACCAACATAGAAGCAACAGTCTATAAGCGCAAATGCTTTACAGACTCTCAAAATGTCACTGCTGAATAACCTAAGCAAATCTGACTCACAGGGACAGATTGGGTATCTGGTTTGCAATCACTAGGAAAATTTTGTTAGAAAATTTTCAAGTATGATAGCCAGATCAACTAAAACTAATGATATTGCTGAGTCTCTAGAACAAAAGAGCCTATCATTTATAAACTAATGTTCCTAAAATGCATTGAAATTTCTAAAGTTTTCAATCCGAGATCTGTAATTCCTTCAAGTAAATGTCTTTTACATAAATAAAATGGTTGAATCTAACTTTACATAATGTTGAATAGAGAGAATCTTTCACATAAACATTTCTTTAATTATAAATCTTCATGGATAGACTTACAATAAAATAATGACATATATTTACAAAAAAAAATAATGGCATATGGCTTTTATTGAATATCTACTTCTAGTTATTGAATATCTACTATGTGCCAAAAAAAAATATAGGTGATTTCCATATATTATCTCTTATTTCAGTGGAATATAGCAGAATATAAATAACAGAAAAGGGAAATGAGACTCAAGTTATTTTAGTCGTATACTAGTAGCCATAAGGGAAGAATTGGTACTAGTTTCATTAAACTATGCCATCAGCCATGACAGGGTATTTGTATAGAGGAAATCTACTACAGATTTTCATTTTATAGCAAAGGTGAATGAGAAAATTATAGCACACATATCTTATGTCAGCTTTTCTATAACTTTCAATTTCTTTGAAACACCATCATCTATATAACTAGTCAATGACTTACAGAAATCTTTCTCTTTTCAAGACAGTGAAAATATAAAGAAAATCTCTTCCCTTTTGTTTTCTATCTGAGGGAAGGCAATTATAACTCTTTTCTAAACAACAGTTTAAAACTTGATGGTCTTGTCCTCAGACTATGTTAATTCTTTGGCTCCTCACCTATCACAGTTATTAGAAGCAGCATGGCAGCAGAAATAGTAGATCACAGTCAAATCACTCTTGTGCCACTTACTAGCTGCATGATCTTGGACAAGGTTTAAACTGCTCTGAACTTCGTTTTCCATATCTGTACTGTGTGGATTATAATACCTACCTCTTTGGGCTGATGTGCTGACCTATTGACTAATATAAATAATATAAAACACATAGTAGAAAATTAATAATAATAAACTTGAGTTCTCTATTGTGCCCCATTCCTCTTAATGAGCCATAAAATAATCATTACAAAATAATAAAAAAGAGTTATTTTCGAATCTTAAACTTATGTATTAGGTCACAAACCTTCATAATTTTATTTACACACACACATACACTTTTAATCACATTCTCTAAAGGCCGATATATTAAGAATCATTTAATCTTACCATAACATTAAATAATTTCAACGTGGATGATCAAACTTCATTTGGGATACATCAAATATAAAGGTCCTACATCTTGAGACCATCTCCAATGGATCCCCTAAATGAAATAAAACAAAAACTGTTGGGAACATGAAAAAAAAAAACTTAGTTTCTTCCAATAGTGTTTATCTCAAAATACTCATGTGATTTTCCACCTGCTGCTTTTGGTCTAATTCTGAAAAAAAAAAAAAATCGCACATGTATTTCCAAATATTCACAACACCATCTGATGTACTATCCCTGATGACACTATTGCTTGTGTTTTCAAATAACAAGTATCATTATATTTGTTTTTATAAATCAATGGATATTCTTCAATAGATATTAGAAAGCAATGATTAGTGTGTAAAATTGCCACATCAAACTGAGTATTTTTAAGTCAATCTAAAATAAATGATCTAAATATTAGCAATAGCATTTAGATGATGAGAGAAGGCATGAGAGTAATCAAGTTATAGCAAATATGTCAGTGAAAAAAAATAATTTGAATGTTATAGTTTTTCTCTTTCTAAGATACTTGTGGCTGTCCTTCTAAAAGATTAATGTATAAAATAAAACCATCATATGATATTGACATATATTTATTTATTATGTTTCTATATACATAAATTTATACATATAGCATATACATGTATATACATGTATACATGTATATGCAAAAATATACATATATTTACATGTATATATACACATATAATGTGTGTGTGTGTATATATATACATATATATATACACACACACAAACATATGTTCTAGCCTCAACAATTTTGTAACTAAAACCTCATTCATAAATTTACCAGGTATTATGCTCTATTGCAAAAATGTAGTAATTTTTTGATACTTTTCTCTCCCCTTCTCTCTCTCACTTTCTCTCACATACACACACACCTTACAAGTCAAATTTGTTGCAAGAAATTACACTGCAATCACATAAAATACAATGAAATTGCATTTATCCACCAGCCCAGATATCTCCCTTTAAAAGCTATGTTGGTTTCATTACATTAGAATTCTCTACAAAAAAAAATATAATTATAAAATCTTAGTTATGCAAATCACACTAATGAAAATACCAAAAACCTGATTGTATGAAACATCTCAAGCTTAAGGAGGCATGTCATAATGATCAAATTAAAATGATCAAATTTTAAATTAGTCACTTTAGAACAAATACTGTTGCTTCACTCTCTCGGTGGCTTCCTGGATTTCTATTTCTACAAGAATAGGCATTCCAATTGTGCCAGATAGCACAAGTGAGTCTCTCTTCTCAAAAAAAAAACTAGATATGAAAATGAATCCACTGGGTAAATCCAATCATAATGACCTCTCAAGTCCTCCTGATAAGTTTCACTTTAGGTACATTCTTTGAACAAAGAAGTCCACTCTACTTTCCCTCTCAATAATGGCCAGGCAAGAATTTTACCAGTTTTTAATCTATTGTTTCAAAGACCAAAACCCAGCTTCTATATTTTGCACTGACATTTTGGAGCTGGATCTCTGCACATCAACCACATTTCTCTTTGCCAGCTGGCTTCCTGTTAGCTTCTGTAATGGAGGGCACTGAAAAGAGAGGCTGGTTTGGGGAAGAGGCAGGAGTAAGGGAGCAAGATGCTTATTCTTTCATTCTCATTTGCTGCCCGTGTTGTCTTTGTAATCATCTTTTACCTTATCAGCAGAAATTTGTCTACAGATTTTTCAAGCCCAGAACCAGATCATCCCACTCTCTCAGAGGTGCCAGCATTAGGCTGCTCACATCCCCTCCTGAGAGTTCTCCAGTTTGAGCTCCCTAAGGAATCTCCACTGAGCTCCTGAGATACCATACTAGGCTGCATAGCACCACTTTCAAAAAGTGTGAACTTCAGATTTACACGGTTCCTTTTCCAAGTTCCTAGTAACATCAATTCTTCCTTTCATTCCTGGAAGCACTAAGGGTGGAGCTGCTTCCTTTGCCTTTATCTCTGTATAACCTCAGAGGCCCCCATTTCCATTCCAGTTCTCTAACACCTATTTCATCTATCCCTTATATTACATTTTCTTTGTTAAAACAACTGGTGTACTTTCTGCTTTCCTCACTGGACTCCATTATAGAATGTGTATTTTATTTTTATGATGGAGAAACATTCTTTGAGATACTTCCCATTTATTTTATTATCTAATCTCTAAAAAATCCCATGAAACAAATATGGTTATCACAATTATTTATATTAATAAAAAGAGTAATGACATTTATTAAGTTTCTACAATGTATTACTTTCTTTGCATATATTATCCATCTAAAATTTTAAACTTCCTGAAAAGCTATTATTCAAGATCCATTTTATGGATGGAGAAATGAAGCTGAAGTCAAACTTAAGATATCTAGTGAGCCATAGGACTTTAATGTGAATATAGTCTGAGTCCCAATCCAGTGGAGCAAATATGTGCATATTTAAATCACTGAGAGATTTAGTTATACAATATCAAAAAATTACATTTGTTACTATAACTACCAATCTTATTAGAAAATTCTTTAAGTATTGGGAAGTTGTTGACCTTATGGTGGCATACAAAAGATTTTCAAAATTCAATTTTTCCTGGAAAGCTTAAATTTGATAACTGGCACCACATAAATATAAAATAGTTGCTTTCCTTGAAGTGAAGTCTCAAAAACTCTAGTTTTACTGTCAGTCACGCTTTCACATTAAAATAGTGTTAAATGAAAAAGTGGTTAGTTCAGCATTCAACTCAACCAATCATACAAGTGCTTTTGCTTGAAACAACGTCGTATTTCAGTTTGCAGCCAAAGTTCTTTATGCATACTTCATATTAAAAAGATGTTTATGCAGGGGATGTTATGAAAATAATAATTTACTTCACCAAGGACAACTGTTGGGTAAACTGTTTTTGTTTTGTTTTGTTGTGTTTTGTTTTGAATTTCAAATAGAGTGATTGAGGAAAAGAATGGTACTGGTCACAGTCTGGTGTTACCAACTTGAATTGTGGTACTAAGACTCCAACAATTTTACCTACAATTTCCTTTTGTATCATTAGTACAACTATCATACAGTGGAAAAGCAAATAATACCTTGATCTGAATTAAATTAAAAAATAGTTTTTACTCAGCAGACCTTCTAAAAGTAACTTGGGAACTTCATGGTTCAGGGTCCTAAATTTTGAGAGCTACTTATCATATAGTGAGTTAAAAACAATAACTAAAGAGTTAGAGTACTTATACAAATTTGATAATAGCAACCCTCTTTTGGGTCAGGAGATACGCTTCACCTCTCTGTGACATCTCTATGGTGAATTATAATGGGTTTAACTTAAAACTATGATAATAATTGGAGCTAGAACAAAGGAAATGGTCTTGTTCTTGCCTGGAATTCTGACAATAATTGATAAATGCTTATTAGCTTGTTAGTAATTATTTACCCCATACCTGGGACTCTGACTTTGTAACCAATGTTAAGAATTCTGAGTTAACTGAAGGAATAGGCCAAAAGAGGAGAAGGACAGAGACTGAGAAAGAGATAGAAAATGCAAAGACTGACAGAGGAGAAGAAACAGATAAGGAGATAGACAAATGAATGTTTTGATGGGAGGAGGTAAGTGTGGAGGGAGTAAGACAAAAAGATTGAGAAACAGATTCAGAGAGGTATAATGGGGGACTGAGGGAAGAAGAAGAAAGGGAGGGAGGGAGCAAAGGGGGAGGCAGGAAACAGTAAAAGTATACTATTGCATCAGATTGCCAAAGAAAGAAAAGAGAAAGATCTTTGCTTTGACATAGTTTTCAAATAGTCACAGTAACTAACAAGATTTTCCCTTTTTTTCATAGGAGCTTGGTTTAATGTGGATGTATGTGTACCTATGTGTGTAGGAGAAAAGATTTTGCCCCTCCCTCCTGCCATGACCTAGAAGCCACACTGACTGTTGACAGAAGTAGTGAGGTATGCTCTGCATTGGAAGAAGACAGAACTTAGCATCTGCAGTGTGGATGATATGTTTGTGGTGCCTGAGATGTTTTTACTTTGCCACTTATGTACTCAAGTTGGTAAGGCCTGGAGAAACTCAGCTTATATAAACAGAAAGGGACTTTAATATGTATTTTTTCCTCTAGCCATAATACTGCATGACTTCTTTTGTTTGTGATGGAGAAAGCATCCATTCTTCCTAATCTGAACTTCCACTTGTCCTTTCTACCACATATTATGGATGTTCAGATCCTTAAACACACAGTAAGATCCACTTTGCATTTAAATGCAAAATCAAAAACAACTAATTTCTAAATCTTGTACAATTATAAAATATAAGGAAAAACACAAATCTGTATTCACTGTAAATGAACAACTAAAGCAATAGGTTAGAAAATGAAATGATGATGTCACTATCCATGTGTTATTATTAGTGTTCCCATTGAATGAGATGAGGCTGTGGAAAGTGGTGAAGATGATTAGGTCTCAAATCAGTCAAAGAAAAGAACATGGAATTTCTGGGCTGCTGTTCTTCATCATGGAAACAAAAAAATGACTTGGCATCCACCTCTGGGGACAGCACAGGTTGTATGAGGCTGCATTCAACACTGTGTAGAGAGAAGAGGAAATGCACTGGGAACAGGAAAGGGTTACCACTGCCAGCTGTTATGATGACAAACAGGAAGTTGAGCTGTCTGTGTGTACATTTGCTGATTTTGTGAGTGTTTCATACTGTCAAACTGCATCCTGATATTTATTAAAATGACAAGCTTTTGTCTTGACAGTGGCATTATTTCTTTCTTTCTTTCTTTCTTTCTTTCTTTCTTTCTTTCTTTCTTTCTTTCTTTCTTTCTTTCTTTCTTTTTTTTTTTTATAAAATCAAGTGGTGGAATTGCAATGGTATTTCCCAAACCTTATTCTACATAAGGTCTGTGAACCAGAAGATGTTAAAGAAAGTCATGTAGTGCTACATAGTCCATGACATTTTTTTGGGGGGGATTCACAATGTCCACAACCAGTAAAGGTTATGAGGATCCAACAATAAAATAAAACAATAAAATTAAGTTAAAAAAATGAAATAAAATATAAAATAAAGTGATTAACTAAATTGTTTCACTACAGAAGCTCCTCCCCTTTTGTTTGTTCTTTGTCATCTCTTGTGATGATAGCATTACTTTGGAACACAGTTTGGGAAATGGTCAACTTGGTGCTCTCTAAAACCCCTTAGGCTCCTGGATTCTGTAATATTAAGCAAAGGAACTGTTTAATATAGTAGGAATGAGTGGCAGCACATAGACTTGTCCCCTAAAATAGCTCCAGCTGCCTCTGTATCTCAGGTGTTTAGAGTCAGCGTATTCAAGAGCCAGGTGGTTGAGAGCCATGGAGGATGGCCTATGACTCAGATTCTGGATGTAGGGAGCATCACATTAAAATACTGTGTGTGTGAAGCACTCCCTGGGAGGTACTATTTACTTACCACCACTTCATTTCTAGGTCAATGAGCACAAGGGGAAATTTTCTTTTGAAAAGATCGGGAAAGAAAAGGAGGATCACAGAAATTAGCTACCCGCTCCACATACAGTGCAATGCCAAATGCGACATACAAACTCATGCAAGTAAAATTTGGCAGAATTAGGAAACTTTACCTTGGAGAAGAATCAGATGAAAATGTCATGCCTGAAGTAAACATTAATGCTTAATTTTATGGATATGTTCCTTTTTTCAGTGCCATATTCCCTAGATTCTCCTAAACTTTATGATTCTTATTTGACCGTCATCTGTCTTTTACAGGCAAGGGTTCACCTTTCCAGGTGGTAGTAATAAAGTCCATACTTTGGGATCTCTCAATATCCCCACTCTACAGAATACTCTGATTGTATACAGGTACAGTTGCTTCTGTTTTCAAGATGTAAAACATTCTTCAATTTTTTTTGTTATTTTGATTGTCTATATCATTTCATATGAAAAAAAAAAGAATAATCACAAGACAGGCGGATCTGAGAAAATAAAATTTAACCAGATTTTAACATTTAGTAGAAAACACATTTATAGATTACTTTGCCCTAGAATTTCTAGTTACCACTACAAAAAAAATATCACAAATTTGAATAGAAATGAAGATAATAATCATTTATTAAGCATTTTTTTATGTTCTAGGCAATGCACTAATTTATTTACTTATAGCACTTTAATGCCCATAATAAGCCTTTGAAGTTTGTGCTGTTATCATATTCATTTCATCAATAGAAAAACTCAAACTCTAACTAGTTACATAAACTTTTGAAAGGTTATGCTACTTTTAAATGGCAGATCTTATAATCAAATTAGGTTTGTCAGATGACAAAATCTAAAGTCTTACTGATGCTGCTCCACTGCTATTTATTTTTGATACAATGAAATCATGGTAGAAAAAAAATGACCATACATTAAGGTTCATGTCATGGAATCCGTCTAAACTCTTTGCATCTAATTTGGGTTGAGTTGGGTACAATAAATGTGTCTAAGCATTGAGATGAGATTGACCTCTGTGGGTATAATGTAGAGCTAAAGAAAATCTAAGATATGTTTAATGGTAACCTTGCAATAAAGAACCAAACTGTAATTATGAACAAAGCATCTATCCAAAATAATCAAACGAGAAGATAAGAAATAAGAAATCACAGCAGGGGGAGCCTAGAAAGATCTGAGGTATTGGAGAGAGAAGTGTAGACACTTTTTATAGAATGCCTACAGCCTCTCCTATATGAGGTTTTTTAAAATATCACAGGAACTACAGTCCTCCAGGAATTGGCATCTCTCTTACCACACAGTACACTGAGGCCCCTATGCTTTAATTATAGTCCTTATTCTTCAATCCTTAGGGAGGTTGAACTGCTGTGAGATGCACTGCAAAAGATGAGAGGAGAGGAGGTGAGAAAAAGGGAGAACACAGAGAAACTAGGAGAAAGCAGTTGGACAAGGCAACTAAATCCAAGTAAGGGAAACTCAAAGAGGATGTCAAGACCTCAGAAACTCAGCTCATTATAACCAATAATGGGATGCTAAGATCAGAACTATCAAAAGCAAAGGGAATGAGCAGGGATTGGTATATGCAACAAGCTTCAATGCAGTCCTGAGGTGGAGTTTGATGGTTTCCACCACCTGAGCCCATTGCTTTTGTAGCTGCCCATTATCCTACTTATGTGTTCATGTGCATCAGCCCCTTGTGGTGTCTCATCAAGTCATCATGGTTTGCTGAATAAGTTTGTTGCATAGGTTTGGAAATCACTGAACTGGAAATGAAACACAAACCCATGAGATTGTGGGGGCAGTTATAGTACTGAAAGAGGAAAACAGAGAAATAGTCTAACATTAGTAGATGGGAAGAAGAGAAGGAAAAAAAAAAGCGCCTTCTGAAAAATTATTGCATTTTATTGTTATTTCAGGCCAATAAGGTAGATGAAAGAAATAGACTGAATTAAATAAAAGATACAGATTAGAGGTGAGGTGTAATTGCCATTAGAATAACTCAAACACTGTGCACAAATGGGAATCATTCATACTCTCATTCTCTCTCCTTTTCCATCCTTTTCTCTGTCTCTGTCTCTGTCTCTCTTTCTCTACACACGCGCACACACACACACACACACACACACACTGAATTCCAAGATTTAGCCTATTTTACTTATCTTGCCATTTTATGTATATACACATATATATATGCAATATACACATAAATATGTCAACAGTCTTCTAGTTCACATCTGTCAAATTTTGAATAGCAACAGAGCTCTATGACTTTTTATTTACAAATGACCACTGCTTGATGGCAATTTTCAAAATCTGAAAGAGTATAAATGTCATCTACATGGAGTGAAACATAAAAAACATTTTGGATGTTAGAGCTCAGACTTTTAATATATACCAAACTCTAAAAACTGCTTATGTGATGGCAATGACCATGTGGGTGAATATAGTGTACATCTCAAAGCTAATAAAGAAGTGCACTTCCTAAAATACTTTCAATGCTAAATTTTGCATTTAAAACAATTAAATTTTCAAGCTTTAATGCTGATATTAGGATATTCAGCATAAGTGAATTAGATCTTTCAAAATACTCAGACTCAAAGTAATAAAAATAGTCTTCTTAGAGCCAAAGAGTACATAGAAATTCTACTTCAGTGAATCTATCCTTGATATATGCAGAAGTTTGACTAAAATCATATTTATTTTTAATTATAAAAGATATCAAAAAATTAAAATAATCTAAATATCTATCAATAGAGGACTGGTTAAAATGTATCTATCATGGCACATTCACTCCTTAGAAAATTTTATCTACAGTGTGTGTGTGTACATATGATGAATAGAAAATTGCATAGAAGTATCCCAAAATATTAACTGTGGTCTTTTGTGGGGGTAGAAAAAATGTGTAATCGCCATAAAAATATTTTGATATTATCTTTTTTACCTGTGGGCATATGTTACATTTAGTATTGGGAAAAATGTTACTTCAAACAATATATAGATAATTATAACTTATAAATAGGTTATAAGAAAACAACTTTGAAGTTCATTATTCCAAAAAATAATTACATAAAATAATGGTGGCTGAAATATCAAAACATCTCATATTTCTAGAATATGTTGACATAATAACAACAAACCTTTATGTAATGTTCACTACATATCAAATCACTAATCTCCAGGTATACAGAGATGGAAAAAGCAGTGTATCTGTCTCTAGGAAAGCCATGAAATTAGAAAATCATTGAGCAAGATTATGCTTATTTAGATTTTTTTTGGCTAGGAAGCATTTTGATGTTGCTAATAGTACAGACCAAACTATATACTGGTAGGTTAGGTATAACTGGAGCAAGTGTAATTCTCTGAATGGCAATACAATCTTACAACCATGTTATCCCCAGCAGGAGTCCAGTCTGTGGCAAGAATGGACCCAAGCTCTAATGTAGGTTTATCTTTCCCTTCCTTATTTTGTCATCCTGGCAGACAGCCCCCAGTTTCATAGCAGCCAAGTAAGGACTCAGGCAAATCCATGCCCTGGCAGTCTGGTGATTTCTATATTTAGGATTTATCTGGTTCAGGATTTTGTAGCCAGGATATATCTATAAAGTGATCCATAGAAGATAGCCCACAATTGTATTTTGCATGTTTGTTAAAATGGAATAAATGAATCAAATGAATCAGCCGTATCCTTTTCCGGAGGCTCAGTAAAAGATAGGATATGTACTTAAACTACAATTTATAATCTTAGAAACTCCTCTAACCCAGTGGAGCTATTTATCATTTCAGTGTAAATGTAGCCCAGAAAGAGAAAATGAGTCTTCTGTAATGAAAAGTCTGAAAGTTAGAGCTATAAACAACTGCATGGAGAGCTCTGTGCTGAATTTACACAGACTCTAAATATCGTTCAAGGTGAAGAAATCAATGACAGCACAAAAATCAGCTACTGAATCTCAGAAATGCCTCGTTCTCTGTGCTTTGCTTTTCTAGTGAGTGTCTCCTTCCTGATCAAGTTCTCTGCCCAGTGAGCGCTAATAGGCTAACAGCTAAAGAAGTCTGTGTTGTTCTCTACACCAGCAGGATCAAAGGGTGCTCCGTGGAAAACTCAACACTACTTCTGACTTCCTCCGAGGGCTGCTATCCCTCTGCTAAAACTTTGATGCCACTTTGGAATCTCTTTCCCAAGCTCTTCAAAAATACTTAACAAGCTTTAAGGAAAAAAAAAATACATTGCATCAAAAGAAAAACAAAACAAAACACGGAGTCCATCTGGTTCTAGGGATTTTTTAAAGAGTGCAACAGCCATCAAACAAACACAATACTGAAGGTGTAGAGAGACATTTTTTAAATGTCATTTTACTAAAAAATATGAGCCAATATTTACCAATATTTTTGCACTTGACCTGTATTAAAACATCTGATTCTCATGACAACCTCAGGAAGTTGGTAGTATTGTTAGTTCATTAAGAAGGAAACCAAGGTGTTGAGAATTTGAGACTAAGTAATCTACCCAAAGTCATACAGATAATAAATATCTGTCTTCATTATCCTATATTCTGATTAAGAATTTCTTATTTCTGAACCAAACTTAGTTAAAACTTTTTGTCTTTACTTTTTAAATGTTCTTAAATCATAAAAAACAAGAAAAATAAATACGGCTAACTTTTTTGTTTTTAGCTCAAATACCCATTCAGGCCATTTCCTTCCAGTTTCCCTTTCATATATACTTAGCATATAGCTAAAATTATTATGTGCATTCAAATTTTCAAATATTTTATTTGAAAAGTGTCAAGTATAAAGATTTTAAAGAATTTTTACAGTAAGCACACATATACCAATAACTAGTTTTCTTTTTTAATTTTTAAAATTCTTTAAAAATTTATTTATTTGTTTGTTTGTTTATTAACAAAATCCAGCAAGTCTCAGCTGAACTGAACATTTTAACAGTAAGGCATATATATATGTATATATTTACCTTGTGTGTTCACCTCCTATAGTTAGATTTCTTTCTGTCACCATATATTTGACCCCTTTTACCCCATCAACTTCTCCCCATCCCTCTTCCCCTCCCCTCTGGTAACCACTAGTCTATTGTCCATGTCCATGAGGCTCTGTTTGTTTGGCCTGTTCATTTGTTGCTTTCAGGTTTATATCACACATATAAGTGATATTGTGATTTTCAACGTTTTCTGTCTGTCTTATTTTGCTTAGCATGATTATCTTGAGGTCCATCCAGGTTGTCACAAGTGGCAATATTTTATCTCTTCTTATGGCTGAGTAATATTCTATTCTATATATGTACCACAGCTTATTTAGCCAATCATCTGTCATAGGACACTTTGGTTGCTTTCATGTCCTGGCCACTGTGAATAATGCTGCTATGAACATCAGTGGGTAAATATCTTTTCAGATATGAGTTTTCAAGTCTTTGGGGTAAGTACCCAGTAGAAGGATTGCTGGATCATATGGTAGATTAGTAACATTTGTTATTAGTTGTCCTGTTGATTATAGCTATTCTAACAGGTGTGAGATGGTATCCCATTGTGGTTTTGATTTGCATTTCCCTAATAGCAAGCAATGTTGAGAATCTTTTCATGTTTGTGGGTCATTTGTACGTCTTCTTGGGAGAAGTGTCTGTTCAGGTTCTCTGCCCATATTTTGATTGGATCATTTTTGTCATTGTTGTTATTGAATTGGATGAGTTCTTTATATATTTTAGATAGTAAGCCCTTATCGGAAGCGTTGTTTGCAAATATATTTTCCCATTTGGATGGTTGTCTCTTTACCTTATTGACAGTTTTATTTTTTGCTGAGCAGAAGTTTTAGTCCCATTCATTTATTTTAGCTTTTACTTCCTTTGCTTTTGAGGTCAAATTCACAAAATCCTCTTTATGTTTTCATCATTAATATTTTAAGGATATTTTGTTTGTCATATCTATCCATCCATTACACAGTTTGCATCCTTTTAAATGTCATTGTAAAAATTTTTGTTGTTGTATCAATCCATTTTAATTGTCTGCCAGGCCTCCTAAACATTTCTTAAAGTTATCCATTCTCCTTGTCTTACTTTATATATCTTACTTTAATTCTAAACATACTCTATTTGCTTTCCCTAAAGAGATTTATCCATCCACTCATCATGCCATGCTCAGGCCTAATCCTGAAATTGTACTCACTTGGACTCCTGGCACTGTTCTAGGAACTAAAGATGACTCACAAATGCCTGTGGATTGATAATGACATTGATCTGGACAGCAGAAATAGAGCAAGGCTGTAATGGATTATTATTGTTATGATGTTTTTATAACCTTTTCAATAATGAATTGAGATTATACTAAACACTTCCTAAATATCAACAAATCCTAATTACCTCATTTACTATAAATATAAAAAATTTACATTTATTATAATATCCCTAAGTAATGTTTCAGATAATTAAAACTCTAAGTCTATATGGGCAATAGCCAGTACTCTCACCCCTTATCTGCTTCTATACCTCTAGTTTGGGGACTATCAAGAAATCTGAAATTAGAGAGGAAAGTAAGTATACTACTAACCAATGTTTTAATCCACATAGAAAGACTTCCTAGAGCATATGTATGATTAAATGTGATGTGAAACACATCTGAAGGTTTCCCAGGAATATTCACATTATTATCTTCAGTCAGTCAATGAATTTATTCAGCATCTACTCAGTACAGACGCTCTGCCAGGTGCTAGAAATAAAATAAATAAATTCTTACAAGTAGTTTATATAGAGAAATTAGTGAGATACAACATTCAGTTCAGAAATTATATGGAATGCATTGTGTTGGTACTGGAAAACAGAAAGAAGCACTTAACCTAGCCACCAGCATCTATGAATGGCAGAGGAAATATGCCAAGAAAAGTTTCCTACAGTGATATGAGCTCAATCTTATAGTCTAAACAGGAGCTGATAAAGGAAAAAGGTATATGGAGACCTTCACAGAGTGGAAATTTTAGAAAAAAATATTGAGAAAAAACCATCAGGATATACATGTAAACCTGAAAGAAGTTTTGTTTTTCTTATCTAGTTTGAAATAAGAAAGATGCAAACAGAAATAGGCAGGGAAAGAACCTGGCATGCTCTATTATTGAGCTTGGATTTTATTCTATGGGAATTAGAAACCACTAAGGGTTTTTAAGCAAGAGTGATGTTATCACATTCTTGTTGGAAATAGATCATTATAGAAACAGGGAAACTGTCTAGGATAATTTCGCAACATTGGGGGCCTGAACCAAGGTAATGTCAACAGAGATGGATATGAGAAAATAAAGTAGAGAAACAGGTCATATTTGTTTTAGTGTAATCCCTAGGTTTAGTGGTTTAGAGAAAAAGAAGTTTGAGGTAAATTGTGTAGTTTGCTATCAACTACACACATGCAATAGTCTTGCATAGGGGCAGGAAGAGACTGAAAGAAGAAACTATTTCCAGTGCAGTTTGGGGACTTCTTTTTCTCACTAACACTGGTGCTTCTCACTTATGATTAATGTGTAGTCCAAATGTTTGTGTCCTCCCCCAAAATTCATATGTTGAAATCCTACCCCCGAAGGTGATGGTATTAGAGGGTGGGTCTTTGGGAGGTGATTAGCTCAAGAAAGTAGAGCTCTCATGGATGAGGTTAGTATCCTTTAAAAAAAAAAAGACCCTCCAGAGCTCTCTAGCTCCTTCCACCATGTGAGGTTACAGTGAGAAGATGGCTGGCCATCAGTGAGGAAGTAAGCTTTCACTACACACATAATCTGCCTGCATCATGATCTTAGACCTGTCAGCTTCCAGAACTGTGAGAAATAAATTTCTGTTGTTTATAAGTTACCAAGTTTATGGCACTTTATAATAGAAGCAAGGATAGACTAAGACAATCAAAAATACAAAATTTAAAAATAAATTGTAAAACAGCTAAATCATCTCTCTTTTGGAGTTGAATTATCATTTTATATACCAAAAATGGTGAATGAGTTTCAACCTAATATTAAGAAAGTGGATTTCAGATTTTATTAATTAAATCAATATTTAATATAAAGTATTAAAGTCAACAATATTTTGACTCAGTAAGTAAAAAATAATCATTAACATAAAATTATGACATGATTATTTTTATTAAAACCAGAACATTCAAAAAAATATTGAAATCAATTATTGATAATATAATCTCTTCTTCCTTTTCAGAGAATTAAACTATTATTAAAATTTTACTTCAAGAAAAAATATCAAAAAAAATCAAATTTCAAAGTATACCCAGGCATAAGAAAACATTCATTCCAATCATCTATACATTTAAATCACTGGACAATAAAGATTAATGTTCAGAATCATGATTCTGTGTCACTGCAAGTTTTGTAATGAGATGATTTAATTATTACTATTATATTTTCCTTCCTAAGAAAGGAATATTTATAAATACACTTTAAGAAAGTTCACTTGATGAGGGTCAAAAAAATAGATTTTCTTGCTTACCCACATTTAATTAAATTATTTAATGAGAACATCTCAATTTTTTTTAAATCACTTGTGCTCCCTTGTTCTATTTAGAATACCTTAAAATACCCCTCTAATATTTATGAAATGTCCTTACTAACTGGAAGTAATGATCACATTCTCCTGGTCAAACAAGAAGTAACTTCATAAAACACACAAACAAACAAAACTTTAAATAAATATATCTATTTGTCAAAGTAATTATCAGGCCTGAATTTGTCTTAAGGGTTACATGGGGGAACTGAAGTGTGAATTTCTTTGGGTAGGATGCTTATGTGAAGCAAAAGTTAAAAAACTCCCCAAGCCAATTTGAATGACTCTAGCTTTATCCCACTTGTGTGTCTATAGGAGCTCAGATCCACAAGTCTATTGATTCAGGTAATCTCTGGATAGATGGAAACCCACTCTTCAGCATCTTCTACAAAGCCTGGCCAGAGGAAGTTGATTGGTAAAGCCCTATAGGCTTCTTGACAATGAAGTTGAGATTGAAAGTGATTTTCTCTCAAGTTTCTGCTGAATGCCCTTATCCTGTGAAATCAAGAGGTAAAATAAAATGACTAGAACATGGAAAGCAAGGTTTAGAAAAAAAAATGTATAAGGGAGGCTGAGATGCAGCATAAGAATCAAGGCCCTTTTGTCTTTGAAAGACTGTGAATAAAGTGTTAGATGATCACATGACGATATTTAGTAGTGCTGTTTTTATCCTTAGACGTTGACTCCTTTTCAAATGCTCTTGTGTATTTATATAATATAATCTGTAGATTTTTTTTCAGATAAAACAAATTTAGATGTAAAACTCGCATTTAAATGAACATGTGCTAATTATATATTAAGCCTCATAATCACTGTGTGAAATTGTACATAGTATCATTCCTATTTAATACATGAACTGATGCATGGAGTTATCAAGTGACTCGGTAACTTGAATAGCTTAGTATGTAACAGTGTTAGGGTTAAAAATTTAAGTGTCCTGACTTGTAGCCTGAATGCCTGGGACTGGACTGTGTCTCCAGTGCAAACCATCTCACAATAAAAATCTATCATGTGGGCCCCTCCAGGGCCCAGTCCTGTTCTCATTTGCCTTGTGTAAATCTGCTTTAAAGACTCAGTGCCCTAATTTCACACTCTAAGTTGAGAGCATAACCTAGTTCTTATACCTAACATGGTTTCCAAATAATTATTTTTTGACTAACTTAGGAAAATGGCATGAATTGGAGCCTTAAAAAAATTAACTAAAAGGATATTGGAAGGAAAATAGGTGTTGGAGAATAGAAAATATTCAACCAGTATGCCAAGAACCTGTTCCTCTGGCACTGAAGAAAATGAGAAAACTGCAGCAGAGGGAAAGAATCCTTGTTTTATTTCTGGATATAAATGTGAGAACAACAAAACCAAAGGTGAACTTAGGCATTTTGCTACATTGAAGTCATCTTTCCCCTTCAGAAAAAGAAGCTAGTTCCATTAGCTAATTGCGTTATCACTATTTAATTCCAAATTCTTGCTGCCTACATCATCCAGTTATGCTTTATCACCTTCTATTCCCCTTGGCAACAAGATCGACTACTAGTCTGAGTTGACTGTGGAGAACTAAGAGAAAAATCTTATAATCCATGAACATAGTCTTGTCACATGGTTAGGATTTATTTCTGATAGACATAAAGACAACAGTGTTTTCATATCACTCAAAATGTAAGATGTGTGGCATATAATCTGTTTCTTCTTTTTTACCTCTATAACTAAAAAATAGTTGGATGGTAGATAGACAGAGAGATTAGAGAAGATTTATGCAATTTCTTGATCATTTTCCAATAAGTTTTAGTAAGAAAACTTTATCAAAACCTTAAAATTATTTTAAGCATACACTGCTTTCCTTTGTGCAAATAGAATGAGTGCATTAATGAAGTCATGTTTATAAAATTGAACATTGGATTAAACTCTCCAGTTTGTGATACTTTGACAATCCAAAATAGTGTTTTTAGTCATATTTTTATCTCAGACTAATAAAATCAGTAAGAATACTATAAAATTAGAAACAAATTTGTAACATTTAACAGCTATGCCATGTATCACAGAGCAGTTATAAATATGCAACTGAAAATGGTTCATTGAATAAAAAAATCTTTTAGATTTACAGAAAACAGACATGCTAAGTTTTTGCTCTAGAATTTGACTATGAAAATACTCCCTTTCAATTACTGGAGTGGGTGGGCTGCCTCTCCTTTTCCTTCGTTGCAAAGCCTACATCCCCTTTTATCCTGTTACAATTAACTAGGAGATGAAGAAGCACAACTGGTCCCAAGTGACTTTTCCAAAGCTAAATCTCAAGCAGAGCTTCTTCGTGTTTCTTATTAAAGTGGAAATATCATTTCAGTGAGATTAACATTTATTTACCTATCTTACCTACAAGACAAAAAGTTTCTTGAAGGTAAAAATAATGTTGTAGTTAGTTTGGTACCTCCAAAGCCACAACAAGGCCTGGCATATAACAAGCAGGTAATATATGACTTCTGGATAAATTAGACTTCTCTTTTTAAGTATAAATTCAGGGAATGAATTAGATCTCGCATAAGTTTTTTTTTTTTTAGGTATTAAACTTCACATCCTTATGATTCTAGTCTCATTTTCAAAATAGAGAATGTATACATTACCCTTTTGTTTCTTGGTATTGGTATTAATTTTGAATTATAAAGCACAACTTTAGTAAAGCTGATGACACCTTGGGAGAAAAAAATCTGGACATGGAAATTAGCTCTTTATTATCAAACCAGAACATAATGTGATTAAGCCATATGCCTTTGGGTAACATCTTCCTGTAGACATGTACTCCCAAGAGAACATAAGAGATCCTTGCCATAACTCAGAAAGAAAGAGAATGTAGCACCACAGGATATAAAGAACATAATATATGCATTCTTTCATTCAATCAAGAGTCATATATAAATTTTATCCATCAGTGAACAAAGAGAAAAATTCCTGCCCTTGTGGACATCATATTTTAGTGGGAGAATATAAATAAATAGAAATAAACATAACATAGTAGGAAATTCTGCATAAAAAAAGATCCACACCGTGGTAAAAATAATAGAGCAGAATGAACTGTATTGAAAGTCCTGTGAGAAGAGTCACAGTTTTATGCAGAGTGGTCAGTGTATGCCTCATTAAAAAGTTAACATTTGAGCAAAGTCTTCAAAGGAAAGAGAGATACCTAAAGAAAATATTCTAAGCAAAAGTAGCAGGAAGAGCAAAGACCTGAGGCAAGAGGTGTGCCCAGTGCCAGCAACTGTGTCTGAAATAGAGTCAACAAGAGAAATAAAAGTAGAAGATAAAGTCTGAAAGGTAATAGAATACCATAGGTCTTTAGCATTTAGCCTGAGAGAAATGGGGAGCCATTAGATGGTTTTGAGTTGGTTTGAGATTTAACAAGATTACTCTGGCTTCAATGTTGAGAAAAGACTATAATATAAGCAGGCAAAGGTGGAAGCAGGGAGATCAATCAGAAGGTAAGGACCAGGGTAGTAGCAATATAGATAGTGAGAGATGGTTGGCTTTTGGATATGTTTTCAAAAAAGAACTGAAAGAGTTGAAGTGATGAAGCAACATGTGTATGAAGGAAAAAGAAAAGTAAGGAATGATTCTGAGGATTTTTACACGGAGTAATCAAGAGGAGAGTTGTCATTAAATGAGATGCAGGAGATATTATGTAACGTAGGATTCTTTCTTTTTCTTTTCTCTTTTTTTTTTGTTTGTGTTTTTATAAATTTAGAAGTTCATGTTTGTATACAGTGAGTTTGGAATGTCCAGTGGACATTTAAGTAGGCAGTTGAATTTAGAATTCTGGAGTTTAGGGAAACTTTAAGTTGGAGATATGTTTTTATGGGTCATCAGCACATACTTGAGATCTCACAATGAGGTGATGTGCTCACTGAGGAAATCAGTGTAGGTAAGAAGAGGGAAGGGAAGGGTTGATCTATGAATATCACTCAGATAATGACTCAGATAATTAATGCAAAATCAATTCAGTAGTATAGGGAGTTGCCAGGAGGACTGTGGCATAACCTAAACTTTTAATTTTAGAAAAAAGAACTACTGGCCTTAAAAATTCTGCCTTGAGGCCTGGAATTTGTCAATGTCCGGTGCCATTTTTCAATGACATTGGGTTATAAAATGGTACTCCCTCCTGCCTGCCAAAGTAGAGACAGTCCTGGTATTTAAAATTATCTGTAACATCCAACCCAATTGGGTTCATATAAAACCTGTGGTTTCATTAAACAAAATTATATGCACCTTAATATTCTATTATTCATTGGCTTCAATACTTTTCTATTCATTTAAGGACCTTAAGATTAGGCCTTTGCCTAGACTGACTAAAACGGTCATCTTAGGAATTCCATTGTCCCTTAGAATTGCACAAATTGATCATCAAAGCCAGAAAGCTTTCCTGAAATTTCAAAAGCATTTGCCATGCATGTTAATAATCTATTGTCAGCAAAAGGGTTATGAAATTACAGATGGCCGAATGCTATTTTCCTGATCATATATTAATTACTTAAAAATTAAGTCTTGGGCACTGACTATATCAATTATAGAATATTTTAGGTGATTGGTTTTATTGGACTCTGTCTAAATTAACTTAATTTTTCAATTGTCCTTCTTCCAGGTTCTTATTAGTACTGTTGTCAAACAAGGAAGTAAATTCTACTGTTCTCCTATGATCTGCCTGTTGGCTGTGATTCTCCTTTGACAAGTCCAGATGCACTTATCAGAGAATAAACAGTAGGACTGAGACATTATTAAAGATCAAGGGGCTGCTTTCTTAGTATCACATAAGTAAACAACCTTGTTTTTGATGCCTTTCAGAGTACTTGAGCTAAATTTTTTCTTTAAATATAGTTACAATTTAGAACCCTAAACAGCCGACCCCAACTGTACATTTTATGCCTAATGTAAATGTGAATCCTAAATCATATTAGAGGCAGAAAATATTTAAGTCATTCAATTTTATACCATGATCTGGAGAAAATTGGATCTAAAATCTGTACTTTGGGAAGTTCATGCCTATTGATACGGATAAGCAGAAAAGCCCACCACATAAGAATGTAAACTCATTCAACATTGCACAACAACCAATTCTCAAGCACTAAGCAATGGAAATTGCATCTGTTTTCAGACACTTTTACTGGTACATGTTGTGACAAAAAAGCAGCATCATGTTGAATTTCTCCACTATGTTATCTATAGTGAAACCATTTCAAAATAGTGATAGATCAGTTATATAAGATATTAGCATTAAGTCATGAAAGTGTTAAGCTCTAAAAAAGCCAAAGCACAGAGTTATTGGTATTTTCTAAACTACAGTTCAAGAAAGGATGTATTATTTAAAAAAGATAAAAAAGGTCTCTTCCCAAGCTGGTATTTATATTCAAGTTCTGAGGAAGAAAGAAATGGTCCATCAATTCTCATTAACCCACAGTATAAAATATCTGGCAGACTCACTGGCAGATGACTTGAATTAGTCAGAAAAGGTGGGTTGGGGTTTAGTAGCAATTTATACTTTGTTGAGAGGAAATAACTATAGTGATATGGTGTCATTTCACTCAGTGTTTATAAATATTTTAAAAATGTTAACATTTGAAAACTCGACATAGGTCAGCTTGTCATCTTTTGCTGATTAGGAGGTACTCTAATTGATTTCAATAATTAGATAAAATTAGCAATCTTCCCGAAACTCAGATATAATGAACAGAAAAGAATTTTACAAACATAAAATCCTAGGATTACTCACCCGGCAAGACTGTGGCCAGCAATAATGCAAGCTACATCATACACCACCTGATAAGGGGAGTTTGGTTCTATACTATAATACAGTTGGAGATTGGCTCCTGTCTTGCATCGGTCCCCTTCTCAGTCAACAGACACTAAAATCCTTGTCTTTCAGGAGGAAATGGCCTTCAGAAGTAGTTACTTCATAATCACTGGGGACCTTCTCAGTTCATTATAGAGTCTATACTGATATAACAGTACAAGTCCCTTATATACAATTTATAATTTTTTAAAAAACATAGACTGATTGAAAAAATATGCATTTCTTTAATTTTACAATGATAGGGGCCTGATATTTATGCTACTGGATTTCACAGACATCACCTATAGTGTTATAGTGCAGTTTACTGTATTGCCCAGATGAATGATTTCTCAACACTAAGACATGGTTAAATCAAAGTTTGAACTAAAATAAATTTGCATGTAAGTTATCTCTTTATCTCCCTCTCTCTCTCTCTTTCTCTGTCTCTGTCTCTGTCTCTCTGTCTGTCTCTCTCTCTCTCTATATATATATATAGATATATATAGATATATATATATATATATCTATATATATATACATCTATATATATCTATATATATACATATATTACATATATATGTAAGATGATATAATAAGACACTATTTTTTCCCCCAATGGGTAGATATTAGTGAATTGAGCTGCAGCCAAAATATAATTGGACCAACTACACCTTGACACTGATGATTTTATATTCTAGTGTCAAAAATTAGCTTGTGACACATTCAGCTGAGTTGAAATTTGATGCTAGGTTAATTGGGAGCTGAATTTCCGAATGAGTAGTATAATAAAATGATTGTCTTGAAATTGAAGCCTTCTAGATTCTAAATCTGACAGGATCTATGGAAATCTGGAAAGGATTCAGAGGAAACCATTTCCATGACCACAAGGCTGGAAAACCAGAACTGCTAGAAGAATGTAGAAGCTGATTTCATCCAGTTAGAGATGACAGGAAATGTGATTTTCTTTCATGTCATATTGATGCAAAAAGGTGTTATTTAAAATATGTATATATATATTTCCACTATATACATAATGGAAAAAATACTTTTTAGAGAATTAAGACTAATATAAAAACTCCCTGAAGCTCTAAGTCTTTAAATATTAGATGTACACCATTGTCAAACATTAGAATGAATTATTAAATTGAATGTAAAATTAACCATTTTGGCAGCCTACATTATTTTTTATCTTTCTAGAGTGGAACTGGTACAACTGTAACTGAAAATAGTACTTAGGGGCTATATTAACAGTCAACTAACAGTATGCAACAAAATCTCCTGGAAATTTCTATGCCCATGATAAGGTATATTGTAGTGGTTATTGGAGTTTTGCATTTTTCCAGTCAACAATGTGAGACCTTGGGAGAAGAAACCCAATCAATTCTCAGTTTCCTCATTTTATAAAGCAAAAATAATACCTTAGATATCGTTGACCGGAAAGTAGGATTAAAATAGTTTACATACTTTGCACAATGGCTGACACACGTTATATATTCAATAAATGTTGAGAGTATTTTGTTTCCTTTTAAACTTGGAGGAAATAAAATGGTAGTTTTGGCTACCACAATGGAATTTACTGCCATAAATTTTTCTTTCCCCAAAGCTTTTTGTCTTTGATCAATGCCAAGGATTTCAACTAAAGCTTAAAATAAAAAGAAAACAAACAAGATAACAAATGAAACAAAATTATTTTTTCTATTTTACCCTAGAAAAAATGTTTTTAACATAGACATTCTAGAGACAAAATAAATTGGTTATTGACTTTAAAAAAGTGATATTCTCCGTTTAGGCTGTGAAAGTTTGCAGTAATACATTAAGATACTTTTGATTCCAAAAATCATAAGAACCTTACAAACCGTTTTGATCTTTTTTTTTTTTTTTCCTTTTAGTACATGAGAATGTGAGTGACTGGAATCCAAAGGCAGGCATGAGGCTGGGCACTAAAAACTGGAAATTCTAACACAATCAGGAGTGTCTGTTGGTTTTCTTCTGCTCTATATTTCTGCTTTCTTATTCTGAATCTCACCTCTGTCCTTCTTCTGTTCTGGTTGTCTTAGTGTCTGTCTATGCTATTGTCCGCTACTCTGAGCCATATTTTAAAAATAACGCAGTCTGCAGTTTCCCAGTTTTTAACTTATAGGCAAAGTTCCCAAGGAAACACTATCCTCTAATTATTAATTTCAGTACTAAAACTGTCAGGTAAGAACTATAATTGGTCAGTGAGAGGCAGATGCCCACCTCTGGATCTCTAAAGCATACCACATAGGACTTCCAAAATAACCACATGCATGGTAGAAAAATTTGAGAAGAGATTATTTTCCAAAAGAAAGCTGACACTGGGTTAACAAAACACAAGTATCCAGGTCAATAGACATGCATATCCAAGTATATTACATATATGCAGGGAAATATGCCGACATTAGTGTGTATATATACATATCTATAAAACATTCCGATTAGATAGATGATAGATGATAGATAGATGATAGATAGATGATAGATAATTGGGGCCTTGGAATATTTTAATAGATTTGTATTCTAATATCTAGCAGACTAGTTGAACAATATATATTTATTCAGGTATACATATAAGGACTATGTCCTGCTATTACAAAAAAAAAAAAGTATACATTGATTTCATAAAATAAAGTTAAAAATCTAGCAAATCCACTAATTACAACAATGCACATGATAATAATGTTGATCACCTTATGGATTTGTCTATGACTTCAACAATGCACATGATAATAATGTTGATCACCTTATGGATTTGTCTATGACTTCAAATGTGTATTAGACAAAATGAATATACTTCTCTGCATTCTAACTTAAGAACATATTGCTTCATAATATCAACTGTCATAATTGATGGTATATGAAGACAGGGTTCACAGATAAAGCCAGTCACCCAATGCCAGGTCAGTGACAACAAAACATGAGAGTGGGGTCCAAATACAGTGAGAACAAAACACCAGAACCTTGTGTATCAACCATATTCATTTTTAAATGGTTTATGCTGTATAGCCCGTGCCATTTTGAAATTTTCACATGAAAATATAGTATTTATCATAACCCTATCAGAACCACAAGCAATTTCTTGATCTTTGCTCCTCCCAACCCAAACTGCTCTTCCAACAGTGTTTAAAATTTAAAAAGACAATGATTTTTAAATACTTAGGCAAAAAAATCCCCCAAAACTTAAAAGCAACTTGTTCTCTTTCACACTCTACATTCAATCCATCACTGAATGGCATGAGTTTACCTTTAAAACACATTCAGAATTTTGATACTACTTTCCACCTCCATCAAAACCATGTAGGCTCAAACTGTCATCATCTCACTTGGAATATTACAGGACCTTCTTATACAGATCTTCCTGCTCTCATCTGTATGTTTCTATAATCTGTTTTCAATAGTAACCAAAATCATTTTTTAAAAATTAAATTAGAGGATATCAGTCTTTTGCTCAAAACCTAGCCAAGCTTCTCACCTCATTCATACTCAAAGTCTCTCTAATGGCATACAAAGCCTTATAAAATATGTACTTATCATCCCCTTCCCTGACCTCTCTGAAGGAGATTATGTTAATCTCCTACTATTTTCCCTTTTGCTCACTCCATTTTAGCCTTACTAGTTACTTTGCTGTTCTTAAAAACAGTAGGCACACATACACCTCAGAGCCTTAGCACTTGCTATCCCCTACCTGGACTGCTCTTCTCTATATGGTCTAGGCCCTGCTTTCATTCTTTGCTCAGAAGTTACCCCCTCAATGTACTCTCCCAAGCTCATCTCATTTAAAATTCTAGACCTCTAGCTCCTTATTCATATTCTGTGCTTTCTTTTCCTATACCGTATTTATTGCCATTTGGCATACTGCATATTTTATTCATTTATCTGTTTATTATTAAGACCTTCCTCCCATAACAGAATGTAAACTCCATGAGAATAAGTATATTTTACTATTTTGGTCACTATTGTATTATCAGTGCCTATGATTGTTCTGGCACGTAATAAGTCCTCAATAAATACGTGTTTTAAAAAGAGAAAACAGGCCCCAAATGAAGTCACTTGTGGTAAGCCTTATGCCAGCAAACAGGGACTTAACATCTAATCTGATTGTTTCAGCCTCTCGCAGAATTGTAATCTTAACCAATCAGTCTGGAATTTTTTGGTCTGCAAGAGTGAAATAAACTGCCTGATAGACCCCTTTTGTTCCTGAAAGGATGATGACCTTGTCTAAAACTACCCACTGTCCATTGTCCCTCCTCCTCACCTTTTTGCCTATAAAAATCTTCAATTTTGTACAGCTCCTTGGACCTCCTTTCTATTTGCTAGATGGGATGCTGCCCTATTCATGAACTGTTGAATAAAGCTGATCAGATCTTTAAATTTACTCAGCTGAATTTTACTTTTCAACATATGTTTGCAGGAATGAATTGAGCATTCATAAAAAAAAGAGGTAAAGCTGGAGAATACATAATTGACAAGTCAATATGTGGTAGCATGGACATTATTGATAACACACAGATACTGGCATTATAAACCATATCCACACATTGCTTCTCATCAAGTGAATGACCAAATGGGAATAACTACTAATCTGGAATAAAATGGCTAGCTTCCCAATAAACAATATACAAATGTGTGGTGCTTTCACGTTTTGCTCAGTTCACCTTCCAAAGAGCTCTCAAGAGCAACATAAGACCATCTCGCAATAAAAGAAATTTGGGTTCAGTAATGTTAACTAACTTACCAAGAATCACGTATCTAGTAACTAAGTCTGAGATTTGTCTTCTGCTTTAAGTTAGGAATGCCTACATCATCTAAAACTAAATCAAGTTTATTTTTCTTCTCTTTAAGCTCTTTAGAGAGATTCTAAAACCACTTTCAAAATAATACATTGCTTATTAACTTGGAAACAGATCATTTTTTTCTCATGAAATTTCACTGACTTTTATTTAAAACCATATCATCCTGTTTTATTCCTTGCTGCTATGAGGAATAGTATATTCCCTGATATACCACCTTCGAATGAAAGCAGTAAGCAAACCTCATTCTGTTCCTATCTTGACAAAGCCATCCCGATACCACTCAAAAAAGTACTAACTACTTGAAGTTGCAGACATGTTGGTGATGGCAAAAATTCAAGTGACACTGGATCCAGACATATTTGAAAGGTACAGATTCCTGTTATCACCACATGTCTGCCCCTCAAAATAGTACTTCATTGCACAGTGCTTTTAAGAACTTTACCTTATTTATTGAGTTCCTACTAAGTGTTAAATACAGAGCTTCAGGAAGAAGAGATATGAAGATGAATAACAAATGTCTGAGGATGACACGTCCTAGGAAAATGGAGCATGGTATTTTACAAAGAGCATTGGAATGAAACTTGAAAACCTAGATGCTATTTTCCCTTCTTCAAGATCATACTTTCACTCAGTGGCAAACATAAACATCACAGCAGAGAATCCTAAGTTGGTATGGAAATTTAGAGAAAATAGAGTTTAATTTTATTTCCATAATCAAGAATATAGGCATTATATAGGTTACAATAGTGTTTCTCAAAATGTGGTGCTCTGCATTATATATGTGAGAAATATCATAAACACTTTCAAAAGGGCAACTCCTAAGCATCACGCCATAACTAGTGGATCAGTGTCTGTGAGATAAGGGAAGGACTTCTAGGTGATTCATATCTATTGTAAAATTTAACAACTGCAGAACTAAGGAAAGTGTGATGATTAAACTAAAACAAGCTATCCTTTAAGTCTTTCAATAATAATTTAAAAATCCCTTCAGGGGTAAGAAATAGAGGGAGATGCACAAGAAGACAGCTTGGACATTTCTGCTCTTGGTAAAAGCTTTGTATTATGTGTACTTTGACAACTTTTACAATGCAGGTCAGGACCACAAGCTGACAGTTAAATTTAGCATTCTAAGTCTTAGGGAAAATTGCTTTTGTTACAATACACCACCTAAGAACCCAAGGGGTTTAATCCATTTCCCAGGGTGAGAGGCTCGTTCAATTTTGAAGAGGTGCATATTCAAAATGAGGCATCACATTTATTTCTGTGATAGTATGCAATGTTGCAACATTTTAGTTACTACTCCTTAAAGATTATTTGTAAAACCTTCACAATGACTATCCTACAATTTCTTATACCGAAATATAGGATAATTTTCAAGAATTGCATGTAGCAGCCACTTTATAAAGTATCACAAAGGAAGGGGGGTTGTTTTTTTTCCAACAGAATCTTGAGCATTATAATGTCTAAGAATAAAATAATTCCAAAAGTGAAAAACATTAATTTATAGATACCATTAATAACATAGAGCTTCTCTGTACATTTACTACTATTGAAAAACCTATGAAGTAAGTTACAGATTAGCTGAAATGTGTCTTTACTTGGTTTGTTTATATATGTATCTTTCATTTTCTACAGACTGGCAATCCATTTGGTTGTTTTTCAAAGTTTATATCTCTCCTGTTTTTCCCTATTATGTTATAACTGGAGATACACAAATGAGAAATTGCTTCAACTCAGCAGTCAGTTGAACTTCAAATATTGCTGATTTTATAGGTTATAATACAACCTGTATGTCAAGTTTAGGCCATGGCCTGTATTTGTTTATTCGTTTGTTTATTTTTGGTAAGCTAAGAATGGTTTTAACATTTTTAAATGGTTGCAAAGAAACACAAAGAATATGTAACAGGAAACTTATGTGTCTCCCAAAGCATAAAATATCTACTATCTGGCCCTTTACATAAAATGTTTGATGACTCCTTTGTTACTTTATATAAAGAATCCTATAAAAATCTAGTGATTAAGTAAATTGCCTTGTTTCCATTATCAAGACTGAGAAGTTAATTGTGGAATTCAAAAAAGTGATATAATATAGACTAAGGCTAACACAAAGTGAGGTAGCAAATGAGAAGAAATGTACAATATATTAAGAAGAAGTGAAAATTCTAAAGAAGTATAAAATAGAAAATTGTGGGGACATTTAGCAAATATGCACATCTCTACAAAATATCAATAATTTGAAGGTACCAATATATTCCTAAAACTATAAAAACTGATCCTCATAATAATACCAAACCCAGTGACCATGAGTATGGCTTATTAAAGAATGTGTTTAAGTCTACAATAAACTCCATGAGAGTAGAAAGTACATCTATATAGTACCTAGCCTGACACTTGGCCTAAAGAGTTCAATAAGTTTGCTGAACAAATGAAATAGGAGAGCTACTCTCTTATTCCCTCAAGTAAATAAATTATTGTTTAAAGGGTGCCTTCCAATTTATTGTGGCATCAACTCCTTAATAATGCTGATAAATAAGACAACGTTATACATTGATATGCACACCTTACTCCTCAGTCCATCATCCTTTGTCTCCTTGTATCTTGAGGGTTTATAATGTCAGTCACACAAAGACTTCAGTTTTTCTTAAACAGGAATAGTCACTTCTGCTTTCATACAACTGTGCGAACGCTTTTGAGGAGAAAGTAAAAAGCAAAACAAAACACACACACATACACATTATCTCTTCTTGCATCTCTTTTCAATTTATCCACCCAAAGAATTTCTCAGTTATGTATATAGTAATCTCATACTGCCTAATGTCAAAATGTTCTAGCAAATGATACAACATCTTCTCTCTAGCTCCTGGCTCAACCACAGGGGAAAATATGTGCTAGCTGGGTAAGAGTTAGGGATTTTTGAAATTTTCATAAGGGTTTAGGATGTTTAGGAGAAAGAGACATAGGAGACTTCCCATGATAGCATAAACTTCTCAAAATGCTACAAGTTGTACAATGAATTAAGGCTTAAACTGGTTCCTCTCCAAATTAAAAAAAAAAAAATGTTATATTATTTAATCCTATCACCTTTTTCTTACCACTCTTTTTTGTGATACTTGAAAACCTTTCAATCACAATACAAAATAACAATTATTATAATCAGAAAGAACAGGGATTTAATTGGATCACAGGGAAATTGAAAGGCCATAAATTACTACTGAACCATTTGGATGCTTGCCAGGATATGGAAAATGAAAAAATTGACACAATTTTTAATGATTAAAATAAAAAAAATCTAAAATTTCAAAAGCAGTTAAAAAATAATAATGAAAAAGAGGGTTTCCTAATACAAGTTTGTCTTACCTAAATTTTTTTAAAAGTGTATTTACCATATTTATGCAGTGTAATTAAATATGTGATTCTTAAATAATGTTACAATGGACATTGTAACTAGATTATCTTTATTTATCACTAGTACGCTCAAAGGAGGCTGGAAAACATGTTAAGTAAACCACTTCCTGTATAATGTGTTCAAAATCTTAATTAACATCAACAAGTAAAAGAAAAATAAAATGTTTAAATGACTTCTAATAAAACTAATAGATTTCAGCTGCGTACATATTAGCAAAGAGTCGACAGAAAACGTTGTAAAATAATCTAAATAAAACTATATGTATTCACTATTTGCATTAACTGCAGAACTGTTTCTGGGAGAGATTGAATGTGACAGATTATACTGCTATTACCAGATGACATATGAGAAAAAAATGCTACACACTGGTCACTAGAGCCTTGATCTCCTAGGATCTACCACTAATTAGTGATATAGCTTTAGGCAGTCACTTAACCTTTAGAGTCTGTGTTATGGATTCAGTCACTGTTAACCTGTGTGTGTAATCCCTATTATGTAGAGCATATGTTTAGATTCTAGCTTTTTGTATTAAGGTATAGTGCTTGTGGCAAAGACTACAAAACGTTCATCAAAGTAAACTGCTTCTTCTTCCTAGGCACACAGTAGACTGTATTTCCCACTTCCTTAGCAGTTATGTGTGACCATTAGACTGAATTTCAGATGATGGAATATGAGTGGATATGATGCATACCCATAAAATCCTCCACTAGCTAGTTGGCATGGAGATGACCGTGACAATCTGGAAAGCCAAATGTTAAAGACTGTGTGGAGCAAGGCCCCCTTGCCAAACTGTTCACCCGTGTAAGATTATGACCTGAATGAGAAATAGTTGTTATTGTGCTAAGTCACTGAAATTTTCAGTGTTTTTATTATAATAGATAGCACTACCTTAACCAGTATCTTAGTCTGCTCAGGCTGCCACTACAAAACACCACAGACAGGGAAGCTCCTAAACAATAGAAATTCACCTCTGACAGTTCCAGAGGCAGAAGTCTAAGACAGAGGCACCAGCATGGCTGCATTTCCCTGTTTCATACTCAGGGCTTTCTCTTGGTATCTTCCTAGGGTAGAAGGAGGCTAGGAATCTCTCTGGAGCTTCTTTTATGAGAGCACTAATCCTATTCATGAAGGCTCCACCCTCATAACCTAAGCACTTCCCAAAGGTCCACCTACCAATACCATAATTTTGGGGGGTTAGGATTTCAACATAAGAATTGGGTGCAGAAGGAGACAAACATTCAGACTACAGCAACTAGTACACTTATACTGTATGTAGAGTATGTTGTATTACTGAGGGCAGAGGATGCCACTTAATTGTGCTAATAGTGGAAAATGTTGAGCTCTGTATTTGGATTTCAGAAATTTGAGGAAGACAACCAGGTTTACTACAGACCAGGACTCATACCATTTTCTGTGTTGTAAGATGGAGCTTACCATATGGAAAAAAGCCATCAGCTAGATAAACCATCTATGACATTGCCTTTTACAGACTACAGCCTAGGAAATATAGATTCTAGGTCAGAGTAAGGCAGCTGTAGTAGAAGTGGAACACCTATACTAAGTTAAAATATATATAATATTTCTTGTATTTATTTCCTTTTTGGTCTCTCTTGATATTTATTAATGTATTAATTATGAATTCAAACTTGATTCAGGTATTCTAAGCTGTGTCAAAAAAGAGATTTTCGATTACCATGTTTTACTTTCATTAAAATCTTATAATTCAAGGATATCTCCTGTTGGTGTCTTAGAATAAAATGTAAAGTTCTAGGCATGGAAGAAACATATGGTACAATAGAGCAAGGAAACTGGTCAAATAAAAAAATTTATGGGTAGACAGAATATAATTTTAAAATCTAGGTTCCTGTCTATGGCCATGCCACCCTGAACAAGCATGATACCATCTGATCTCGGAGGCTAAGCAGAGTTGGGCCTTGGGTGGGAGGCCACTTAGGAAGACCAGGTGCTGTAGGCATAAAAAAAAATAATAATAAGGGACTGTGAGCCGACAAGGTCCTTGCAATCTGTGAGGTCAACCAAGGATTGCCTCACCTAAAAAGTCAATCAATCAATCAATCAATCAATCAATATAAGGTTACTGAGTCATCAAAAGTTACGGAGATTGTGGGTGTGTTTTTTTTTAAAGTTGCTTTGTGCTAATGTGTCCTTCACCTTAGTCAAGCAAGGACTGCAATTTAGGTTACAGTGATTCTGAATGTGCCTAATTTATCACCCAAAGTGCTTTAGATTACTATTGCAAGCAATACACTGCAAATTTTGTTTGGAGGTAAAGAGTGAAATGGGAATCATATGGGGAAAGAATGTGGGTGATACACTTATGACATTTTTCAAATTGATTACTTTGTATCGAACATTAGCCAAGTACTCTGGGAAACATTAGGATAGGATTATATAGTCCCCACATCTCATGCTACTGGGATGTCGACAATGACAAATAAAACAGTTTACTAAATACTACGAGGTAATATATACTAAATGCCCTGGTATTATATTAGTGGGTCTCCTAAATAATAAACATTATCATTTGTCACTTGTCATGCATTATGTACTGTATGCTTCACAAATCTTAGTTCATTCTGCCTTTCCCAAACAATGTTATGAAGTAGCTGTTATTACCATACTTTCTTTATAGGGGAGGGAAATAAATATGAGAAAGGCTATACAGTTTTTCCAAGGCCACAAAGCTAGCAGGTAGTAGAGGTGATATTTGAATCCAGGCCTCAAAATCCCAAAGCCCATGCTTAAGAGCCACAGATTGTAAATCAGTAGAGGCCACCACAGATGTTATTTTGAGGATATTGGGAGGCTCAACAGGAAAGATGCTGCAAGTTATTACTAATGTCTGTTATGGGTGTGGAATGGAGGAATGACAACGCAAATACCATAGCTGACACTATATTTGAAACATGCTACCTCTCATGGCCCTACCATGCAAACAATATGTGGTTGATGAGAACGGAGGAAGGTGGGATATGTGTTATGCTTCACATGGGTGTGGATCAGGAAAGTGAAGTTGAGATCAGACTCAAAAGCTATATTTACCTTAATTCATTTTTTTTCTTTTTTAATACCGAGACTTTATTCTTGATTAGTTTGTTAGTCATAGGGCTAACAATAAACTTCATTGAGATGACTGATATCATAGCCAGACTGCTCTGCCACTAAATACAAATCCAATACATTAATCTAATTGAAATGAAACCTTTTTTTTCTAATAGAATATAAAGGGGAGAAATGAAAATATCCTTCTTGAAATGAAATAATTTCCTTAAGAGAAAATTTCACAGAAATATTTAGTTTTACAATTTAGTTCAAGGTATTAGTTTCTTAGCTCACTACAAATAGCATCAATACTGGATATGAATGTTATTCAACTCTTCCATGCAGTTTGAGGCTTCTGAGTCGTAAAGTGACATATCAGAATCATCTGTTATTCTTTTTATTTTTAAATAGTCATTCTTAAGGTCCCTTACATTCATATTCAGGTTACCATTTTATTCTGATACAGTACAGGTCTAGGAAGCTCTAAACTCAAGGAAGATGACATTTTTCTCTCACTTCTATGATTTTTTAGAATAACCATAAAATGTTTAAATTTTATTATAGAACCGTTTTAAATAAAATAAAACAAATACTCGTCAATCCTACCAGAAACTAGTTACAGACACAGAGCTAGTTATTATGATATACACAGACTCATAGAGTTCTTAAAGAGTTTTGTTTCCAGTGGCTAAATGAATTTCAGTGATTATTTATTCCTGAGGGTAACATAGATGGGATTATACATTTGAACAAGATTATTAATTATGATATACTGTGTTGTCAGTGTACACAAGGCTTTAATAACATTACTCAGAAAGTAAATACAAAACCAGGAGTTTGCTGTCAGCACAATGATAAGTCTATCTGATCAGAGCCAAACATATGACAAATTCTATTTGTTTAGCTCTGTCAGACATGTAAGTACCACTTCTCCACTTCTCACAAACTGTCAAAGGAGCCAATAAAGAAACATAGTGGTATAACTTGGAAATTTCTCATCTGGTTGTGACTCTTTTAGATCATAGAACAAATATCTGATTTATCTTTGTATATCTGTTTATCTAGTGTAGGGCCTAGATAGGAGAAATTCAATAATTATTTTAGAATAATAAATTATTCATTCCATAACTATTTAAGAATTCTTATAATAAGCAATATATGAAAGGAATTTCTCTCTACTTCCTTCTACCTCTACCATTTCTGGAATTGGAATTCTGATAAAAAGCCTATTTTCCTGTTAAATTTTCCAAAATCTATTTCTAAGTACTCGATATAATAAATAACAAATATAATCAAACAAGATTATGCATGCTTTGGAAAAAATTGAGGGCAATTTTAATTGATAAACAAATCTTGATCTACATTATAAATGGTTTCATGCAATCTTAAAAGAAAGATTTCAAAAAGAAAGGTTCTCAATAGAAAATATTTTCACCATAGTTTGAAAATTTGAAGGTTTCTTCTCACTGCTTTGATACACTGTAATCCTCTGATACATTCCTAAATAAGTGTACACATGTTTCTCTCTAGCTTCCATTCAGGCATCAAAGAGTCCCACGTGCTGTGTACTGCACCTGATCTCAAACTTCTTCCACAGATTCCTTTTTTTTTTATGAAGCTTATTTCGACTAGATGTAAAAACAATGTAATTTTACTAGTATCCACTAATAAGGACATGATTAATAAGGTAATTTCCCAAGGAGTGTTTGTTCTTTTTCAGGAGAGTTGCTTACTCACCCACAAATATGTCTAAGTGCAAAGTTTTAGGCACCATGATAAGTATTCTTGGCTGCAGCTCTATGAATATAATATACCTTCTCTTGCTGTGAGTTAATCTGGTCTTAGTTTTCTACTGAACTATGTGCTTCAATTTCTGATTAATTTTGTAAGAACATTTTAAAAAGAGACTAATTTAATATTAATTGTAAGTTCACTATGTACTGTGTTAGAAATACACAAAGTATACATATATAATTTCAAATTAACATATTCCAGGAATAAATATTCTGGAGAAGGAATACACACACAGATACACACTACATACACTATGTAGTTTTAAACTACCTTTATGAAATTTGAGCACACCAATTATACTCAGCTAATGAATTTAATTAGTTTACACAGTTTATCCCTACTGAAAACAAAATTACTTAGAAATTAGAAAAGATTAGAGCCGTAGAACTCTAGTCATGAAGTTAGTGTTCATTCCTGCATTCTGAAAATACCTCTATGCTGACTCACACCGAAAGTGCGACTTCATTAGCAATTTGGAGTCCAAACACAGACCTTGTATTCCTCTCAAGTGCATATATCACCCTTGTTCCCCACTGCTTTTAAGAAATTAATCTCCTCAGATACTTTTTCCCTTTTCCTTCTTCCCTTGGGTACATTTTCTTTTACCCTTTTCAAATGTATAATTGACTTTCTTCTGTGTGTCTGCTGTGCAAAGAGCCTGTGTTAAGCTTGAAGAATATTCACAGGAGGACACATATCATGTTTCCGGTCTCTTGAGCACGTGTAAAGCAGTATGTCACAACCTGTAAGTTGTAGTTTTAACCATGGATAGGTTATGAAAGCAATTTAAAGAGCGATTACAGAATTTCTTAAAACATTGAATAGACTGGAACTGAATAGGACAAAACACAACTTAAAAAAAAAAAACAGCATTTCACATATAAGGGTAAAGAGTAATTGTTCAATAAAATTTTTGATTCTGTGTGTGTATGTACGTGTGTTCACGTGTTTGCGTTTGTGTGTGTGGTTGCAATGTGAAATATATTACTCTGAATCATAGGCGAAAAGTTTCTAAAGCTACTTTAATACAAGAAATTAGATCCACTTGCAGTCTTCATGATGGCTTTAGTCTATCTGCTCCATCTCATATCCAAAGTACTATTTTCTCTTTATAATCCAATACAATGACTGCCAGTTTTTCCCTCCTATGACTAAACTTGACATAGCATTTTTGATAGTTCATATAAGTAATTTGTTTATTCAGCTATTTTTATATTATTTTTTAAGCACATGCTACACTTAGAATTCAAACAAAGAGTATACCACACAGCTTACTGCATTCATGAGATCATAAATATTAAAACTTCATTTAATTACCATAGGAGCTAACATCAACATAAGATTTAATAACTCATCTGATAAGCAACTTCACTTCCTTGCTACTTAGGCTGTTTAGTTAAGTAAGGGCAAAGACAGTCAAATAAAATTTTCAGATGAGATGGAATTTACTAAAGTGCATGTATTACCTCAATAGATACAATTATTCATGAATCTGACCTAAAGATAGGGATCTTTATCGCGTTTTCTTTCAAGAAGCTTATTTAACTAAAAACACCATATTGTATGTAGGTGTAGTATGTGTGTGTATGTGTATGTGTATGTGTATAGCACTAAGTGAACATAAACTAATTGCAAATAAATGGTAAGATTTCCTCTGCAATCTCAAATAGCAAATCCATTTCCCCACCATATAGTAGTAAAATTTTATTTACTTTCTACATTAGCTAAGAGAAGGAGCACTCACTTGCTTTGCTATTTAACCCTATAATTTCCCTGGGTTTTTTACGCAGGTGTTAAATCTTAGACTTATCTTGAAATTCCTTCTAAGGTTTGTGTTGGCATAACTCTGGTTTCTCTTTTTTGCTAGGACTTCATTTTACCTTTTTAATTGCTTTAATTCCTTTCCTTTCCCCTTCCTGGGAAGATATGAGGTAACATCTCTAAAGATTCCATTGTTTTTTCTATCCCTGAAAGGTATTCCTACCACATGGAATCCTACAGGATCTTCATTGCCTGCCAAATCCTTAAACTTCTACATTCTTTTAAATTCTTAAAATAGCTCTTAATATTATGTTCATGTGCATTTGTGTGAACATAGCTAGATTGATTGATTTTTCTTTAAAAAAGTAATAATAAATTTATTATAGAATTTATGATGACTTAATCAATATTCAATTTCAGAGCAATATTTATGGAAACATCTTTCCTGTTTATTTTCAAGTAATTTAAAAAGTTTAAAGTTTAAAGTTTTGGCAGCCCTAGAAAATTAATACAGGTGTGCATTTATACAATATAGTAATTTTATTTGCTCTTATCATTGACTTATATGATTCTGCAGCATGTGTATGAAGGTTAGGATTAAGCAACTGCCATTATTCTACAGGAACTCAGAATTCTATTTGTTCATTCATTCATTCATTCATTCATTCATATTTAAGTTTATTGGGGTAACATTGATTAATATAATTATATAATTTTGGGTGTACATTATAATTTGGCATCTATATATTCTATTGTTTGATTACCACCCAGGGTCCGGTTTCCTTCAGTTATCATATATTTGATTCCCTTTACCCACTTCACCCTCCTCCAACACCCATATATTTGACCCCCTTTATTCTGTCTACCTCTTCTCTCCTCCCCCAAACCCTACCCTCTGCCAAACACTAGTCTATTGTCCATGTCCCTGAGTCTCTGTTTGCCCTGTTTATTTGTTGCTTTTAGTTTTATATCCCACATGTAAATGATATCGTGTGATTTTCAACTTTTTCAGTTTGGCTTATTTTGCTTAGCATGGTTATCTTGAAGTCCATCCAGGTTGTTGCAAATGGCAGTATTTCATCTCTTCTTATGGCTGAGTAATATTCCATTGTATATAGGTACCACTGCTTCTTTAGCCAGTCATCTATCATAGGACACTTCAGTTGCTTCCATGTGCTTGCCACTGTGAACAGTGTTACTATGAACATCGGTGTGGAAATATCTTTTTGAATATAAGTTTTCAAGTCTTTGGCGTAAATACCCAGTAGAGGAATTGCTTGATCACATAGTAGATCAATTCTTAGTGTTTTGAGGAACCTCCATACTGTTTTCTTAGTGGCTGTACCAATTTACAGTCTCACTAGCAGTGTCTGAAGGTTCTTTTTTCTCTGCATCTTCTCCAACATTTGTTATTACTTGTTCTGTTGATTATAGCTATCCTAACAGGTGTGAGATGGTTTCTCATTGTGGTTTTGATTTGCATTTCCCTAATAGCTAGCGATGTTGAGCATCTTTTCATATATTTGTTGGCCATTTGTATGTCCTCTAGGGAGAAGTGTCTCTTCAGGTCCTCTGCCCATTTTTTGATTGGATCATTTGTTTTTTTTTTCTTGTTATTGAGTCGTATGAGTTCTTTGTATATTTTGGATATTAGGCCCTTATCAAAGGTGTTTCTTGCAAATATATTTTCTCATTCAGATGGTTGTCTCTTTACCTTGTTGATGATTTCTTTTGCCGAGCAGAAGCTTTTTAGTTCAATGTAGTCTCATTCATTTATTTTTGCTTTTACTTCCTTTGCCTTTGAGGTCAAATTCATAAAATCCTCTTTAAGTCCAAGGTCCTTGAGTTTCGTTCCTTTGTTTTCTTCTATGCATTTTATTGTTTCAGGTCTTATATTCAGGTCCTTAATCTAATTTGAGTTAATTTTGGTATGTGGTGATAGACAACAGTCTAGTTTCATTCTTTTGCAGGTGGCTTTCCCAATTTTCCCAGAATCAGTTATTAAAAAAGGCTTTCCTTTCTCCACTGTATGCTTTTTTTGTTGTTGTTGAAAATTGTTTCCCCACACAAATATGGGTTTACTTCTGCACTCTTGATTCTGGTCTGCATGTCTGTATTGCTGCGAATATCATGCCGTTTAGATTACTGTCACTTTGTAGTATAATTTGAAGTTGGGGAAGAGTGATGCCTCCAGCCTCATTTTTCTCAGAATGACTTTGGCAATTCGGAGTCTTTTGTACTTTGATACAAGTTTCATGATTTTTTGTTCTATTTCTTTAAAAAATGCTGATGGGATTTTGATGGGGATTGCATTAAATCTGTATAATCCTTTAGGTAATATGGTCATTTTAACTATGTTGATGCTTCTTATCCAAGAACACGGAATATCTTTCCATTTCTTTGTATCTTCACTTTCTTTTAATCAAGTCTTGTAGTTTTAATTATATAGGTCCTTCATATTTCATTAACTTTATTCCTAGGTGTTTTATTCTTTTTGTTGTAATTGCAAATGGAATTATTTTTCCCACTTCTTTCTCTGACACTTCATTATTAGAGTATAGAAAAACTATGGATTTTTGAACATTGCTTTGTATCCAGAACTTTACTGTATTTGCTTGTTGTTTCTAGTAGTGTTCTTATGGAATCTTTCGTTTTTTTTCTATAGAAAATTATGTCATCTGCAAATAGTGACAGTTTGACTTCTTTGTTTCCTATCTGGATGCCTTTTATATCTTTCTCTTGCCTGATTACACTTGCTAGGACCTCCAATGTTATATTGAATAACAGTGGTAATAGCAGACATCCTTGCCTTGTTACTGATATTAGAAGAGAGGTTTTTAGTTTTTCACCATTAAGTATAATGTTGACTAAGGGTTTTTCACATATAGCCCTTATTATGTTAAGGTACTTTCCTTCCATACCGATTATGTGAAGTGTTTTGATCATAAATGGATGCTATATCTTGTTGAAGGATTTTTCTTCATCTATTGATAGGATCATATGATTCTTATTTTTAAATTTGTTTATGTGGTATATCACATTAATCAATTTGTGTATGTTGATCCATCCCTGTGCCTCAGGAATGAAGCCCACTTGATTGTGGTATATAATCTTTTAATATGTTGCTGTAGTTGGTTTGCTAGTATCTTATTTAGGATTTTTGCATCTGTGTTCATGGGAGATATTGGTCTGTAGTTTGCTTTTTTTGAGTTATCTTTACTAGGTTTTGGAATCAGAGTTGTATTGGCCTCATGCAGTTTTGGTAAGTATTGCCTCCTCTTTGATTTTTTGGAAGAGTTTGAGGAGAATAAGTATTAAATCTTCTCTGAATGTTTGGTAGAATTCATTGGTGAAGCCATCTGGTCCTGGACTTTTATTTTTTGGTAGGTTTTTGATGATTGTTTCAATTTCCATATTGCTGATCCTTCTATTTAGATTTTCCAGTTCATCTTGATTCAATCTAGGAAGATTAAATTTTTCTAAGTACTGGTTCATTTCTTCTAGGTTACTAAATTTGGTGCTATATACTTTTTCATAGTATTCTTGTATGATCCTTTATATTTCTGCAATGTCTGTTGTAATTTCCCCTCTTTCATCTCTGATTTTGTTTATTTGTGTTCTTTCTCTGTTTTCTTTGGTGAGTCTAGCCAGGAGTTTGTTAATTTTATTAACCTTTTCAAAGTACCAGCTCCTTGTTCTATTTAATTTTTCTATTTTTTTTGTTGTTGTTTTCAAATTCATTTATTTCTGCTCTAATTTTGATGATTTTTTCCTTTTGCTGACTTTAGGCCTCATTTGTTCTTCCTTTTCTAGTTTAGTAAGATGAAGTATTAGGTTGTTTATTTGGGCTTGTTCTTGTTTTTGGAGGTAGACCTGTAATGATATAAACTTTCCTCTTATGACTGCTTTTGCCGTGTCCTAAAAGTTTTGATATGTTGTATTATTATTATCATTCGTTTCTATGTATCTCTTGATCTCTCTTTTTATTTCTCTGATCCAGTTAGTGTTCAATAGTATGTTGTTTAATCTTCATGTATTTGAGGTTCTTCCTGATTTCTTTTTGCAGTTGATCTCTATTTTGAAGGCATTATGATCAGAGAATATGTTTGATAAGATTTCAACCCTCTTATACTTGTTGAGGCTATTTCTGTGTCACAGTATGTGATTGATTCTTGAGAATGTTCCATGTGTACTTGAGAAGAATGTATAAGCAGCTGTTTTGGGATGGAAGGCTCTGTATATGTCAATTATGTCCAGTTGGTATAATATGTCATTTAAGGATGTTATTTCCTCATTGATTTTCTGTTTGGATGATTTTTCCATAACTGACGGTGTAGTATTTAGGTCCCCTACTACGATAGTGTTTTGGTCTGTTTCTCCTATTGTTCTGTTAGTAATCGCTTTACATATTTGGGGGCTCCCTGACTGGGAGAATAGATATTAATAAGTATTACGTCTTCTTGGTGCATGATTCCCTTTATCACAGTGAAGTATCCCTCCATATCTTTCTTTACCTTTTTTATTTCAAAGTCTATTTCGTCCAACACTAGTACCACTACTACTGCTTTACTCTGAATGCCATTTGCTTGAAATATCATTTTCCACCTGTTCACTTTAAGTCTATATTTGTCTTTGGAGCTGAGATGAGTCTTCTGGAGGCAACATATGGTTGGGTTTTGTTTTTTGATCCATCTGCAACTCTGTGTCTTTTTATTGGTGAGTTCAGTCCATTCACATTAAAAGTAATTATTGAAATATGAGGTATTCTTATAGCCATTTTGTCTTTGCTTTCTGGTAGCTCAGTGTTCCATTGTTTCCTTGTCCTTGTGTTTCTGTTTTCTTTCTTTATATTATTTCTTTATTTTACATATATATATATATATATATATATATATATATATATATATATATCACTTCTGAATCTTCAGTGTGTGGTTACCATTATGAATATGAAATGGTTAGTTTTATATGTGTGTATATATATATATATATATATATATATATATATATATACACACAGTCGTCCATTTTCTTCTGCATGTGCCTTATCTCCCTTTTGCAAATTTGAATCTTTGAATCTTCCCTTTTTAAGTCATTGTTATTTCAATTTGTTGCTATGTATGATGAATGCTCATTACTGTCTTGCTATAGCAATTCTCTTATTATTATTTAAGCTTGTAATACCCTATTCTTAGTAAGGGTTGCACTCCTCTGCTTCTATTTGCCTGATAGTCACTTTACTCCTAATTATGTATTTTTTGTTTTGTTTTGTTATTTTGTTTTAGATGAACTGACACCTTTCATTAGTCTCAGTAGTACATGCCTCATAGTGTAGAATTTCCTCAATTTTTGTATATATGGAAAGGTCTTAATTTCTCCTTCATATCTAAAGGAGAACTTAGCTGGATACATTATTCTAAGCTGATAGTTCTTTTCACTTAATAGTTTAAGAATTTGATTCCATTCTTTTCTGGCTTGTAAGATTTGTGCTGAGAAGTCTGATAATAATCTAATGAGTTTTCCTTTATACATTACAGTCTTCTTTCACTGGCTGCCCTGAGAATTCTGTCTTTGTTGTTGATTTTTGATAACTTTAATACAATGTATCTTGACGAAGGCCTTTTTGGGTTGAGATAATAAAATCCTCTAAGTCCAAGGTGCTTGAGTTTAGTTCCTATGTTTTCTTCTATTCATTTTATTAATTCTGGTCTTCTATTCAGGTTCTTAATTCATTTTGAGTTAATTTTGGTGTGTGGTGATAAACAAGAGTCTAGTTTCATTCCTTTGAAGGTGGCTTTCCAGTTTTCCCAGAACCATTTATTGAAGAGGCTTTCCTTTCTCTACTGTATGTTTTTGGCTTTTTTGTTGAAAATTATTTGCCCATATAAATATGGGCTTATTTCTGGACTCTTGATTCTGTTCCACTGGTCCATATGTCTGTTTTGCTGCCAATACCATGCTGTTTTGATTACTGTCACTTTGTAGTATAATTTGAAGTCAAACAAATTGATGCCTCCAGCCTCATTTTTTTTTCTCAGAATGACTTTTGCAAGTCGGGGTCTTTTGTGCTTCCATACAAATTTGATGATTTTTTTGTTCTATTTCTTTAAAAATTGCCAATGAGATTTTGATGGAGATTGCATTAAATCTGTATAATGCTTTAGGTAATGTGGTCATTTTAACTGTGTTGATTCTTTCAATCCAAGAACATGGAATATCTTTCCATTTCTTTGTATCTTCTTCACTTTCTTTTAATTGAGTCTTGTAGTTTTCATTATATAGGTCTTTCACATGTTTTGTTAAATTTATTCCTAGGTATTTTATTCTTTTTATTGCAATTGCAAAAGGAATTATTTTTTCCACTTCTCTTTCTGATGCTTCATTATCAGAGTATAAGAAAGCTATGGATTTTTTAACATTGATTTTGTATCCAGAGACTTTATTGTATTTGCTTACTGTTTTTAGTAGTATTTTTGTGGAGTCTTTAAGGTTTTTCTATATAGAGGGTCATATCATCTGGAAATAGCAACAGTTTGACTTCTTTATTTCCTATTTGGATGGCTTTTATATCTTTCTCTTCCCTGATTACACTTGTTAGGACCTCCAACGTTATATTGAATAACAGTGGTGATAGTGGACAGCCTTGCCTTGTTTCTAATCTTAGAGGGAAGGTTTTTAGTTTTTCACCATTAAGTATAATGTTGACTGAGCATTTCTCATATATGGCCTTTATTATGTTAAGGTACTTTCCTTCTATACCAATTTTGTTAAGTATTTTGATCATAAATGGATGCTATATCTTGTTGAAGGCTTTTTCTGCATCTATTAAAATTATCATATGATTCTTATTTTAATTTGTTTATGTAGTGTGTCACATTAATCGATTTGTATATGTTGAACCATCCCTGTGCCCCTGGGGTGAAGCCCACTTGATCATGGTGTATAATGTTTTTAATATATTGCTGTATTCAGTTCCCTAGTATCTTATTTAAGATTTTTGCATCTGTGTTCATGAGAGATATTGGTCTGTAGTTTTCTTTTTTTGTGTGTTATCTTTACCAGGTTTTGGTATCAGAGTAATATTGACTTCATAAAATGAGTTGGGAAGTATTGCCTCCTCTTCGATTTTTTGGAAGAGTTTGAGGAGAATAGGTATTAAATCTTGAATGTTTGGTAGAATTCACTGATGAAGACATCTGGTCCTGGACTTTTACTATTTGGTATGCTTTGATGATTGTGTCAATTTCCATACTCCTGATCCGTCTATTTAGATTTTCCAGAACTACTTGATTAGTCTAGGAAGACTGTATTTTTCTAAGTACTGGTCCATTTCTTCTAGGTTATTAAATTTGTTATTATATACTTTTTCATAGTATTTTTGCATGATCTTTTGTATTTCATAATTTCCCCTATTTCATCCCTGATTTTGTTTATTTGTGTCCTTTCTCTTTTTTCTTTAGTGAATCTAGCCAAGAGTTTGTTAATTTTATTAACCTTCTCAAAGAACCAGCTCTTTGTTGCATTTATTTTTTCTATTTTTTTAATTTCATTTATTTCTGCTCTAATTTTGATTATGTCTTTCCATCTGCTGACTTTAGGCTAAATTTTTCTTCCTTTTCTAGTTTTTTTTATGATGAAGCATTAGGTTATTTATTTGGTCTCGTTCTTGGTTTTGGAGGTTGACCCATAATGATGAACTTTCCTCTACAACTGCTTTTGCTGTATCCCAAAAGTTTTCATACGTTATAGTATTATTATCATTCATTTCTATGTATCTCTTGATCTCCCTTTTTATTTCTTCTCTGACTCAGTTATTCTTCAGTAGTATGTTGTTTAATCTCCATGCATTTGTGGTTCTTTACACTTTCTTTTTGTAGTTGATCTCTAGTTTCACAGCATTATGATCAGAGAATATGGTTGGTATGATTTCAACCCTTTTATATTTGTTGAGGCTATTTCTGTGTCCCAGTATATGGTCGATTCTTGAGGTTGTTTCATGTACACTAGAGAAGAATGTAGAAGCAGCAGTTTTGGGATGGAAAGCTCTGCAAATGTCAATTATGTCCAGTTGGTCTAATGTGTCATTTAAGGTTGTTATTTCCTTATGGATTGTCTGTTTGGATGATTTGTCCATATCCAACAGTGAAGTACTTAGGTCCCCTACTATGATAATGTTTTGGTCTGTTTCTCTTTTTGTTCTGTTAGTAATTGCTTTACTTATTCGGGGGCTCCCTGAGTGAGAGCATAGATATTAATGTGTTATTTCTTCTTTGTGCATGTTTCCCTGTATCATTATGAAGTGTCCCTCAGTGTCTTTCTTTACCTTTTTTATTTTAAAGTCTATTTCATCTGATATTAGTACCACTACTCCTGCTTTTCTCTGAATGTCATTTGCTTGAAATATCATTTTCCACTTTTTCAATCTGAGTCTATATTTGAATTTGGAGCTGAGATGTGTCTCCTGGAGGCAACATATGATTGAGTTTCATTTTTTGATCCATTCTGCAACTCTGTGTCTTTTTATTGGTGAATTCAGTCCATTTACATTTAAGATGATTATTAAAATATGAAGTCTTCTTATAGCCATTTTATCTTTTGCTTTCTGTTAGCTCGGTGTTTCCATTGCTTCTTTGTTTCTATGTATGCTGAACATTCATTATTATCGTGCTATAGTAATTCTCTTATTATTTAAGCTTATAATGCCCTGTGATTAGTAAGGCTTGCACTCTTCTGCTTTTATTCACCTGACAGTCACTTTGCTCCTAATTATGTATTTTTTTGTTTTGTTTTGTTATTTTGTTTTAGATGAGCTGACACCTTTCAGTATTTCCTGTAGTGCAGGCCTCATAGTGGAGAATTCCTTCAATTTTTGTATGTCTGGAAAGGTCTTAATTTCTCCTTCATATGTAAAGGAGAACTTAGCTGGATACATTATTCTAGGCTGGTATTTCCTTTTACTTAACAGTTTAAATATTTGATTCCATTCCTTACTGGCTTGTAAGGTTTGTGCTGAGAAGTCCAATGATAATCTAATGGGTTTTCTTTTATATGTTACCATCTTCTTTTCTCTGGCTGTCCTGAGAATTCTGTCTTTGTCGTTGATTTTTGATGACTTTAATACAATGTGTCTTGGCGAAGTCCTTTTTTGGTTGAGATAATTGGGCGCTTTGTTGACTTCTTGAACTCCAAGCTTCAGCTCATTCCTTAGATTTGGGAAATTCTCATCCACTATTTGTCTGAAAATGCTTTCTAGTCCCTGCCCCTTTTCCTCACCTTCGGTAATAACCGTTATTCTTATATTTCCTCTCCTGGTGGTATCAGCTAGTTCTTGTATTTCTTTTTCATTGGATTTCTCTCTTCTTCTTTCTGATTTATTTCTAGATTTCTGTCTTCAACATCACTGATCCTTTCCTCCATTTGGTCAACTCTATTTCCCAAGATTGTTATTTCATTTTTCAACTCTTGCAGTGTGCTCTTCATCTCCATAAGTTCTGTTTGGTTCCTTTTGAGGATTTCAATCTCCTTGCTCTGCTCATCTAGTTGTTTTTTTAATTCCTGAAATTGTTGATATGATTTGTTTTGGATCTCATGAAGATTTTCAGAAGTACTATCCTGAATTCTCTGTCATTTAAGTCGCATATTTCAATGTCTGTAAGCTTATTTTCTGGAGATTTTTCTCTTTCTTTCTGAGATGTCTTGTCACCTTGGTTTTTCATGATGCTTAATGGGCTATTTATGTGCCTGGGCATTAATGAAAGTGTATTCTGTTTTTTTTTTTTTTTTTTTTTTCCAGAAAGAACATTTGTTATATAAAGGTCTCTCTTTAGCCTGCTGCAAGGAAAGCATTTTTCTTTTGGTTTCTAGTAGGTGGCGTCTAAGTTTCTTGGATCCCTGCTTTATATAAAGTCTAAATGTCTTTTTTTTTTTTTTGTAGATATTTAATCACACTGGCTACTCTTAGTTTCAGTCCCTGTCAGTGTTAGCAACAGTTTGGGTAGCATTTGCTCAGATTCCTCTGGGGCTCTGTGGTGATCTGTTTTGTACGGTATGGGGGAAACGGCCTTTTGGGTTGTGGGTTTGGGGCTGCAACTCAGCCTTGGTTTTACAACCAGAGCTGGTAAAAATCAACTATTGTTTATCTGCAGTCCCCTCCCACTTCTCTGCTTTCTGCCCTGATGCCTGGGCCTTGCTGCAAGTTGCTAGAAGTTCTGGCACTTCCAGGTAAGGCTGAGGAACTCAGAATTTTGACCACCTTTACAGTTGTATAGACAAGAAAGAAACAGTGGACTAAAAAGCCCAGTGGACTAAAAGTACTTAATGGAAAAGAGTAGGAGGGAAAAAAAGAAAGAGAAGTAGGATGATAACTGTGAACAATGAAGTTGGGTTTCCTAAATGTCATCATACATCAGGTTCCTACTTGATTTAGTATTCTTTTCAACCTGCCCCACAACAGTACAATGTAGCAGTAATAGAAGTGAAGATCAATGCTGGTTAGAGGCTCCATTTTCTCCCTGGTTAGCACCAAACCAATAGGCACACAAAGAATTTCAAGGTAAACATAAAGTTTTATGTAGGTAAAGTCCACATAAAACAAAGACTTCCAATCCCCTGAAATGATAAAAACCATGACTCAAAAAGCACAGAATAAGAGCAGTGTAGAACAGACAAACAGACAGACAGATAAACACACACACATACACACACACAAAGTTCTAAATTTGGGTAATATAAACTGGATGAGAAGACTGAGAGGTCATTTCCCTAACCACAAATCTGGATAAAGAGGAAATTAGTAATAAAAGCCTTGGTTTCACACTATCTCATTTATTGGTTACATTAATTTACTCTCTGATAATTGTATATATTTTGTTCTCATGTCATATTGTAGCTTTGGCCATTCTCAAATATATATATTTTTAATTTTTCACAAAGATTTGAAATCACTTAATAAATATTTACAGAAGTGCGGTTGGGCAGGGTGGTCCCTACTTGCTTACATTTAATACCTAGAATGAGGTTAAGAGGTAAGTGGTTACCACTCTGGATATAATTCAGCCTAAATATACTATGTTTTACATAAGTACATATTTGAACTTTCACTCTGTATTTTTATTTTAAAAAAAGGGTAAAAATAGTACTGCATTGATACTTACCAAAACATTAAAGTATGAGAAAAGATGTGATGGCTTTTTATATATTTTGATTTAACAGAAACGATATACATAGTATATAGAAGCTCAAGTTCTTTACACATAAACATGACTATTACCTCTTTCTCTTTCTTTTGTCATCTATTTCTATCATGCCCATATCCAAAAATGTTTTTGTAGCCAGGTCTGATAGAATCAGTTTCACTCTTTCTCTTTGCATTCAACTAAATTACAGGATGACTATCTACTGTTGTTTAAGAAAAAATTTTAAGAAAGTAAACAGTTCAGTATATACTGCCAAAAATAGGCCTCAGCAAGTTAACAATTTTCCAAAATTAAAAAAAAAAAAAAAAGCTCAGTTTCTTCCCTTCAGGAAGTGACATTTGGGAGGGTAACCATCCTCCATTTTTTCTGAGATTTAGAAGCTTAAGAAGTGTAGTGCTTATATCTGAGACACTTTATGGTCTTACCAGAATCTAATCCAGGATCAAGCAAGAGAGGTTATGAATAGCAACTCCATAGACTCTCCAAGCTTTTGTCTTCTCCTTTCTAGTCCCAAAATTAACCTTATTTATACATTGTGTAGGTCAATGCTGGGACATATGGAAAAGAAAGCCTACTCATCTGAAGAAGAAAATTGTTCTCACTAGGTTTTATTTTATTGTATGTACTCTTTTTTATGTTCCTAGAAGAGTTCCTCTTGGAACAATCTCCTTGATAGTTCAAACTGTCTATTTCATGATTTATGAAATCTAAATTGGCTCCGTTCCTATGTAATATGACACTTTCTCCACTAACTCTTTCATCTCAAAGTTCTTATGCCTCATTTTATAAACTAAAAAAACTCACCTGACTTATTGCCATAAAGCACTACCTCAAATAATGATTTCTCATAAAGATTTAATTAAATAAGACAAATAAAAAATTATGTATATATTTTAGATGATCTTATATTTAAAATTTTAATTTATGGGAGTATATCATTTTATCATTTTAATATGATTTCTCTCATTCTTTATCTCTTATTTTTAACAGAAATAATTTTAGCTAAAAAAGGACAATCTCATAACATATTTATATTACATGATTTTATATTTATAAATATACACATATATGTGTGTATATTTAATTTTATTAATTTTATTGGAGTAACATTAGTTAATAAAATTATATAGGTTTCAAGTGTATAATTCTATAATACACATTTGTATAATGATTGCATTTTGTGTTCACCACCCAAAGTCAAAACTCCTTCCATCACCATATATTTGACCCCATTTACCCTTTCTAGCAACCCCTACCACATTTCCCTCTGGTAATTACCATACTACTGTCTGTGTCTATGAGTTTTTGTTTGTCTTGTTCGTTTGTTGCTTTCAGTTTTATATCTCACATGCAAATGAAATCATATAGTTCTTGACTTTTTCTATCTGATTTATTTCACTTAGCATGATAATCTCAAGATCCAGTCATGTTGTTGTGAATGGCACTATTTCATCTTTTCTTATGGTTGAGTAGTATTTCATTGTATATATGGACCACATCTTCTTTATCTAGTTATCTATCGAAGGACACTTTGGTTGTTTCCACATCTTTCAACAAAAAGAACAAAATACCTAGGGATAAACTTAACATTAAGAACATGAAGAATCTATACACAGAAAACTACAAGACACTATTAGAAATTGAAGAAGATACAAAGAAATGGAAAGATATTCTGTGTTCGTGGATTGGAAGACTCAACATAGTTAAAATCCTGTCATGTTTTAAAGAAATAAAACAAAAGAGTCATTAGATTTGTATGGAACCACAAAAGACCCCAGAGAGCCAAGCAATTCTGAGAAGAAAAAAAAAAAGAAAGAAAGAAAGCCAAAAGTGTCACACTGCCTCATTTCAAATTATACTACAAAGTGACAGTAATCAAAACAGCATGGTATTGGAAGAGAAACAGACACACAGACCAATGGAACAGAACTGAGAACCCAGAAATAAACCCACACAAAAATGGACAGATAATTTTCGACAAAGGAGCCAAAAAATACAATGTAGAAAAATAAAAGCTTCTTCAAAATATAATGTTGGGAAAATTGGAAAGCCACCTGCAGAAGAAATAAATTACATTGATCTTTTTCACCATTCTTAAAAATTAAACTCAAGTGGATCAAAGACCTAAATATAAGACATGAGACAATAAAATACACAGAAGAAAATATAGGCACTAAACTTATGGACCTTGGTCTTAGAAAAGATTTTACAAATTTGACCTCAAAGACAAGGAAAGTAAAAGCAAAAATCAATGAATACGACTATCTCAAATTAAAAAGCTTCTTCACAGCAAAAGAAATGATCAGCAAAACAAAGAAGCAACCAACTGAATGGGAGAAGATATTTGCAAACAACATCTTCAATAAGGAACTAATATCCAAAATAAATAAATCATACAACTCAACAAGAAACAAGCAATCCAATTTAAAAATGGGCAGAGGACCTAAAAAGATTTTTCTCCCAAGAAGACATACAAATGGCCAATAGATATTTGAAAAGATGCTCAACTTTACTAGCTATTAGGGAAATGCAAATCAAAATTACAATGTGATACCACCTCACACCTGTTAGAATGGTTATTATCAACAAAACAAGTAATAAGTGTTAGAGATGTTGAGGGAAAAGAAACCTTCACACATTGCTGGAGGGAATGTAAATTGGTGCAGCCATCGTGAAAAACAATATGAAGCTTCCTTAAAAAAGAAAAATAAGAATAGAATTTCCATATGACCCAGCAATCCCTCTTCTGAGTACCTAACCCCTCAAATTGGAAAACACTTATTCATAAAGATATATATACTCCTATGTTCATTGCAGCATTTTATATACACACATACACATATATAGATTTCAATTATCAATCCAGAATTAAAAACTTCACTAATTCTGCAGCGAACATACTGTCAAAAATTTTTTTTGGTAAGTCAATGTTTAGATAACATATTGAGAAATTCCATAAATTAAAGGCTATTCAATTGACTATTTAAAGGTCATTTATTGACTATTATATGGCACAACATGATGCTACCATCCACACTATATGATTAATTCTATTTACTTTGTCAGATAAATGTATCTATAGCTGCTGAGGAACAAAGAATACAAATACTTTCCTGGGCTACAAAACTAGCAAGAAGAAAAGCTGGAATATAAATTCAGGTCTTTATGACAGCAAGTCTATGTTCTATCTACTTTTCCATCTTATCATCAGATATACAGTAAACATTTTCACACATAGATACACCATGTATGTTAAGTAAACCAGTGATTAAGCACATTGATTCAATAGTTGGTTTCTTCGGATTCAAATCAGAGCTCCATGTATTATCTGTGTCTTCTTGGCAAGCTAATTAATCTTTATGTGGCTCACTTTCTTCATCTAAAAAATGAGGTTAATAATAGTACAAATTTTTAATACTGTTGTAAACATCAAATGAGTTAATATATTTATAGTACTTAAAAAATATCTGCCACATAGTAAATGTAAAAATTAGCATTATCTTATTCATACACCAGTAATGTTATATTAATTTATTCATATTAAAAAATGATTACTAATTTTTGTGTTTGTGGGGATAATACAGTCATCATGATAGTGATTATATAAACTACAAAATATAAAATGCAAGTGCCCAATTTTATTTTCAGTGTAAAACGCAGTTTTCACAAGATTTCATGAGTCAAAGCACTATATGTGAATATGAAAAAAAATTGCTCAGCAGTTTCTTAGTATATATTATAAAGGCTGAGTTACAAAAACTTAACAATAAATCAGGGTAATCTTCCAAATGTTATTTACTATAGAATTCTCATTTGAACACATATAGATATACTAAAAAATAAATTATAAGGAAATTAGAGAAGCTATAGAGATTGATTTTAAAAATATGCTCAATTTTAGGTGATTTGAATTTAATCTAATTTCTGCCCCTCTGTGTTTCAGCCTAGACTATCAATCAGCAAATCATTGCTATTATATTGAAAAGGGGCTATTATTTTAATATGCCTTATGCTTTTTAGTACCTAGTATAGTGCCTGGTACATAGTCAATACTCAGTAAATATTTAGTAGATTTAGTTGATAAGAAAATTGTAGCAAATATATCAATAAGAATGACATAATCTCCTTTATTTAGTATATAATGGGGAATTATTTGATAACAGTTATGACATTTCTTGCCTCACATTCTTTTCCTTCAGGAAAAAAAGAATATCGCCAATCTAGACCTCTATTTGCTATGCCAACAAATACTAATATACATCAATTCTTGTTTTCACTCTCAGTCTAAAGACAGACTTACATATAATATAAAGAGCCACATAATTAAACATTCTTGATTTAGTCCAAAATGTCCCTAAGTGTCTGGCATCCAGGTCTTTAAGAACTTTGAGAATTACTTTAGTACCTGTATTTCAGATATGCTTCACAGAGTGAGGCATAAAAATTATTGATAAAGAGAAATAAAACATTTGGGCATATGGTTCAGGAATGTCCTAGACTATAAATGAACAAGTAATCTCCAGTTCATTTCAGTTACTTTTGCTTTTTTCCTCCTCTCTTGCAGCAAAAGTACAGCATACTGGACTTTAACTGAGTAAAGATAGGTTTCCTTAACTGCTTTTATTAATTAAATATTCAACAGTAAGCAGAGTATAGCTGTGTCACCTTATATGATCAAACACACTGAATCAAATGTAGGAAAGGCCAAGATGAATGAATGAAAAAAGCTCTTCTGTAAAAAAGAAGCTGTAGACCAGATGCTCTGCAAGATCCTTTGATGCTTTAATGTAGTATTAGTGATATTAACTCTATGAAATGGTAATTAAGTAGTGATGGAAATCAGGCATCACAGATTAATACTGAACTCTACCGCTCATGGCACTTCAATATACAACTCTACAGTAGCATAGGTTAAACTCTCCAAAAGTGATCTTATTAAGCATGAGATTTCTGAATATTGAATTGAGGAGGATTAATTTCATTTGCAATATCAAAAGTGCAATTATTTTTATACTAGCTATGACAAAATCTTCAACTGGTTTATCATTTTAAAAGACTGTGAAAAGTATGCCAGAAAAATTCTGAAAAATCTACAAAGTTGTAGTGAAACTACATACTTGATACTGAATATTTCTTTACAGGTCATGTCATGTGTGAGATATTTTATTAGTTATCAGTGAAATATCGAGGTCACCTGTTGAATTCCACTAATAAGGTACTTTATTCGGTACACAGAGTTGTAAACTTGTGCTATGAAAATTTTCATTTTGGAGTTCTCTGCACTCCATTATATATCTTATTTCCCCAATTATTGGACTGAATAATTAAAGGACCCTCCAATCAGCTGGCAAATATACCTATAAGATGGGTTTTATTATCTGTGGCAGATGTTGTCAGTACTCATACCCATACCAGACCTTTCAGTCTGCTCCCCTGACCTCATTTCCAGGTTGTGTACATCTGTATATCCAAAGGCTTTTTTGCCTGGAATGTTGGAAGGGGAGGAAAAAAAGGGCAGGCCAGAAATACAAGACAACTAACACTTCCCTGGGAGCAGCCCTGATCTCAATCAATATTCTCAGAAACTGGTGGGTAAATACACCAGCCTGACCTTGCCCTGAGTAGATAAATGCTTGGTAGCATTTCTCAGAGAAATGGAGTTACAGTCACCAGAGTAGAAACTGGTTATCATCCTCCCTTACATTACTTCTCTAGTCCTCTTCCAGTGTTCCATGTACTTTTCAAATAAATTACTTGAACTCTAATTCTGTTTGTGGAAGAACCAAAACTTAGATGATACAACTCTACATTTTTTTTAATAATATTTTTTATTTTTCAGTTATAGTTGACATACAATATTATATTAGTTTCCGGCATACAACATAGTGATTATACATCTACATCACTCACAAAGTGATCACTACAATAAATCTAGCACCTCTCTGACACCATACATAGTTATTACAATATTATTGGCTATATGCCTTATGCTCTACTTTATATGTCTATAGCTATTTTGTAACTACCAATTTGTATTTCTTAATCCTTTTCCCCCTCAAAATGTTCTCTGTATCTATGAGTTTGTATCTGTTTTTTTGTTTGTTTATTTTGTTCTTTAAATTTGAATACATATGAAATCATGTGGCATTTGTCTTTGTCTTTCTGATTTACTTTTCTCAGCACAATACCCTCTAGGTCCATCATGAAATATCTTTTTCCATCCCCATTCTATTGCATATCTTTTAATCTGAAGTGAGTCTCTTGTAGTCAGCCTATATAAGGGTCTTGTTTTCTTATTCCTTCAGCCACCCTATCTTTTGATTGGAGTATTTAATTCTTTTTCATTTGAAGTACTTGTTGATAGATATGTAGTTATTGTTATTCTTTATATTTTTGATACATATTTTTTTCTCCTTCTTAAAGAAATCTCTCCAACATTTCCTGTAATACTGGCTTGGTGGTGATGAATTCCTTTAGCTTTTTCTTGTTTGAGAAGCTCTTCATCTGTCTTTCTATTTTAAATGATAGATTTGCTAGGTAAAGTAATCTTGGTTATAGGTTTTGGGTTTTCATCACTTTAAATATTGTGTGCCAAACCCTTTTGGCCTGCAGTTTCTGTTCAGAAACCAGCTGACAGTCTTAAGGGAACTCCCATGTAGGTAATAAACTCCTATTTTGTTGCTGCTTTTAAGATCCTCTCTTTGAATTTAACCTTTGGCATTTTAATTATGGTGTGTCTTCATGTAGGCCTCTTTAGATTCATCTTTCCTGGGACTCTCTGAGCTTCCTGGGGTTGTATGTCTATTTCTGTCACCAGGTTAGAGAAGTTTTTCATCATTATTTCTTCAAATAGGTTTTGAATTCCTTGCTCTCTCTCTTCTCCTTATAGTACCCTTATGATGCAAATGTTGTTATGCTTGATGTTGTCCTAGAGGCTCTTTAAACTATCTTCATTTTATTGGATTCTTTTTCTTGTTCTGATTGAGTGTCCTCCACTACCCCATCCTCTATGTCACTGATTCGATCCTCCACTTCATCCACACTGTTGATTCTCTCTAATGTATTCTTTATCTCAGATATTGTAGTTTTCATTGCTGACTGGTTCTCTATTATGTTTTCCACCTCCATTTTTATATTTTCTATCTTTTCACTAAAGTTTTCACTGAGTTCATCTACTCTTTCCCTAAGTTCATTGAGCATCTTTATAACCAGTATTTTGAACTCCACATTAGTAGACTGCTTGTCTCCATTTTGGTGAGTGAGTTCTTTATCTGGAACTTTGTTCTGTTCTTTCATGTGAGACATGCTTCTTTTCTCTTCATTTTGGCTGTTCCCTTGTGTTTCTTTGTAGACATTAGGTAGGGCTCCTAAGTCTCCTGGTCTTAGTAGAGTGGCCTTATGTAGCAGTTGTGCTGTGGAGCCCAGTGGCACAGTCCTGGAAGGGGTCCAATTGCAGGCCAAGTTCAGCCACAGCCTGTGCACCAAGCAATCCACAGATGACTGGCACCTGTGCTGGGCTTATAGGTGCCTTGAGGGGCCAAATCAGAAATCTAGGCTGCCTTCCACTAGTATAAAGTTTGGGGCAAGGCCAGATGCTGCTTCTTTGTGCTTTATGAGCCTTTGAGAGATTTTAAGAATGTCTGCAGAAGGAGCCAAGACAGCCCATTTGTATGAAATAAATCACTAGAAGTGGCTTGGGTGGACCCACAATTTGGGAGAGGCAGAGTCTCAGGGAATTGCCTGGGTGGAGGGACATGCGTTATTCAGATTGATGGCGACTCCCATACACTAGTGCCTGCATCCACTGGCTGGGAGGGGAGGAGGGATCAACAAAGGAAAAATGGATACTGCCAGTATTTCTCTCTGAGAGAAAGCCACCCCTCTAGCCCTCTCCCTGAGGCCCAACAACTCAGTGCCTCCCTATATGTCCCTGGCAATCCTCTAGCAGCTGCCCTAGTTCTGGAGCCCAGAGAAAGCAAGTCCATCAGTAAGTAAGGCTGGGCATGGGCCCTTTAAGAGGAACATCTGCCACTTCCAAAGCCTTCTGTCTCACTTAGCCTCAACCTTCCCTGGTTCAGAGGTTGTGAGGATTTCTTTTCCTGGTAATTGAATCCTGGGCTGGGGATCCCAGTTTGGGACCAGGACACCTTGCTCCTGAGTTTGAGGAGGGGTCTCTGCAGCCAAGATAGCTTTCCTGATTCTTGATCCCCACATATAGTTGTAGGACTGGGCCATTTTGCATCTTCATCCCTCCTACCAGTTTGAGGCAACTTGTTATTTTTGTTCCTCATTGTAGGGCTTCTGTTCAGCTGGATCTCAGATGACACTGCATGCTAGTTGCTCTGTAGTTTTGTTATAATTTTGGTGTGATCACGAGAGAAGGCATGCACAGCCTCTACTTTTAATTCCATCTTTGCCTCTACATTCTTTAAATAAACATTCGCTAAATATTTCATATGTTCTAGTTACTAAAAATACAGCAGTCAACAAAATGGTCAAAAAGTCCCAGCTTTAATGAAAGTTTCCATTCTGGTGGAAAAAAAATAGAAAAAAAATAAAGAAAAAGAGAAGACAGGAGAGAGGGAGGAAGAGAGGGAGAAGGAAGGAAGGAAGGAAGAAAGGAAGGAAAGAAGGAAGGAAGGAAGGAAGGAAGGAAGGAAGGAAGGAAGGAAGGAAGGAAGGAAGGAAGGAAGAGAGGCAAGAAGGGAACACAGATGAGAGAGAAACAGGGATTGAGAGAGAGAGAGAGAAAAAAAGAGAGAGAGAGAGATAGAGAGTTAAGAAAGTGCAGAGGATTAGGAAAGGAATGACCATGGAGGACCTCACATATTAGAAAAGAGGCTGAAGGAAACGAACAGGCTACCCATGTCAGTGTTAGTTAAGAAACATTCTAGTCTTAGAAAACAGCTGTGCAAGTGTTCCAAGTCAGAAATATGCTGACAGTTCAGATGAACAGCAAAGAGATCAACATGTCTAGAATGAAGTAAACAAGGAAAGCAACAATAGGAGGTCAGATAATGTTGCAGGGACAGTTTAAAGACTAGTTTATACACTGAATGAAACAAGAAGGCACAGAAGGTTCTGATAGGAGGAGTAAGAGGATCTAATTTGAGTTTTAACACCATCACTCTGGCAGTATAGAGAACAGCCTGTAGAATTCTGGGAACAATTTGAAGGGAGAACCAACAAGATCTGGTGATGAGTTGGAAATGAGGTGAAAAAGAGAAGATTCAGGAATAATTCCAAAGTTCTTTATTTCAGTAGCTGGATGGCAGGAGATAAAGAAAACTATAGAATAATCAGGAATTTGATTATTGATATGTTCAGTTTAAGCTCTATTTGAAATCCAAGTAAACAAGTCGAGAATGTACGTAGATGTAAGGACCTAGAATTTCTTAGGAGTTAAGGGCTGGAGATGTACATTTGAGATTAGGCAGAACTTGAAAGCCTTAAGACTTAATGAAATCATCTGGATAGAGAATGTAGATGGAGAAGCAAAGACTTCTCGGGACTGAGTTTTGCATACTCCAACATTCACAGGTCTGTATGATGAGGATAAATTAGCAAGGGATACTGAGAAGATGGAATGAAGCAGGAAGAGGAGCAAAACAGAACAGTCTATATTTGCATCTACTTTTTTCTATAAACTACAAATTTTCTAAAATGTACATATATTCCTGTTATTAAAAAAAGAAACAGGTAAATTTTTGTGCTCCAAAAATAGCTAAAATGTGATATCAAAATGTTTTACTAAAATCCACAATTTTCTTACTTATTACATAATTGAATATTACTAGTTAATATAAAATCAGAGAAATTTATTCTTTGAATTAAGTTATGGGCCATATATATTTAGATTTATTTTAAAAAGATAGCACCAGGGAATCTATGAAGCTAAAGCTGAGATAAATATAATTTCAAATTATAATATATATAAGAATTATGTACATTATTTTATAAATATATATTTAGGATCAAAATGTCCAAAAAAGAGTCTGCATTTTAAATAAGAATGCTGAGAATTTTCATTTTATAGAGGTGGAAAACAAGACAGAGTGTTAGAGGCCTTAAGTTATACAAGTTTTTACAGATACTTAGTGGTGAAATTGGTACTAAATGTAGATAATAGAAGCAAAATACATAATTAAACATTAAAAACATTATTCTTTTAAAATAAACCAAGTATTTTGAAACAAGAATGGCATGACCTATATGATCAGTAAAGTCAAATGAAAATGCTAGCTCTATAAGGCATAAGTTATGTAATGGAAAAGGAAGAAATAAGGTTCTGTGATTTCGCATCCAAACTCTACTACTTAGGGTAGCAATAGCAAACTAGTTAATCCTCCTTAGCCTCAATCTCTTCACCTGTAAAATGGGAGCATCTATCCTCACAGTTCTCAAACTGGTTTCAAAACTCAACCAAAACATTGCTTTCTTAATCTACAATGTACTGCAGTTCTGAAGTGCAGTCACCTTTTTTTATATATGGAAATTAAATTTGCATTACTTTACGAATACAAAATTAATTATTAGAAACATAATTAAACATCTGCCAATAAGTGGATACAAACAAAATAGCATTCAGGAGCAGCTGAATGTAAGCACCATTTGTAAGTGGGCAAATTTCTCCCTAAGTAACCCCAGCCATGTGTCATCTTCATACCTCAGTCTGGCATCTACAGGGACACACCCACTGCTATCTCCAGGTTCTTTGAATTGACATCTATACCTTACCTTCTCTCTGGTAGTCATTAAAACAGATAAATTTCATTCAATTTGCCCCAGTGGAAAGAATATTCTTGTTTTCTGTATGTCTATCCCAAGATATGTACAATTATGAAAGGTGAATAGAATAAAACCATTTAAGGAGTAATGGTCACTTTCCATATTCTAGCAAATGTGCCTTCAGATGTGATCTCCAGAAAGGTCACCAAGGCATTATCAATTTTATAAGACATTGAAAATATAAATTAATTTAATAATTAGCTATCATTCCTTGGGCATTGATCACTGACCAGACCTTTAATTATTATCCATCATCTACAGAGATATACTCGGTGTCTATGTTTTGTGAACAAATTAGGCTGAGTTCCTTTAGCACTTTACCATTCATTTGCCACATTTTTGTAAAGTAAGAAATACACCTTATGTAATAATTCTTCATATAAAGCCATTAGCTAACACCTATTCATTAGCTAAGAAACAGGAAATTATTTTTTAACGAATTCAACCAACATAAATGTCAATTACATGATTTGTAAACAGTGCTGAAAATCAATGGAGAAAAGAGATAAGAATAAATAATAGTGATAAAGATAACATTAGTTTACATTTATGAATGCTAACTGTATGTCAGACACTCTTATAAGCACTTTAGCTACATCATTTAATTTAACGATCAAAACAACTTAAGAAGTATTATTTATCAAGCATACTTAGAGAAACAGAATTAATGAACTTAAACAGTTGTCTGAGTTTACCTAGATTGTAAATGATAGAATTAGATTTTCATCATAGGCAAACCAAGTTCAGAATTCCTATTCTTAACCACTCCAGCTTACTGTCTCCAGTTGCATTCTATCATTATTTTTCGCGTGTTAAAGGATAATACAGTGCTAACATTGGTCATCGACAAAGGGGTAAATAATATTAAATATTTTTAGCATTATCCTTGCTATTCCTAGTAACAAAGATATAATTTGGATCTTTCCTAAATTTAGAAAATAATTTAAAAAATCAATATTAGCATTAATAAAAACAAACTTCATGGAAGTTCTTTAAATGCAATTTCACACATAGCCAGTAAATAAATTTTTTTTATTTGAAGTAACTAACAAAATATCCACTTTTATTTTTAGTCACGTCAATATCATTCATAGGTTTGGTTTAGAAGATCAAATAAATCTATCCATATTATACTTTGACTATCTGGAAACATATAATTTTAGGATATCAAGAAAGGGTTTTTATTGTTGTTGTTGTTATTGCTGTTGTTGTTGTTGTTAGTGAAAGACAGTAAACTCTGGATCATATCTCTATGATTCATCCTGCCCGTTCATCTTCTTGCTTCCCCCAAATTATTCATTTTAACCACCGAGAGATGACTACAGTTAATTAGCTTTTGGCAAGGAAAGTCTTGGGCAGAAAATTTAGATTACTTTTCCCCACCCAAGTTGGGAAAATCTTGTATTGACTGAAATTGGTCTGTTAGTACACAGGGAGGGAGAAGCCATTTATTCAGTCAGATTCTTCTAACTTCAATTGTTCCCCAGAGTAAAAAACGGGCACTTTGAGAAACTCATTCACTTTTTCAGATGTCTTGGAAGTTTGCAAGAACTGCTCCAAATGTGCTAAATGACACCCTAGTGAGCTCTGAAAATGCATGTACCTAACAAAATATCCAACTCTTTTTTTTTAGGAGGATCATCTAATTTAATATTTTATTGTGAGTTTTTCTTGGTGGTTTACTTCATAGCTCTTTAGTTGCTATAGCTATAAAATGATGTAGATTAGTATAATGCATCTCAAGATAATAATGTAAAGAACCATAAAATGTTTTCAACAGTGATATAATTCCTGAGACTATGAAATGTGGATATAGCCACGTGAGTGTTAGATGCCTTTGAAATACAATGCTATGAGAACTTTCCTTTTATTGTGGGAAAAGAACAGAGAACTCACAATTAACTTGTAGTCCAGTGGTTGACAAAATGAAAAGGGTCTGAGATCCAGATTCAATTAAGATATTTAGTATGTTCTTATTGAAGTGAAGAAATATACTGGCTTGTATTTAAATAAATCTCATCATATTTCCAGTGGCAGAACAGAAATTTCACCATCTTATATAGATATCCATGATACATTTTCACTAACAGATAGATATTATAACAGGCAAATTTTGTATGTAGTGCCTCGTGTGTTCTCAAATATCTAGACATCTTAATATTAACATTCATTCCTTGTCAGACACTTTATTCCCTGAGTAATTCTTCTGTATACATTCCTCAAAATCTCCATTGCTTATTCAACTTCCTGACATTTAACATTCTTTTACTGGTTCTTTCTTCATTTCCCCCTTCTGCCTCTCAATTTCTTTATCTCTCTTTAAACATTTGTCGGTACAAATTCATTCAATTTTTTTTCTCCCTAGTCATTCCCTCAATAAAATGAATTACCTACTATGAGCTCTGAAACATATATGTTATGGAGATCTACATTTCTTATTTCTTCTACAGGGAAATGAAGTACACCTAAATCCATGCGAATGAGTCTTTATCACCACTATATTTGGAGAAAAATTCAAATTTGGTGTCTAAGCCACATTAAACTGGACTTAAATAATTAAAATTTCTTGTTCCAAAGACTCCCAGAGCAAACTGTTATTGGGTCAGGGTGAATCAGATAACATCATTGCAGTAGACTCTTTAGGGTTAGCACCTCAGTACTATTCTAGTCCTAGTTGTCACTGATGTAAAATGATAATATATATTGTAATATTAACTTATATTTTAATAGTGTTTTATGTTTTTTAAAATACTTTTAAATATATCATCTCATTTCTTGTTCATAATGCTACTAAGTAGAAATAAGTGATTCAAAAGGAAAAAAAAATCATAAATATTATAGTCATCTTTTATAAAAGAAATGTATAAAGAATAAGTGACTTGCTCAAAACTCAATTAATAAGCAATATGGCCTAGACCCAAATTCTAGTCAAATGCTGCTAATAAAATGCTTCTTCTGTGTGTCTGATTTACACAAGCACACTTAGATATAACAGAACAGAAATTATCAAAATACTAGTCAAGTTTTCACATCATGAGAGCTGGTAGGATGTGGAATGGAAATTTGGTATAGTGGCCGTAAATCTCAGGGGGAAGGAGGGAGCAGGACTGTATCGTGGGTTAATATGTGTATATATAAAAAAAAGTCATGAGCACAAGTGATTAATTTCTTGCTTTCACCTTGTTTCTCTAATATTTTTTTTTAATTCAGAGTCTTAGTCTGACCCAAATTATAATGAAGAAACAGAGAGAAATCATTTTTAAGAATGTGTTCCATCTCTTTGTTCATTGTAGCATTATTCACAGCAGCCAAGATATGGAAACAATATAAATGTCCATTAATGGATGAATAGATAAAGAAAATGTGAGATATATAATATTATTCGACCTTAAAAGAAGGAAATCTTGCCATTTGTCATAACATGGATGGACCTGAATGATATTATACTAAGTTCAATAAGCTAGACACAGAAAGTAGATACTGCATTATCTTACTTATATGTGAAATCTAAAATAATCAAACATATAGGAGCAGAGAGTAGAATGGTGCTTGTCAGAGCCTAGGGGGTGGGAGAAATGAAGAGGTGTTGATCCAATGGTAAAAAGTTTCAATTATGCAAAATAAGTTCTAGAGATCTATTTTAAAAAGAGCGTGCTCCACTGCTCCCCCTGCTGCTCACCCTTGCTACACTTCTCAACTTCTCAACTGTCTTAATAGTTTCTAAGGATGGTTCCCTGGTTTGTTTTGGCAATGTTACTCACCCCACATGAATCAGAAGGAGAATTTGGAGTGCATTGGACTTAATTCTTGAAAGCTCTGTCAAAATATTAAATTTGGCATATGTGTTTAAACATTTAACTCATGCTTCCTGCATTGTTTATTTATAAAGGGCCAAATAGTAAAGATTTTAAGCATTGTAGATCATAAGATCTTCATGGCAACTATTCAGCTCTGCCATTGTAATACAAAAGTAGTTATAGACAATGTAAAGTAGGTGTGGCTGTGTTTCAATAACACTTTATTTACAAAACAGGTGGTAAGTCAGATTTGGCTGACAGACCATAATTTGCTGACCCCTGGTGTATATAAAGTCAGTGCTAACCATAGTACATTTTCTTCACCAGGAAAACCTAGTTTTTTTTTTAAAAATAGGTTAATGCTTGTAAATCCTCCTCACTGCTTCCAGAAGGTCTGGATTCCTCCTTTATATTAGAGTCTAATATTGATTTCTGGCTTCAGAGGGAAGGTATCAATCTATGCTCACCATTTTCACAATTGGAAGTGTCAATTACAATTATTTTATTAGAAATTCATAGTTTTGAAATTTCTATGTAGTATTTTTTTTCACCCAGTCTAAAATGTTATTCCGTTTCTTATTCTCATGCACAGAAAGGAATTCCTTAGGCTCCTTCATCATGTTCTCAACATGGCCACCATTATATCTTTATAACATACAATGGACAATTCATTTTTCTAACTTCCTGCTCTGAGCTCTCTTTTTATATGCACTTCCCCAGTCATTAATAGTGTGCCATGCCTAAACTATGCATATCATGGCAAAGGAAGCAAGAATATACAATGGAGTAAAGACAATTTCTTCAATAAATTATGCTAGGAAAATTGAACACATACATGCAAAAAGAAAAAAAAAGAAAAAAGAAACTGGACCACCTTCTTACATTGTATACAAGAATAGACTCAAAAGGGATTAAAGACTTAAATGTAAGATCAGAAACCATAAAACTTCTAGAAAAAAACATAGGCAGTAAACTCTCTGACATTGTTAATAGTAATTTCTTTTTGGATGTATCTCCTTCAGCAAGGCAAACAAAGAAAAAATAAACAAATGAGACGGCATCAAACTAAAAAGTTTTTGTACAACAAAGAAAACCATCAACAAAACAAAAAGACAACCGATTGGGAGAAGATATTCGCTTACGATACATCTGATAAGAGGTTAATATCCAAAATCTATAAAGAACTCATACAACTCAATAATGACAACAAAAACACAATCCAATTAAAAAATGGGCAGAAGACCTGAACAGATACTTATCTAAAGAGGAAATGCAGATGGCCAATTGACATATGAAAAGATGCTAAAGGTCATTAATCATCAGAGAAATGCAAATTAAAACCATACCTGTCAGAATGGCTATCATCGATAAATCAAAGAATAAGTATTGGCAAGGATGTGAAAAAGGGAACTATTGTACACTGTTGGTGGGATTGCAAATTGGTACAGCCACTATGGAAAACAGTCTAGATGTTCTTCAAAAAAATTAAAATGGCTCTATCTTTTGACTAGCAGTTACACTTCTGGGTATTTATCCAAAGAAAACCAAAACAATAATGCATAAAGATCTACGCACCCTTATGTTCATGACAGTGCTCTTCACAATAGCCAAGATATGGAAGCAAGCTAAATGCCCATCAACAGACAATTGGATAAAAAAAGTTATGGTTCATATATGCAATGGAATACTACTCAGCCATAAAAAAAAAAAAAAATGAAATCCTACCATTTGCAATAACATGGATGAACCCAGAGGTTATGCTGAGTGAAATGTCAGACAAAGAAAGATAAATACCATATAATTTCACTTATATGAGGTATCTAAGGAACAAATAGAACAAACTAATCAAAAGTTGACTCATAAATATAGAGGACAATTTGGTGATAGACAGAGGGGATGGGAGTTGGGGGGCTTGGAGAATAGGGTTAAGGGTTAAAGAAGCACAAATTGTAGTTGATTTTATAAACTACATAAATGTCTAACTAAGGTACTATATACTTAAAACTAATAAAAATATAAAAGAAATAAAAGATATAAGCCAATAAAACATGTATATCTTTACTCAAGTAAAACTGTTACCAAGAGAAAAAAATAAACAAGTGTAGTGAGTTTCACCAATTTATAATGAATCTTGTGGTTCATAATGTGATAACAATATGAGCAGAAAGAAAGATGGTGGTAGTCAGGCTCCCTCCTGACTCTTAGCAACTTCCAAGGAGAAGTGAGTCAGCACTTCTCCCCTTAGGTAACCATGTGCCCAGTACACATGCATGGACTTTTGTAACCTGTGTATAAAAGACACTGCCACCTTGTGAGGTTGACTGTGCCTTTGCTGTAATAAAGAGCTATGTCACCATTGTCTATGACTCAGGCAGTTTTTTCCACCTGCCTGAGCCTCATACCCCTTACCTCAGAAACTCGAATCTTCAGTAACACACAAATATCAGTATTTTACATTAACCCAAATTCTCAGGCCAACAAATATCATCTATAGTTACTTTATAAATTCCTCTATCTTATTTTTAATGAATATATGTTTTTTCATAAATTTAGTTTCTTAAATTGCATTAAATGCTAATGAAATTAGCTTTGTATTAAAATAAATGCAACACTTGATCAATAAACTGAATAGCCCCAAAATGATACTTATCCTTTCAACATATGAGATCATATTTTAGTGACTGTATCTTACTAGCGTCTTTGTGCTTTCTTCTGTGGCTTGTTTATAATGGCTTTTGTGACCTGAATCTTCCAAGAATCCAAAACTAAGTCAGATGGACTCACACTATATTTCACCCCATCTCTCAATATTTCTTATGCCCTCAATCTCTATTTATTTTGTTCCATAATAAGAGTTAAGAATAGAAGATTGGGCATTCAAAACATCTATATTTTAACTTTCAAATATTTTGTTTTCAAAATTAATTGGAACTGATTTGAATAGCTTGTTTCTTTATTTCTTTGTACGTCATGAATTCACCATACTACCTAATTTGAAGAATCTGAACTCATGTATACATATGAAAAATTGAAAATATAAATATATAAAGAAGAGACAGAGAAAATCCATACAAACACTGAAGGTTGAAGTGAGAGAAATTCAAACACTGATACTTAAGACTCGCATCCCATACAAGTTACTAAAGTTGTCTCAGAATTTGAGTCCCAACTTTTTTGGAGTCAAGACAGCAAAATTTTCAGCGCTCTTCAGGGAAAAATACTAATTATCAAGGGATGCATAGAAATGTGTATCATTTCATGGTGACAGTCATAGCAATAATAATAATTATGGAATATTATTATGTGACAGTCACTATTTTGTGTAGATTATATGCATTGACTCATTTAATCCTCATAACTCCATAAGGTAGTTATTATTATCCTCATTTGATAGATGGGGAAACTGAGGACTAGAGGACAGCAAGGGTTAACTGGTCCCTTAACTGGTAAGTGGTTGAGGTGTGATTATGATTGAAGACAGTCAACATCTAAAGGTGTTATACACCATCTCATCACTTTGATCTGAATGAAATGCTTGAGGTTTTATACAGAAGACGAAGGGGTATACTAAAAGGTATCTTTCCAGTAACAACTGCATAAGGTAAGGGTAATAAGGGGTTTCTTAAACCATCTCTCTGGTCAAGGAAAACACAGCAGCAAAATTTGCAGGGCCCATGTAGAGGCTTAAGTGGAGCTAGTATGAGCAAAAAGATTTGAAGAAGTTCTTTAAACTGTTATTCTATGAAATATGTGATGTTCACTGGTATCTTAACTCATATAACTAATTGTATATAATTAGTTATATAACTGACCAAGTAAGCTATAAAAGTGATCTGAGAGGTATTTTTTAAGTACATGAAAAAATTCTATGCAATCATAGGTCAAAGGACACTTAAGCTGTTTCCATATGTTGGCTATTGTGAATAATGCTGCAATAAACATAAGGGTAAATATATCTTTAGAAATAAGTGTTTACAAAATTTTGGAGTAGATACCCAGAAGAGGACTGCAGGGTTATATGTTAGCTCTATTCTTAATTTTTTGAAGAAACTCCATATTATTTTCCATAGTGGCTGCACCAATTCACATTCCCAATAGCAGTATAAGAGGGTTCCCTTTTCTTCACATCCTCCCCAACACTTGTTATTTCTTGTCTCATTGATAATAACAATTCTAGAAGAATATATGGCACATACATATAAAGGAATATAATTCTGCCATAAAATATTATAAAATATTGCATTTATAACAGCATGGATGATCTTTAGAATATCATGCTAAGTGAAATAAGTCAGTTGGAAAAGGACATGATTTCACTCATATGTGGGACACAAAACCAAATCCATGAATGAACAAACGAGACAAACAAACAAAAATTCATAGACACAGACAACAATATAGTGGTTAACAGAAGGGAAGAAGGGTCAGGGGAAGATGAAGAGGGTAAAAGGGGCAAATATATGGTGATAAAAGTAGAAGACTTTAGTGGTGAGTACACAATGCAATATACAGATGATGTATCATTAAAACTGTATACCTGAAACTTATAAGCTGTTATTAACCTATATTACTCAATTTATTTAATTTTTGAAATTCCATGGGTTACACTACATATTAACAATTGTGCTGTCTTTACACACATTCAGACATAAAAAAATCAAAACTAAGAAGTAATCTGATACTCTGCTCCATTTAAGCAATGTAAATGAAATCTTTAGACAAAAGAAGAAAACTATGCAATATATAATACTGGGCAAAAAATGATATATAGTAATAATTTAAGATTTAGACTCCAAACTATATTTGTCAGTTTTTGTGGTAAAGGGAAAAATATACCAGTTCTTTAGGGGATGCAGCCACACATGTGATATGTATTACATCTGAAAATAAATGAGTTTTACATTTTTCAAGAAAGAGTAGGTATTCCAGTTTTGAGTTTATTGGTTAACCTTACGACATCCTTCTGTTATTTATGTGCCCCATTAGTACATGGTGGCATGATGAAAAGGTGACCAAGGGATACTTTAGCAGAACCAATTACCTCCTTTACTGATCTTCTCTCCTACTGATCATCTTACTCTGATACTGGTCATATTTTATTTAACGAAATTGTATAGTTTGGCCCAAGTCTGCACTTACTCTGCTTATTGAGGAGCAGACAGTATGTCATTCTCATCCCTATCACTCAGTGGTGGTTGGGGCAGTACCTTGACTATAATAGTGTTGGGGAAGTGTTAGTGGTACTGGACTAAAAGTTAAACACCTACAATTATTTCTTCAGTGCAAACAAACAGCGGTCAATACAAAAAAAAAAAAAAGGAATACAATAATGTTTCCAAGCATTGTTTACCATATGTCTCCTTATTCCTTTCCTTAAGAATTAGAAAAACTTGAACCCTGCTAAACAGGTTGAATCAAACTTAATAAAAGCAGCTAATTAAGCAACAATGCTCAGTGGGGAGATTTTTCAGTGGATTTGCTGGGAAGACAAAAATCTCTGAGAGAGAAGTTACAAATTCAGCAACCTATATAAAGGGAAGAATGAACTTAAGGAAGAGATAGCACATGATAGTGGAAGGCATATGTTTTACAGCCATATGTTTTGCTGAGTGCTCCCATTCACAGTTTAATGGAAGATCCAATATAAAATTCCACTTACACCTGAGTGCTTAAGGTAAAACACTAAAATGGCTAACATATGCTCAAAATGATTTAGACACTCATCTTGGGTACATATCCTGCAAAGAAATGTGGTATGGAATACAGAGCACTGGAACTAATGGACGAAACTATGGAGGCAAAAGTTAAACATAAATATACCAGACAGTACTGATACAGGTAAACAAAACAAAACAAAACAAAACAACAACAAAAACAGAGCTACTTTTTTTAGCCAACAACATATGTGAAATCCTCAATCCTTTTTATTTCATAATTCACTCCCAGAAATAATAATTGTACTATTAGGTAGATCTACAAAGAATTCCTGCTCCTACTTTGTCAGTTTATACAAGCATAGGCGTGGCTAAGAAAAAAAATAAATAAAAGGCAAGCTCTAGACTGTGGTTTTATTAATATGTGAGCCCTATTCTTAATTTTCTCAAGGGTCGGGAAAAGGATAAAGTCAAGAACCCAAGCTCCATGTGGAAACAATATTCATCATTAGAAGGCAGTTATTAGATCCATTACTTGGCTGTAGGAAGCCAGAGGAGATGCTGGTCATGAAAGACTTTACAGTGGAAAGGTAGAATAGAGCTGAAACTATAGAAAATGACATATCTTTCATGGAGAAAGGAAAAATAACGGGAGTCATGGCACAGAAGTGAACATGACAGTGAGAATTAAGGAAGCTAGTGAATAGCAAGAAGGCTAGGTTAACTTGAGTAAAGAATGTATTGGGTTGGAGCGTGGGGGTGAGAAATGCAATTTCAACAGACAATATATAAGCTTTAAGGTAAGGCAGAGAAATTGAAATTTAGTCTAAGATAAGTCAAGGAGGCAATAAGGATTTTAGGCAGAGGCATGAGAGCAAGGAAGTGTTTTGTTTTTGTTTTGTTTGTTTTTTTAAAGAAGATTAGCCTAGCTATGGGAATTGAACAAAAAGAAATCAGAGTTATCTCAGAGGCTCTTATTTAAACATTGGATTATATGCAGTTATTTGCTATGGCCTCTACTAGACTACATACTGCACATAGAGCCTATTTGGAACAATTTTCTAATCCAACAATGGCACAAGGCTTTTCTTTATTCAGATCAAACTCCAGATGGGTTATTACAGAAGGGAGGGAGGATGGGAAGGAGGAGATAAAAAAAAAAGGCCAACAGTGATAATTTCAGTGTGAGATGCTGGAAGCTTGGCCAACATGTGGCAGTGGAAGCAGAATTCCAAGGGTTTGAGCCAAATTTGTCTTCTAATGTAGTTTCAATAACCTACACTTCATTAGAGCTGTATATGCAACTGTAGTTTGTATAAATCCCAGTAGGAAAAAAACTCTTAAGGGCCTAAAATATGATTTAATCTAATTCACTCACATGACTGATGACACGACTGATACCTAAAGATCTGAAATGACAGAATTTCATAGGAAAATCCAGGCAATTAATAAAGCAATGAACCCATCACTGCAACTATATAAGTGCCTCCATGCCTCAATTTCATCATCTGTAAAATGAGAGGAATGTAAGACTAACTACTGGACAAATTAGTCTGATTGACCTGAAAAAGTAATTTTATAATTTTTATTACATATCAAGAAAATAAATATTCACATTTTGTTTTCTTTCTCTTTATAAAAATAATATTTCCTGAACTATTTCCTTGGTTTCAGTATGGAGCACATTTCAAATAAAAGTTTTAAACAGATTAATATAATATGTAACTTTGCCAGAAGACAGTATCTGTTTATCATAAAGTAGCACAAATATTATGATTAAATCAATGTCGCAGTGAGCATTTAAGAAATACAATTTAAATTTATATTTATTTGTTGTTATTGTCAACGTTGTTGTTGTTTAAAATCTTAGACTACAGGTGTGCTTTCTTAAATTACTGGTAACCCTGCTACTGATTTGATTTGCTTTCACATTTTTATCACACTACAAAATTTCTGAAAACTTACTAATTTTCTCATTTGTAGAAGAGAAAAAATACAATTATATATATGGAAGTATATTGAAAATATTTTCAATTTTATAAGGGAAGACATCTAGGTGCCAGAAAGTCATACATCTTGCTTAATGATAATTAAATCAGCTAGTCCCTAGTGAAGTGTTTCTTCTCTCTGTCCACCACAGGATTATGGTTAGGCTTCCTTTCACACTCATGCAGAATAGTGGCCTGTTCCTGAATAGTCAGTTGTTTATGATAACCAAAGGGTTTGAGTTAGATTGTATTCTTTCTGTCAGGCAATTTTCTTTCAAGACCATAATTGAAATGGAATTAGTACAATCAATACAGAACTCATACTCAGTGGGTTTTTACAGTCTCACAATTAAAAACTCCTGTGAAAAACGAGTAATTTTTTTAAAATGCTGACTTCGATGTCCAATAGAAATATGAAAAGATGCTCAACATCATGAATCATCAGAGAAACACAAACTATAACCACAATGAGATGTCACCTCATACTTGGCCATCATTAATAAATCAACAAACAAGTGCTGGTGAGGATGTGGAGAAAAGAGAACCCTCATGCACTGGTGGGATTGAAAATCAGTTCAGCCACTATGAAAAATAGTTTAGAGGTTCCTCCAAATATTAAAAATTGCTGGGTACCTTATGACCTAGAAATTGTACTTCAGTGCATTATCTGGAAAAAAAAAAACTAATTCAAAAAGATATATGCACCCCTATGTTCATTATAGCATTATTTACAATAGCAAAGGCATGAAAGTATCCCATGGGCCCATCAACAGACTCTTGGATAAAGAAGTGGTACATACATATAATGGAATATTATTCGGCCATAAAAAGAATGAAATCTTACCATTTGGACCTGGAAGACATTATGCTAAGTGAAATAAGTCAAACAAAGGAAGACAAATACCTTATGATTTCACTTATATGCGGAACCTAAAGAACAAAGTAAAGAAACAAACAAAATAGAAACAGACTCATAGATACAGAAAACAAGCTGATGGTTGCTAGACAGATGGGGGTTGGGTGGTGGGTGAAAAAGGTGAAAGGATTAAGAAGTACAAATGGGTAGTTACAAAATAGTCAAGGGGACATAAAGTACAGCATAATATAGTCAATAATATTGTAATGCCTACGTAAAGTGCCAGGTGGATAGTAGATTAATCAGCGGAGATCACTTTGTAAATTATATGTCTAACCACCTGAAACTAATATAAAATAATATTGATTATTTTAATGGAAAATTAAAAAATGCTGACTTGAAGATTTGGGATATAATTTCCTGGACTAATGTTCATAATTAGGTTTTGTGTCCTGATATACTGACTTTTTATAGGTATTGCAGTGGAGTTTTTAAAACATCAAAGTAATTAAGCAATTAGACATGTTCTCCTAAATAAAGTTAATTATTCTTTTCTCTACGAGTCAGACAGTACTTCCTTCACTGTGATATAATAGTACTTATCAAAGAGCCTTGTTGCTTTCTGTGTACATTCTTTCTTACTAACAGTGAGTTTCAAAGACAATCTTATTTGTTCCTTATTGTCACAATATTTAGCATATTACCTGGTACAGAGTAGGCATATAATATACATTTCTGAATAATTGAACCAAAACAATTAGTAAACCAAGTAAGGTCAAACTATTCTCTTTGAGCTAAAAAATGTAGACTAATTATTATAAAATGCCTTTTTTTTTTTTTTTTTTTTTTTTTTTTTTTTTTAGTAACTAGTACCGTGCTGCCTACATAACATTCAAATAAACACTTGGTAGCTCCCTAAGTATCCAACAGCCTGAGCCACCTCATGGCCAAGACAGACCTGAACACATCTATATGGCCAAGGTGAAAGAGAAGGTCTGGTTAATCAAATTATTTAATCTTTGAAGATATGAAAATGTGTTAGATAATACACAAAAAAATATTCATATTGCATTGCCCAAAATAAATTAGTTTGGAATAAATATGAAATTTATTTTAGAAAATGAAAGAAAAGAGGACATGTATGATAAAGTATAATACAAATGTCTAATAATCTGAGAAAAAAAGAATATTGTATACTCTTTTAACATATTTTTAAAATTGATTTGTTAGCAATAGCAAAAATGGGTATCTGTTTCAAAATCATCTTTCCATTTCAGAAATTATATGATAAATGTAAATAAACATTATAGCAATTTGCTTTTGGTTAGTACTCTTTTATTTAATGAATCTTATTTAAATCAATCTTTAATGTGCCTAAAATACAGATCTAATAGTTACAAAATAATGATTATATAGTATAAAATTATACTTAAAGGTTTTTTATGTTAACCTCAATGTTAGAAGAAAAGTCTTACTCTAGAAATTCAAATTAACATTAATTTTATCCAATAAAATATTTTTTTTAATTTTATATAATTTTTAGTCTAAAGTTCACTAGTACACATAAGACTAAAATTCTGATAAAATACTCAGCCTGAAAGCAAGTGATTTTATAATACCTGAAATCTTGTCATCTAAGATCATAGATTAAAAATTTATATCAAACCTTTGGACATGAAGCTACACATTAAGAGAGCTGACTGTACCCTTGGTATACAATAACATGTATAACAAAATTTAATGTTTTTCCTATGAACCAGTAATTTTTCTTTGCTAAATGTTAAGACCTTCAGGTGTCCAGAGAAATATAAATATTCTCATTTCTTTCCTTCTGTTACAGACTTAGGCCCTCTTTTCCCAAAATAACAATACTACTTTCACTTGCTCTGCTGCAACTAGAACAAAAGTGTCTCTAATTCCATCATCAATAAACCACTTTAAACTACCCTCCATACTGTTGGAATTATCTGGCTAAAACACTGATCTGATCATATCAGTTTTCAGTGTTATATCACCATCTACAGAAAGCCAACTCCCTTAAGCATCTTTGAGCAACATATGTGATTACTTAGAATTTTGTAATACATCTATTATAGGATTATTGACATAGTATAATAGTTACCTATATTCACAGCATATAGAGTAGATATGACTTTGAGGAAAGGGATTGTGTCTAACTCATATCCTTTCATGAACAGAGTACATCGTAAGTTCTCAAGAAATGTTTGTCAAAATAAACACTACATTTATGAGTGTTCATCATGGCTAAATATCTACTGGCATTTGACTATAGTTGGGTCAACAGTTTCCCCATGTATCTTTAAATACATTTCATTAATAGATAATACATTATCATTTTAATAAGTAGTTTACCCATAGAGACAAGTTCAACTTTAGCAAATGATCTACTTTAACAATCTGGTGCCTGATGAGAGTGGGAGGAGAGGCAGAAGAAGAGAACAAAGAGTAGTATCATTGAAATCTGTCTCCTACATAATGCCATAACCCCTAATCCACTGAGATATACACAGTGCAATCCTTTTCCTACTACAGTTGTGTAAAATTGCTGAGATAGATGCTTAGAAGTAAAACCACTTCAGTAAAATGTATGTTTTAATCTGGAAGGCTCCGGTTCAACTTTATAATAAAACTCATTTCTACCACTTTGTTGCTGCCTTTAGTTGTATTAAACTTGTGTAATGGCAAAATGGATGACCTCCCACCTTACTGAAGCCATATGATGACTCATATTATTCACCAAGAGTTATTTTATTAAAAGAACACCAATTATAGTTCTCTGATGGCCCATTCATAGTATCTCCACTAACAAATAGGAAAATGTTCCTTTCACAGATTGCATCTGTTTTTCAAACATTTGTGGGGTTTCAGCTAAAAAAAACCCAAAAAACAAAAAAACAAAAAACAAGGAATAAACTGAAAACCCTTGATTGTTGAGACTAGGAGAAAAATAAAGAATTAAGTGAATTTCATAAACATTATGAGGAATCACTTCCATCACTTCCAGGTCAGCTCATGTTACAGCTTCCCTTTGCAAATACCAAAACATTAAAACCCTGGGTCTTTATTGACCCAGAGTTTTAGTCTAATAAATAGTCTAATATTAGGCTATTTTTTATGTATTACAGCTATAACTCATGTTTAGAATGTGTGTATGTTTAAATAGCAAACAAAAAAATGCACACATAAAATCACGAAGAAAATTCTGTCTCATTGATTATATAATAATGATTCCCCAGACAATAATCCCTCCTCTATACTATCCACAGAATACTACAGATACATTTATCTTCGCTATTCTGTCATGGAATTGTAATTTTACCATACTGAGTTTCTTATAGATAGAGATTACATTTCTATGTTTGTACCAGTGACTAAAAAGTAGGTTTCTATAAATAATCCTTTGGTAAATTATTAAAGTTTAGAAATTTTGCATCCTAGTAATAATCTTAACACAATGTACTTCCTTCATTCTTTGATTTTCTTATTCTTTATTTGTTTAAAAATGTATGCTATATTATATGTAGAAAGAATAGTATATATACATATATATATGTATATGCATATATATACATATATATATATTTATGTAGAGTATGATGTCAGCTACATAATTTTAAAAAATCATATGAAAATAATGAAAAAAAGTCCTAAAGTATTAGGAATTACTTCTGAGTGTTGTATATCTGGAATTTATTTTCATTTTCTCTACTTTATGTTAATGTTCAATTTTTCTATAATTGATATGTAATACTTTTGTGATCAGAGAAAAATTCTCATTGATCTAATCAATCTAAGCTGAGATAGCACTTACTACCACATGAACCATCTGTACAAATTTTATAGTTTCCTATAAAATTACATATTCCTCATTCAAAATAAGCAAAGTCATTACCAGTCCATGTATCTGGACTATATGGCTAGTATATATTCCACTATCTAGCAGCAATGTATTTAAACTACACCTAATACCCACAGAATAACAAAACAAGAATATGTTTCAAAAATATTAATATTCAAGTAGAAAGATTTTTTTCAATAAAAGTGTAAATGTTATGTCATATTTCAACCAATGTTACAAATCAGTGATTATTTTATGAAGAGAAGTGTACTCTAGATTTGAAAGTGTACAAGACCTAGAAAGAGGATTTAAAAATAATTATAACACCATATATAACAGTATGGTGTTATCATTATACCAGAGTAAATAATACCAGAGAAATAAAAGGAGACTAATGAAATAGGTAATAAAACAGGTCAGCTTACTGCCTTGGAAAGTTGTGGTCTAGATCTTACTCATCAAATGAAGAATTGTTTTCATTTGGAAGGCAGAGATGACTTTATATATTGTTTTTTCTTAAACAGAATTGTCTTTTATTCTAATTGTTTTATTGGTCTATGATTTCCAAAGTACAATTTTATTTTTAGAAAATGAACTTTTATGTTAAATAGATCTGGGTTCAAATTCTGCTTAAAAACTTAACTGTGTACTTGGCAATTTATTTAGCTGTTCCAAACTTCACTTTTTCATCAATAAAGTAGGCGATGGTGATGTTGGGAGGGACAGAGGAAATACTGTATGTAGAGTAACTAACACGGCACACTTGATACTTTAGTAGGTGAAACAGAGGCAGACCTCCCCTTGCCACTGCCAAAAAGAGATGAAACTTTTGGAAAGTAGGTAATACCAAACTTTCCTAATTTTTAGGCAAACAAGCTATACTAAAGGCTTACAAAAAGTGTGAGCTCTAACCATGGAGTACAGTGAATATGGTTATCTAGAAAGCCTCTCATTCTCAGCAAACTTATAAACTTGCTACATTTGAATGTTAGAGGCTATAGGAAAAACCAATCAATCTTCCAGAGACATTCTTCTAGCTACTCACATGAAAGTTAAAATTGCAAAATGAATTCTTTCATCTGTGTCAAGAAGGCAGACCGGTATTAGTGGATTCTCAGAAATAAGAGACATCTAGGATATATACAGACAGACAAATGTGAAATGGAAATGTGTGCCATCTAGAGAATGTTTCAAATGATAATGTCATAGAATTATCCAAGATAGATACATTGTGTGTGTGTGTGTGTGTGTGTGTGTGTGTGTGTGAGAGAGAGAGAGAGAGAGAGAGAGAGAGAGAGAGAGAGAGAGAGAGAGAGAGTGAGCAAATATATCCTTAATTCTACATACCTCCTTTGAAATATAACTTTACTCCTCCTTCCAACAACAAATGAAATGTATTTATCCTTCTTTTGAATCTAGGCTTGCCTTGTAACTTGCCGTGTCTAAAAAAATGTGCTAGAAATGATGATTTGCCCATTCTGAACCTCAACAGGTCTTGCCTTCTTTCTTAAAGTCTTGTTCATTATGTGAACAAGGCCAGGCTAGCTTGCCGAGTGACTATAGATATGAAGCTGAATCTCTCCCTTTGCCTCAATAGTTAATTAGTCAATAGTCAGAGATGCACGTGAAGCAACCCAGAATGACCATCAACACAAGTTAGAAGGACAAGTGAGCCAGACAAGATTAGCCAAGCCTGGTTCATAACACATGAATTACCCAGTAAACCCACAGATTCTTGGGCAATAATAAATGATTATTTTTTAAAGAGGAATTTTAGTTAGTTTGCTAGATAGCAATAGCTAGCTAGCTACCTGGTGTGAGGTTTACAGCATGAACTGGGGAAAAAAAATGAAGGTTCTAGTTTATTTCATGGTTAATTTAAAACACTCAGCCTTCATTACTTCCTTGACACTCGTGCTGTGGAAACAAGATGATTTAACCTTTCATCTCTGAACTCGTTAAAAACTAGATGATTGTTTTTATCCATCTTCAAATGCTCAAATCCTGTTTATAGTGTGGTGTAGAGGTCTTAATGGGTTTATGATTAAATTTCCAGGATTGAAACCTGTCTAAGTGACCTTAGGCAAACTGCTTAATGTTTTTAAGTCCAATTTTCATAATCTATAATATTGAGATAATAACACCATGTGCCTAATAAGGATTACATTAAATAATATACCATCATAATGACTGATGCCGATGCACAGTATGGATAATTGTTAGTTACTATTAGATGCTCAAAAGAGTAGTTCTAAAATCAACCTTTAGAATGGGTAAGCAGAGAACTCTGAAGTCTGTATCATTTCTGGCCCTATGATTATAGAATTCAATATAAACCCCTCAGGACATTCACTACTATTTGGCTAGCCATGCTTAGAATAACCTCTTGTTGAATTGAGGATGAGTAAAACAATGATAGATTTTGCATGAAGATTGTCAACCTAACATCTTTTAACTCACTTACTTTACAGTACATTAAATACCTGGAAATGCAGCACTTAGAAAGACAAATGTAAAAGGCCAGTGGATGCTGCAAGTCAACTAATACATTTGTGCACATACCAGGAGGTGAATTGGAGTGAGGAGCAAGATCCTCCCCTCTCCTCAAGCAAGTTTCTGCTCAGTGATTCTCGACAACAATACCATTTTGAATACATAAAATAGTATTAGATTATGCAGTATCTGAATGGATACAGAAGTCCTACTGAAAACAAGCTCTGATGTTTTTTCATGAAAAGTGATTTGTATACTTTCTATGTACTTCCTAAAACTTCTGGACTGTATTTGCAATCACTAGACTGGTTTAGGAAATGTTTTTGCACCAATTGCTATAATAATGTGTAGCCACTTACAAAAGTTAAAACTTGGTATTGACTGGTGTTAGTGTAAGTTTTAAAAATGTTATCTGTCAAGAAAAAAGTGAAAGATTGCTGGGTATTCTGTGGAATGCTTGTATAAATTCATATGTACTAAACTGAACCCTATGATAAGACTGTCAAGTATAGTCACAAATACTTTGTGGTATGTATGTAAAGACTTTTAACATTCTCTAAGAAAAATTATTATTATTGCATCAGAAAAAATCTGAATGATCTAAAATGCATTTATTTTGAAATACTGGGTAAAAGTATATAATTTGTTAGTTCTATAATGTACAGATTCATTTTTTAAAATTTCTTGCTAATGTTAAATTATAGAAAAGTTATAAAATAATAGAGTTCTCATATACTCCTCATTAAGCTTCCCCTAAAGTTATTTCAAATTTCACTAGTTTTCTTTATTAACATCTTATTTAAGTTCCATGATCTCCAGAATCCAATATTGCATTTAATTGTTTTTTTTCTCCTTAGTTTCTTCCAACTTATGAGAGTTCCTTAGTCTTACATTTTTATGATCTTGAAACTTTTGAAGAATGTCAACCAGTTATTTTATAGAATGACCCTCAATTCAAATTTGTCTAAAGTTTTCTATGATTAGATTAGTTCCTTCTCAGTCCCTGATATCGAAGGGTTCATGATATCGACACATCTTACTAATAATGACATTAACATTGTTCATATGGTCAAGATGATATCTGTGGGGTTTTCCCACAGTAACAATTTTTCCCTCTGTAATTAATAAATATCGTCTAGGGAGACATTTGAGACTAGGCACATTTCCTGTGTCTCCTAAAACTTTTGACCACTAAATTGATCAGTCATCAATTCTCCTTATCTACAATTATTACTGATATGTGCATTAAAAATTATTTAACATACCTGTAATCAGGATGCATCTTAAAATTGATGATCCATTATTTTTGTTATCATCTAGGTAGTGGTCATGAGCAGTTGTCATTGTCTGTGCTTGTCTTCTTGTTCCTTATTTCTGGTATCATATGACAAAGTTTACTGTTGTACATGTTAAATAACAAACCACTTATAGATTAATTGAGGCAAGATTATGAATCCCGTTCGTCATATGAAAACCTTCCATTCTCACTTTCTGGTAAAATCAAGATGCCAATTACACAAAGTACAGAATGGATGTCAGCAGCTGTGAAGAAAATCCAGCAGATAAAAGATGGGCACTGGTTCAGGATATAAGCATCCCAATAAACACAATAACACAGAGAGCAACAGAGTGTCATTTTTTAAAAATCTATATCTATATCTATGACACAAACAAAATGTAATTTTAAAAATGTCTTCAATGTTTTTGGAATGCCTTAACTATACAATTCTAAATTGAAAACAAAGAAAAGTCAGTGTCTGTTTTTAAGGTGATCTGCCAAATGAAGAACAATGGTTTTCAGCCTGATTTTCCTGGTATAATTATAGGTTCATCCAATGTTTCTGGGACAAAGTCCCCTCATCTGTAAAATGAGGTACCTGGAAACAGCAAAGCTTTTGGAAATTTAGACAACCACTTTTTTTTTTTTAAATAAAGTAGAATAGAATAAAAATATTAATACTCAAGGTAATTGTTTTTTTTATGAAAATTTAATAAATTTATACATCCATATGTCTGTGTACACAATGTCTCATTTTAATTTCTTACTGGGAGTCACTTTCAATGAGTAGGAAAACCACTGAATTATAACATCTATAAGAATGATTCTAGCCTCAGTTTCTGTGGTATAAGCCACATTATGTAAAATGAGCATTTGAACCACTTAGTTTAGAAACAGATGCTGAAAGGACTGGAATTGCTCTGAATGATATAGTAGCCATTAACCACATGTGACTATGTGGTTAATGACATTTAAAACAATTATAATTAATTGAAATTAAATATTCAGTTCCTTAGTTATACCAGCAGCCATTCAAGTGCTTTACAGCCATATGTGGATAGTGGCTACTCCACTGGAAAGAGCATAGAACATTTCCATCATTTCAAAAAAGTTCTGTTAGGGAGCCCTCCTCTGGAATTGTCTTGTGCATTTACCAGTGTGTTAAACCTAGCCTGATTAATGCAATCTTGGAACTAGTAAAATTGATTTGATTAAATTCATGTCATATAGATGAGGAGAAAGCTCCAATCTTAATTTATGCATTAATGCTTTATTCACACAACATTCATTTCACCATTTTGGACTGTTTCCTTGCCTTGTCATTAAATTGGCGCAGCTTCTTATTCTTCCATTGCATTCTTTTCTGGCTTTTATTTAAAATTACAGTCTCATGTAGGTGAACAACGTACTCCAATGCTTTATTCTGCTTTCACGCATTTTCAAAGTTTCTGTGAGGTCATGCTAAAAAGGGCCTTTTCCCCCAGAGCTCTGAATGTTTCATTCATTTTTATTTCTACGTGGTACATGTGAAATAGGAAAACATGAAAAGAAAGTCTCTGGTTGTGGTTGCTTTTCAGATGTGGGATTTCTCTTATATAAACCTGTTTACTCTAAGACCATTATTTACGATGACTGCCATTTGATAAATATATGAGGTTGAAATCATGTTTTAAATAAATAGTTGTAGCATCTTCTAATTGCATTGTTCAGAAGCATCACTAAGATTTAAGTCAAAAGTATGGATTTACTTCCTGGTCTTGGTGTTAACTTGCTTTGTAACTTGGACTAAGTCTCTAATTTTTTTTCTATGATATTTTTTTCATTCATAAAATAAAAACAATTCTACCTGTACTATCTCCCTTAGTGGAGTTGTTGTGAGGGTAACATGCAGTCTAAATAAAATATTTTCCCATTGAGAAGTGTTAGAAATGTCATTACTTTAATATTTTGTTTTCCTTAGTTCATTATATATGCCATATATATTCACCACTTGACACAGTATCAGGGTCATAGTAATGATTTCATATTTGTTAATATATGGATGGATGGATGGATGGATGGATGGATGGATAAAAAAATGCACATGTCAACTCTAAATTATGAAAGACTAAAAATATTCTTAAATTAATAAATACACATAAATATAACATTATATGAACATACATATAAACATAAATTTCATTGATTTACATTCTACCTATTCAAAAGAGTGTTCATGATAGCATGGCAATTATTATGTGACATAAATATCAAGATGTATTTAACTTTAGAAACTCCATATTTAAATATCTTAAGCTAAATCTGATTTTCTCACTAACATATTATGTGAACTTGGGCAAATAACCTAGTCCACAGAAAGCATTTCATTTTGCAAACCACAGCTTAAAGACATCCACTGTAAATTAATCTCTGCCCCAACTTTGTTAGTTTGTTTCTTTTTTGGAGAGAAGGACGTTCCTCAATCCATTAAGCCCCATGACTACAACTTCCATCACTTCTCTGATCAGTATTTTGCTATAAATACAAGTGCATATACTAGTGGCTATTTTAAGATATACATTTGATCACTGATCATTAAAATAGGACATTATAAACATTATAATAAATAGAACATTATAAATATTATATAAACATCTCTATGTATAGTGACCCTGTGGTATGTCCTTCACCCTTCACATATGCATTCTTCGGGACCACAGATTTATTGACAGTGATATAATGAACCTGTCTCTGACCTTATTCTAAAAGAGTGAAAAATAAAAATAATTAAAAAGTTAATGTGAACTTTTTTTTATTGTCCCTAGCTTAGAAAAGGTGAATAAAAGTCAATTTGAAGGAACACATATAAAAATGTTTGGAATCATAGCCTTCAATAAATGTTAACTATCCTTATCATTTTTATTTTTAAGTGGAGAAACCAAATATTCAAGTTTACTCTATTGGTATAGCCCCTTTAGATTATTAAATAATAAAATCATAAAAGATGTATGGGCATATATATATAAAACATAAAGAAAAACATAGAAAAGCTATAGTTTTACATAATATTTATAAAAATACTAAATTATAAAATGTGAGAACTACAAAGACCCTCAGAAGTCCCATAATCAAAACTTCTGATTTTACAATGAGGAAATGGTTTTCTAGGACATGAAGGTTACCCAGACTGTGATCATTTATCTTATTTAAGATGAGAGTGATAGTGCAAGTGACTCAGATCTTGATATACCAGTATCTTTTCATTTAGTTTAATAATATTCTTCTTGGCTTGAAAATTCTAGAGGATACACTCTCTTTTCAGAAAAAATAATTTCTTCAACCCAAACTTGGTTGAATACATTTTATTGGCTATTGCAGCATCTGATATTTTGGAAGGCAGTGATGTAACTGTAGAAAGGGAAGGGAAAAGTACTGAAAATAAAGGGGTCAGCATGCACAAGAGCCTGGAGTCAAAACCAAGCAAGGACAATAAAACAAAATGCAGCATGGCTGGTGCATAGATGGGAAAAGAGGGGAAAGGGAAGGCTGATAAATGAGCCTGGATAGAAGAAGACAAAACCATACAAGGTCTGGTAAGCTGTACCAAGCCATTTTCAAATAACCATAAATACTTTAGTTCCAAATTGTTCTCCAAGGAAATGAAAACATAGAGGCAAGTAAATGGTCACAAATGTGAGGATGTATAAAAAAGAGAAAAAATGTTGAAATGACTGAGAAACTCAAGGCGAAGAAAGCCTGGAAACTTTTGGTGCAATCATTTGAGAAGGCAAATTAGAAAGAGACATGGAGTCTCAGCATCACAGAGTAGTGGGGGATATTTTACCTCTTTTAGAAGGCTAAGTAATATTTGTTATATATTCTCCACACAATCACAACACACTATGAAAGCGGAAAGATTTAGTGACTAAATGAAAACCATGAGTTAAATTATAAATATTGATATTAAGAGGTGAAATGCAGATACTAACTGGATCAATTAATTTGCATATTTAGCATTTTATACTAAACTCAGTAAAAATTATAACCTTAAAAACAGTGAATAAAAGTTACTATAAGAATTGAATTTTTTTAGCATTTTTTTAGTCAAAGATTCCTATGAGATTTGGGACTCATTTATTTCATGTAAGTTTTAAAATATTTTAGAAGTATAAAACTACCTGAGAATTTTAAGGCTCAGAGAATCCAAAGAGGAACTACTGATAAAACACTATAGCAATGTAGACCTGGACTACCAGAGAGGTATTAGACTTTAAAATGAAGACTTTGGATGACATTTTTTTAAAAAGAGACTAGAAATTAGAAAAGTAAAATCTGTAATATTAGAAAGATAATACTGCGTGTAATAATAAACCTGTAATCAACATAAAAAACATAATGGAAATAGTATGCCAGAGTAGGGAGAAAGACAATGAGTTTCGTCATGATTCCATTTCTAAGCTTTATCACTCATTCCATCTGACAAAAAAAAAAAAAAAGTCTTTTTTGTTTAAAAGAAAAACAGTTTGTCTTGTTTAATGTTACTACAGAAAGTTTCAGAGACAGACTTTTGAAGACTAGTTTTACCTTCCAATCCATAATTTTGTCATTAAAAAATTCAATATTGTTTGTTTCATGTTTGAACTTTAAAGTCAATAAAGATTTATTAGAGAAGGATAAAACTGCTAATTGTATATGTAACAAAATAAATTAATTTAAAAAATTAATTATTAAGATTTCTATTAGTAACAAAAAAAATTTTTTTGTAACTCAGTGTTAGGTTTAAAATGAGTATTTTGCTTTTATCTACTTATGTCAATTAATAAGAGACTTATTAATAACTTCCAATGACCTGCTTCTATAGCTTCTCTCTGCTTATTCACTTGCTTTTTCTGTTCCTGTGTAAGTAACTGGTCTAGTCTCTCTAATTTTAAAGTTACCACCTTTAAGTGTAAGAATCATTATTTACTCATGCAAATTTCCTGAGAGATTAACCACAAGGTCTTAATGATTAGAAATTTATCAATTTAGTTTTGGACCAACAGCTTTACTAAGAGTCAACTGAATTTTTTTTTAGTCCATCCTTCTTGTTTATTTATTTGTTTGTTTGTTTGCTTGTTTGTTTAATGGTAACATTGGTTAACGAAATCCTATATGTTTCAGCTATACATTTTAACAGTAAGGCATATATATATTTATATTGCGTGTTGACATCTCATAATTAGATTTCTTTCTGTCACCACATATTTGACCTCTTTTACTCCGTCTACCTCCCCACTTCTCCCTCCTCCCTCTTCCTCCCCTCTGGTAACCATTAGTCTATTGTCCATGTCCATGAGTCTCTGTTTGTCCTGTTCATTTGTTGCTTTTAGGTTTATATCCCACATATAAGTGATATGATGTGACTTTTAACTTTTTCTGTCTGGCTTATTTTGTTTATCATGATTATCTCAAGGAACTGAATTTTTCAATGCCAAATATTTAGCAGTTTTATTAATTTGGCATTTTGAATTTGTCATAAGTGGTTTCTTAGATAGATTTATGTTATGTGTATCGCTCCATGATAATAGTGGGTTTGGTAGCACTTATTATAGTTCAATTATGTGTAAAATAGATATTCACAAAATAAATTCCAGTTTTCTGAAACAAAAGATATTAAACATTTTTCAAAATTTTGGGGGTTGTCAAACAAAAGTTCACATTGATCAAAGATGCCACACTTCATATACTGAATAACATTGTGTGTGTTTTTTTAATATATTCATCTAGGTTATATGGAAGTTAAAATATTATCCAATTGAAATGCATTTCAGCCCACTTCAGCCAAAAACTAAACTGTTTCATTCACTGTTTTACAGGCTGTGTATTGGTAATAGAAATAGAAATCTGCTCATTTTACAAATATTTTTTTATTTTATTAAAAATCTCTATGATATATGTTAAATTAAACATTCTATGCCTCAGTTTCTCATATGGAAAGTAGGAATTTTAAAACATTTACTTGATAAGGTTATTGTGAAAAATTAATTTAATAAATATATAATACGTGGAAGAGCACATAGCATATAGCATTTACTCTTGAAAATATTAATAAAAATACTATTACCCTACAGGAAATATACATCCATTTTGTGGTACGATTTGTTAGGGTATCATTAACCCTTATGTGAATACTCCATAAAGCACTTACCTGTTCTACTGTTGATGACATTTTATTTCAGTTTTTGAATATTATAAACAATGCTGCTATCTTCTTATACATGTGTCATTGTGCACATGTGCAAGAGTTTCTTTTGGGTGTACATCCAAGAGGGAATTGCTGGGTTATGGTACATATAGTCATCTTTGGTAGATAATGCCTAATAGTTTCCCAGGGGCTTGTATCCACCATACTTTCAGCAGTATATGAGAGTTCTAGAAGACTCTATCTTTTAATTTTTAATTTTAGGCATTGCGATGGTGTTTAATGATAGTTTATTTTGGTTTGAGTATGCATTTACTGATTATTTATGAGGTTGACCATCTTCTCATATGTTTGCTGGCCATTCCTGAAGTGACCAAGCCACTTGCCTATATTTTAAACTTTTAAATTCAAATGTAACCCACCCAGACATGGTTCCATAGTGTAGCAGTTAGCACGTCTGCTTTACATGTAGAAGGTCCTGGGTTCATGCCACACTGGTCTATGACCATGTGACCCTGAACAAGCCCGATGTCTGATCTCGGAAGCCAAGCAGAGTCAGGACTGGTTAGTACTTAGATGGGAGAACACTTGGAAAGACCAGATGCTGTAAGCATAAATAATAATAATAATAAAAATAAATAAAATAAAATGTAACCACCCATAAACTTTACAAATTCTCACACAATAAATTAATGCAAAGTGGATGTTCCCATTGTTATCTACCAACCAGATCCAGTAATAGATTCAGTGCCTTAGAACATGCCTTTGTACCCACTCTCAGTTATAATTTTCCTTCTAACCAATTGATCATTATTTAAATTTCTAACAACATAATTGATTTCCACCAATTTTTAAACTTTGTATAATTATTCAAAATATATATTTTTTGCCATCTTTTTTTTTACTTTATTTTTCATCTGCAAATACTTCTTTTTAAAACTTTTGTCCTTGTGAACTTTACTAGATATTAATCATCCATTGTCTCAGCATTGCCATTTATTTCTTCTTATTTATCTATCTATCTATCTATTTATTTATTTATTTATTTTAAATATTATAAATAGGTTTTATTTGTCACCATTAAAAGTCTACATTTTAAACATATCTTGAACTGAGGTCTCATATTCATCAGCTTGTTCAACTTTAGCCCATGTCTCATCCCCAGTAACTTTTCCAGAACTGTTACCTCCACCCTGAAGCTCCATGAATTTTCCCAATTCAAACTTGGGTTTCTCCATTTTGACTTTTTTAACCAAGACATTATGGAGTGGATAAACAGATTGGCAAGCTTTTTTCTGTCTTTGTCAATGCTATCTGGAATCAATTTATTGATCATGTCTTTCAAGTAATTTGTCTGCACCTCTAGGGTCATGATTTCCATCATTTTATTCTGGATTTTGCCAACCTATTGATGCTGAGCATAAGCAGTCTTCTGAATATGATTGTTGTGTTTTTGTTTGTTCGTTGGTTGTTGTTGTTGTTGTTGTTGTTGTTGTTGTTTTTGTAGTAAAACCAACACAGAACAGATGAAGTAAATAACTATTGGTAGTCTTATATCAACATGATCTTCAGTCATGGTCTGCCATTTTTCGACCATGGAGCATTTTGTCACAGGTAAGATTCATGATGTGGAAATTAGGTAAATTTTGCCCTGAACATCCTCAATAATCAGCTTGAATTTTATAAATACAACTTCATCATTCTGCAGATCAACTAAGCTCACTTCAAAAACATGATCTTTGAGATTGTAAAAAGTGATTTTGGTTCCTTGAGTTCTCATGACTAGTGTTTTCCCAATATTTGTTATATTGAACATAGATGGTGCTTTCACATCATACCAAGCTTTCTTAGAAAAAGAGTCAACCACTTTTTCTTGTCTCATTTTTTGCCACCTTTCATAAGGTGTTTGTTCTTGCCAACTGCCATGGTACCAAAATCAGCATTGTCTTTTAAAAATAGCAAATTTCTTAGGGGAAACATAGCCCCCAATTCTTGGTTTATCTTTGAAATTTTTACTTCTCTCAGATTTTGGCCCTTCACTGCATTCTAAGCTCTCTATGGCCTTCAAACTTATATTTCCAGTTTTACTCATTGGGAGATATAGACTAATTTACCCAGTGTCAATTACTGAAAGCTAAAATCTTAGTTCTACAACTTAACATTTACCAACCCATTTTATTGTACTTTATTAATTTTTCTTAAGTTTTTTCTTATACTTTATTTTATGATTTTATATTGAATAGAAAAAAATGCAGTTTCCATTTAGCAGTTAGTATGAATGCATTACAGTCAACATGGAAAGTCAGAAGCATTCCTTTCAGCAATTTTCCCTTTTGCCTTACTTTTGTTTTTCCTTAAGTGATTTTTTGACAGGGGCTATAAAAAACAAAAACAAAAACAAAAACAAACAAACAATGACAACAACAAAAACAAACCTTACCTGAACTATTTTGAAGATCCTCAAGTTAATTCTCCTCTTTACACTAATAGCTACCTTTCCTTACATGTACAGCATGTAGTAGGCACTATGTTAAGCACCTACTTTTTAAAAAAAATAGCCTTGAAAACAATTTGACAAGTACGTTATTCTATTTTGTTAATAACAATCTGAATCTTAATCTGAATCTTAGAGAATATAAATGTCTGAAGTCACATAGTTACAAAGTGTTAGCAGTAGAATTTTACTTCAAATTTGTCATTGATAAAAAAACTATCCAATTAACTCCTATACAAATTAAAAACAAAGTAAGAAATAAACTATAAACCCTGAGGTGGGAGGAAAGGTCATTTGTTATTGATAATGTTTATTTAGTTACTGGCCTTGCTATCATTTAGGAGTCTGTAATTTAGGAGAAATATGTAGAAATTAGAGCTATAAATTCAGTGTTATAAGATTTCATAGGTTCCCACCTATGTTTTAAAAGTCAACATGGCTTTCATATTCTTGTGTTTTTGTGAGTTCTCATTAATTTCATGGAATGAAGTAATGAATCCATCTATTAAATGAAATATCATAATCAGAGTTCTTAAACTGTTTATAAGCTGCACATTTTTGAATTCTATGATTTTTGATGGTTCAGTTGAAAGTCCTAAACATTAAAGAATTATGAAAAAAATCAGCAGCAATTATAATATGATCACTACTACAGAGTAATTATCTCACCATGTCTTTATAGTGTTTACACTTATCCACCTATCCCTCTGGCTGTCTTCTGCACTGTCACTGTTTGAGTGAAAGTATTTTTTACACTGAAGAAAATGTTACATAGGCTTGAATAAATTCAATCTCTATTGTCTTCTCAATGCCACCAGTCTGTGCTTTTCACCTCTTCCTTGAAACACACTAGACTCGACACATGAAAGCTAGTAGAATTCGATGATATATACATATATATATATATATATATATATATATATATATATACACACACACACACACACACACACACACACACACACACACACACACAGAGAGAGAGAGAGAGAGAGAGACAGAGAGACAGAGACAGAGACAGAGAGAGAGAGAGAGAGAAAGAGAGAGAGAGAGTTAAAAAAAAATAAAATTTATTGATCAGAATTCGGTAACATAGCTAGAAATGGTCCATGGCAATGGGTAACTGTTAAGGACAACTGCTCAGGAGAATTAAACAGAGTTTACTAATAATAAGAAGTACATGAAAAAATATATATACCCTATGTTTGGTCTTAAGGGTGAGTAAGATCTTTTTCACATACATTCTTATTTACAAATTCAAATTCTCTGTTATTTAAAAAAAAAAAAACAGAAAATAGAGTTAGACTAAGTGAACAATTTTTATTTTGAAGAAAAGAAAAGGAAAAACTGAAGATGTTAAGATGTTTTAATTTAGCAAATGCTCAATAGTGAGTATAATGAGATCTACCAACTTCATGACATGTTCAGGAAACTTCCTGTCATTGCTCATTAGGCTTTAACTGAGTATACATTAGTCAGGAATCCATCAGTGACTACTTAAATAATCATTAGTTAGTGCTAATTAACTGTGTTATAGAATTTCTTCACAGGTTGATCTAAATAAGCAAGCCAATAGCTGTACAATTTGCTACAAGTTCGTACCAGTTCATTAAGCCAGGTTCTGTAAGTTTGAAACATTTAAGGTGGGTTTGTATAATCTGGCAGCAACCAGAGTTAGAATGCACACCGAAAGTCCATTGTTGTTGAGAACGCATTTCCTAGAGATTCCTAAATTTGAGTATAGATCTAAATTGATTTAAGTTTATCTTGGATCTATAATATGGAGAAATAGAAAAGATATAGTCTTTATGTGTATGTATAAAACTAAGGAGCAGAATGAGGTAATGTTGATGGGAGAAAAAACAAAACTCAACAGGATGCTTATTATATTATCCCCTTGTATTAATTTGAGTGCTTTCATTTCAATGATGAATCATTGATGTAAAGAAGGGGCTTCAGTAAATATATACACAGCAGAATACTAAGCTCACTAGGAACTAAGGCAGCACTCGTAGAGAACACCATCTTCCTCCCTCTTGTGGAGCCTCTTCTTCCCATGTTGGACCCATTAATTCCCTGATTTTCTCCCCTACATTTTCTTTGATCATTTATACTCTGTTTCTTCATAACTCTACTTTGCCCATGACTCCCCTGGCCTTTTTAACTTTAAGTCTACTCCATGGACTTTCAGGTTCACTTTCCAAAACTGTCCTAATTTCAGGAGCAGGCCCGGTTATGTCAGTACACCTGGCTCATTACAGACTAGCTGCAGTTAACTGAGGTACACATCACTGGTCCAAAATGAAGCTGCAAAAGGTGAACAAGCACTGATGGACATATATAGCACAATTATTTTAAGTTCTCTGAAGAACAGTATTTTGACTGAAATCTAGACTGTTTATTTTTTTGGTCAAAGTTTCATTTTTTTTTTTTTTTTTTTACTCTTCAACTCCAAAACAGAAATGGTCAACAGTTTCATTTTAAGGCTTTAATTGGAAACTGTATTTTTATAGAAATATTTCTGAAATTTGTATCCTGGTAAAATGCTTACTTTAAATTTTACATTACTGGATACCTAATTCTGGTATTGGCTTCAATTAAATATGACATTGTTTTTTCTAAACTGTATATAATTTTCTTAGCTATATTATATCATCATACAATTTTATCTCAGAGATTTAGAAATTTTAATAGTGACTGAAAAATTTTCTAAATTGATAAATTACCCTGAGCTTTTGTAGAATAAAGATAAAATATAAATTTGAAATTATTATTATGCTTATATTCATTAAAATCTAAGTTGAAATTATCCTGTAGATGTGAGTATATAATACCAACATCTAACAGAGAAATTTCATAGATTTGCAATAGCCTTTTCCCTTGTAAAACTGGATGCATTCCAGAAAATATTTTTACAGCATAATAGCATATTCTTTTCACATATCAATACTTGGTTGTAGATGCCTCTTTGAAAAAAAAAAAAAAGCAAGATATAAGTAACCTTGGTACATTTGGTATATTTTCAGAAATGCCTGACATAAGACATTGAGAAGATTGTCTCAAAAAATAATATAGCTTTGTCTGACTTACTATAATGCCATAAAATCAGTATCATGCATATTTAAATTATTTAGAATTTTATTTCCAAAATTTCTTCTTTAAAATCACAAGTCCTAAAAAATACTGCCAAAGAAGCAGAAATAAGTTTATTTTTCAGTTAATTTAAAATAATGAAAAACTATGGGCAACCATGGACTTAGATTAACATACAAAAATAATAGATTAAAATTCAGGTTATCCAAAATTAAACCTGACATAGAAATGTTATGCACTGAATCCATTAACATAGATACGAAACCCATTAATAATTTGTTTCCTGAGAGATCTAAATATTTTTTATTCAATCTAAGATTATTTTCCTCTTCCTTCAAAATAGAAATTAATTTAAATATTTTTAACTATGTGTTATTTTTAAAATAATAAAATAATTGAAAATCTAATAATTCGAGAACATATACACATTTTCATCTTAAACAAAATCAGAATTTAGACAGGCCCATTGTGCTTCATCATGCTTGCAATGATAAATATATATGTATCTAAAGTCAACTGAAATTTAAAAAGTATAAATAAATAGAGAGACATAACATATTCTTGGATTGGAAGACTCAACATAGTAAATAGGACAATCTTTCTAAACTGACATATAGGTTTAATTAATTCTTATAAAAACTTCAGCAACCTGGCTTTTTCTACACACAAATCTTATTCCAAACTTTATATGGAAAGGCACAGACTAGCTAAAATAGCTAAAACATTCTTAAAAAAGAAAAGTTTGAGAAATCATTCTACCAATATTAAGACCTACTTTATAGCTACAATAATAATGGCAGTGCTGTATTGGTAGAAAGATACACACATATACCAATGGAATAAAATAGAAAACCAGAAGTGGACCCACACAAATACACCTGGTACATTTTTGATAAAAATACAAAAACAATTAAATAGAGAAAATATATTCTTTCCAACAAATCGTGCTGGAGCAATTGGACATTCATAGTTGAGAAAATGGAACTCAACCTAAACCTCATACCTATACAGAAATTAACTCAAAATGGATCATGGAATTACATGTAAAACTAAAACTGTAAAACTTTTAGCGGAAATATAGAAGAACTTCTTCAGGATGTATAGATCACTACAGAGTTCTTAGACTAGACTAAAAGCATAATTCATAAATGGATATATTAATAAACTGGATCCCATCAAAATCAAAAACTTCTGCTCTGCAGGAGCTCATGTGGAAAGGATGAAAAGAGAAGGTGTAAACTGGGAGAAAATATTCACACATCCCATATGTGACAAAGGACTACTATTTGAAATGTATAAAGAACTCTTGATATTCAACAGCTAAAAAATTTTGAAAATGGGCAAAAAACATAAACATAAACATAAACAGTGAAGAGGATATAAAAATGATGTATCTAACATCATTAGCCATTAGGGTCATACAAATTGAAAGCACAGTGAGATATCACTATAAATCTAACAGAATGTTTAATATCTATATATAAAACACCAAATCCTGGCAAAGATATAAAGAAATTGGATGACTAACACATTGCTGATAGAAATGTAAACTAATGAAGCCACTCTGGAAAACACTTTATAAAAATTAAAAATGTAATTATCATACAACCCAGCAATTGAATTCTTTGAAATTAAACAAGAGAATGATAACTTAAATTCTATACATCAAGGTTCATACAAGCTTTGTTCATAACAGCTTTCAAATGAAAACATCTCATCTGTCCTTCAATGGGTAAATAATTTAAAAAAAACTGTTATATCCACACCAATTAATACTACTCAGCAATGAAAATGAATAAAATACTGATAAATGTTTTAAATAATTATGGAATTGGGTAATTTTGCTGGGGGAAAAATTCAATTCTAAAAGGTTACATACCATATTATTCCAGTAATATAATATTTTTTAAATAACAAAATTACAGAAATAGGGAACAGATCTGTCATTGCCAAGGGTTGCATTCAGGGGCCCAGGTGAGGGAGGGTGGTGGACGAGGCTATAAAAGGGCAACATGAGGGATCCTTGTGATGTAAAGTTCTGTATCCTGACAGTATCAGTGTCAATTCCCTGGATGTGATATTTCACTACAGTTCTGCAAATTGTTCACTTAAGGGAAAACAGAGTAAAGGATACATGGATGTCTATTTACTTTCAACTGCAATTGGATTTACAATGATCTCAAAACCAAAAGTTTAATCTAAAAAAATATCAAAAAGTAGACTGAACAAAGATGATCGTAAGTAGAAATAATGGAAGAAGAGTGGCAATTCACAATATTATTTCTCTCAACCCTGTTTATCAAACACAAGGAGGTCTAATAATGAAGATTTTGGCTGAAAATATAACCAAATCTTGTAGCAAAAGTGCCAACACAGTAATTAAGAAACTTAGGTTCAGTCCCAATTCATTTATTGTTTGTGAGGTCCCGGGAAAGTAACTTAGACTGTATGGATCTCAATTTCTTCTTCTGAATCTAGAAGACTATAAACAGAGTACATGATTAGACTAGATGACCAGAATTTAAGACTATTTGAATCAGTCCTTAAAATCCCTTTAAATTAAGACTTTAAGTTCTGAGAGCTGTTGGGTTCCATGCAATATTTGAATTCCTAATTAAGCTCTAACATATATGTCTTGAGATTTCTTCTTTTCTTGTGTTTTTCTTATTTTTGGTTATAGAAAAACATTTCATTCCTAGTTGTGCTTGTCTGCCACTGATAAAATTTGATTCTCATGCAAAGGATTTCCAGGTTACATAAACTACATGGTAATCATAAAACTGGAAACAGATGATGCTATTTGATATTTTTACAGATTGAACTAACTCCCTTTATTATTTCTTCTTGTAGTAGGCTAAAACACATATTTATTCATTGACAATCAGAAACTAATCATCTGAAGCAACACATCACAGGATATATATGCAAAGATTGACTGGAAATGATTAAGGTACCACATTCAATGCAATTTTGCACAGCACAATGAACAAAGCACTACTACTCAGGACAGCACAAGAAACCTGATTTCTGTTCAATTCATTTACCATCTGTTATCATTGCATTTTCTTTGACTGTGATGATAAAGCAGTGGTAAAGATAATGGTTTCCAGATACAGACTACCTGGGTTAAAATCTAGTCTCTCCATTTACTAGGAGTAGGGACTTGGACAGATGACTTAAAAGTTTATTCCTTAGATCTAGCTCTTCTATAAAATTGGGATAATGTTACCTATCTTATGGGATTTTCCTGGGAATTAAATAAGTTAATACTGCTAAAATATAAAATGTGGATAACAAAATGTGTTACATGGGTGTTTATGAATTAAAATAAATGAATGAAGGGCATGAAAATTGGAAAAGTAAGCAAATAGGGGAAGTATATACTCTGGAGAAAAATACCCCTCATTTGCTCTTTCAGTTATTTTATGATTCTATATATTTGGCTTATTTATTAGTCTATAACAATACTACTGCTTCCTATAACAATACCTCTGCAAAAAAAATAATATAAAATAACAACACTGTGCTTCAACACCATCAACAAAGGCAATGACATGCTTTAAGGGCTCTGGTCAAAATAAGGCATATGCCTCTCATACATTGTTAGTGGGAATGTAAACTGGTACAACCATTTTGTAGGAGAATTTGGAAATATCAAACAAAATAATATGTGCATTTATCTTTTGACCCTAATATTTACTTCTAGGAATTTATCTTTAAAGTATACTTCCAAAAATACATATGCAGATTATTCATAGCAGATTGTTTTAGTAGATTGTTTGTTACCGCAAAATATTCAAGGAACCTAAATCCTCAAAAATAAGAATGATTAGATAAACTACAGTACATTCACACATCGGAATACTATGGAGCTAGAAAAAGAGAATAAGGAAGATCTTTATGAACTGAGATGGAGTATTTTCCAGAATAATATTAAGTGAAAAAAAAAAAAAGAAAGAAAAGCACAAAAGATTTTTTATAGTATGCTACTTTTTGTGTAAGAGATAAAGAGAAATGAGAAAATAAATATTTGCTCATTTCATGCAAAAAGAAACATGGAGAGGATAAACCAGAAACTCTAGTGATTAATTACCTATGGAAGGAAGTGGAAATAAGGGAGATACAAAAAGAAAAATGCATGTACATGTGTATCTGATTGTGAGCAATTGTGTCTGTGAGTATGGATATATTTGAAATAACATTAGGTAGAAGGAGTGTCACTTTTCACACACTAGTTACCTTTTTTTTTTATCATTTTTAAATAGACTTTAGATGGTGGGTAAAATCTTCCCTCAAACCCATCAGCAGTGTTACAATAACTGACTTTCTCTCACTGATGCTTGTGACAACGATTTTATATTTTTAGCATTAAGCCACAGTTTAGAGAGGAAGAGTTAAAATCAGTGATCAAAAGAAATACACAGCAAGAGAAGTTAGTAGTTCCAGGCAATTACTATCATTACATAGTGTTATCTAAAACATAGCTCCTCATGTGTCTCTTGATTTATTCTCAGATGGACAGTGTTGGATTCTAAATGTCTTTTAATTAAACTGTAATAGTTCTTATGACATGAACTAGATAAAAGACAAAAAACTACAATTCTAAATTCTCATAAATCCCCCCATGTCCATACTTTTTATGAACCTACCTCATTAATTTCCTAAGAGATATTTTATTTGTTTGTGTTTTAGGACTTCTAACTTAGCAGTTCTGAAAGCCTTTTCCACAACTTTTTAGTTTCAAATTTTATTTCATTAACTTAAAAGGTGAACAAAATGTGTTTTAAATTTTTTAACTCATTTATCTGAACATGTTTACAGAGAGGTCAGATACATGCTTTCAAGTTATTTATAGTAGAGACCATTGTCCGCTTAAAAATATGCTGCTTCTGTTCTTTCCCAAAACTCTGCATCAAAAAAAATTATACTGCATAAACGCTAGATGCAAACTTCTGATGTAAATTTATTTCACTGTCAACTGTGATGCTGAAGCTGGGAGGCAAAAATATTCATTGTTCAGTTAACTAATACAAACAAAAAGCTTCTGCTTCTCTCAGATACAATTAGAAATCTCCATTCACGTCTCTTAAAGCAGTATCGCATACTTGATTCTCATAACAGGTCACTTCTTTCCTTTCCCTTTTTTACTCCTCTCTCCTTGCTAAAGACTTTGCTCACCACCTCCTGGGTGTGTGTGTGTGTGTGTGTGTGTGTGTGTGTGTGTGTGCGTGTGTCCTTGTTTTTAGTGTAGGTATCATTTCTGCTACATATAACATTACTGACTTCCATGATGGGAATTGTGTAAGACAGAGGCTGCCATCTTCCTGTTTGAGCTGGACATGGACTCTTACCTTGTACTCAACACGACAATTTCGTTCTCTAGTGTACATTTTATTTTTCTCGAAAAAATGCACGTCTAACTGCTGAGTGCACATCTTGAATCTCTCTCTGTAGCTGTAGAATTTTCAACAGTCTTACTGATGGGGGTTCTCCCTCCCTCCACGGATAGTCTTCTTGCTATTTAAATAAGCAGGATATGTACAAATAAACCTGCCCTAGTCAGCAGGCCAGGGATCACGCCAGGGCCCTAGGCATATTCTCCCATCTTCCTGCAGTACCAGACCCATATCTGACGGGAGAGAATATTCAGACATACCTACAGTCTACAGTTCTGAAAACACACAGCCTAATTTTAATATCCAAATTTATCAGCATATGTATGTCATTTAGATGTTTAATAGTTTATGCATTTCTGAACAAAATCAGCAACTTAAATTTTATAACAAAACTAAACACATCTAGCTTTCTATTACATGTTGAAAACTGTTTTTAAAAAGGTCCCAAACTTCAATATTTACATTATATCACAAGGCAAGAAAAGCATGGAAATACTGTGGTTAATTGCTTTTTCAGAGTCTGTTCTAAATGAAGGAGGACATTGGCACATTTTTTTAAATATTGTTTTTTATCTACGAGTGTCTTTGGATTTCATATGTGCTTTGAGATGTTTTTTATATATTACAAATTTATTTCAAAGCACCAAAAGATGTTTTCAAGAACTTGTTTTCCTGCTTTCATTTAATACCTGCAACAAAATTATGAATGCTTCAAAGCAGCAGTTTGCCATAGCATTAAAAGATAATGGGCCTCAACTATTTCATGTTTTTCATAAACCTCTTTTCTGTGTTCACAGTTGTGAAACATGAGATGTGTTTCACAAAAAGAGAAGGAGTCAAAAAGAGGAGGATAAACAATTCTTGTCCTTGAAAACCTTATATTCTAAATGTTACAAAAGCATCCATAAATCAGAGTGTTAAAGAGTGTCCTTCTATGAAAACATACAAGTAAGCATGTAGTGTAGAGATAATATGTTAAAAAATTAATGAAATAAATCAAATTGAAGTGATGTAGAGTAGATAGGAAGAGATGAGTCAAGAAAGTTTTCTTGGAGAAGTTAAGTATTAAACCCTGATTTGAACTATACTTTGAATGTAAAAAAGTAAAATATATTAGTGAAAGAATCCAGCATATAAAATAAAATGTTTTTATTTAGCTTATACCTAGTATAGAATATAAAGGATGATTAGAAAAAATGATTTTGTTTGTTTGCCCTCAAGTTTAATCCATGTTGTTGCATATATCAGGATTTACTTCTTTTCTTAAGGCTGATTAATATCCCACAGTATATGTATACGCACTATATTTTCTATATGCACTCATCTACTAACGGACCTTTGGTTGTTTCCACATCTTAACTATTGCGAACAATGCTACAATGAACAAAGAGTGGGGCTGGGAGGTGACTATCTCTTCAAGATCCTGATTTTGATTCTTTTGAGAAAATATCCAGAAGTGAGACTGCAGGATCTTATGGTGGTTCTACTTTTAATTTTTTCAGGAATCTTCATACTGTTTTCCATACTGGCTATAGCATTTTGTTAAGAAGGTAGATATCATGTGTTCTTAGAACAATTTAAAAAAGAAAAAAAAATTAGATGAAGTTGGAGGTGTTAGTAGGTCTTTAAAAAGTGAAGTAATACTTAAAAGAAAAAAAGCAGAGATAAAACAATCTTACATAATATGAGCTTTATGTTGAAAAATTAAATACTCAAACACAGAGAATTTCTCTTTACCTTTATCAACATTTAATAGCTATATAATGCAGTTTTAGGTACTTAGGTATATAGTCATGCTCTTCCATCTTCCCAGAACTCTCAGGCCTGCCCTCTCCACCATGTAATTCATGTCCATTCTCAAAGTTGACATCTATTTTTGAATAATTATTTTACCTCTCCCTCTCTTACCCCTCTAAATCAGAATTAACTTCTCCATCCTTTAAACTCCAACAGTATTTTGTCTACACCTCAATTATATTACTTATATTAAACTCAAGTTCATCATTTAATTCTTTCCCTGATTTTTGAAATCCTTAAGAATATATCTTTTTATATATATTTAAAGTTAGTACATAATGATTTGTAACTAAACATAGGATTACAGATTGTTAAATCCAGTTAAATTTTGAAAGACCTGGAAATTAACTTTTTTGATTCACATGATTGAATATTGCCTAATATACCACATTGTTATGTAATGACCATAGTTTTGAAACTCTTAATTCTTGTTCTACTAATAGCTATGAAAAGTGAAATATATTTAACAGTTCTCAAATAAAATCTCTTTTGGATATAAACCCCTATGAATGAGGAATTGAATCCATGAGGTACTCCAACAATTTGTGGTATATATTGGCATATATATATATATATATATATATATATATATGAATTTAAAAGTTTTTAAAAATTCAACATTAAATATATGTTTTAAAAGTACATATACGTGTGATGGTTTTTGTTTCTATTTTTGCCTTCTGTTTCAGGATATCAGACTAAATGCCTTTGTTGTGCAAGAAGTTACTTTTAAGCATTTACAATAAAACTTTTTGATTCCTGATATTGGAAATATAATAATTAAAAAAAAACATGGGGTCACAATGTTTTTGAAGGATGCGTTACTTTTTGTTTATTGTGAAATGTATAGAAGGACAACTGGCTTTGATTGAAAAATTCTAGAAAAGCTAACTGGTAATCCATAAAAGTGATTAAATGCTTTCAAAATACTTATTTATAATTAAAATATTCCTATCTGGAAAATGTACAAAAGGCAAAAACAAAACAAAACAAAAAAAACCCCTACAATTTCATTGAGATGAATAGTTTCCTGACAGAATGTTTCAAATGACAGCTCACTTTATTATTACAAATCTCTTCCTCCAGTTTCAACTTAATAACTCTGGAACACAAATCGATGGCCCCAAATTAATAATCAGATAGAAACTGGGCATACCTAAAAAAATACACTCCCATATTATTGAAGATATATCCAAAAGAGTCTAAAACTTTTAGTATGGGTCATTATGCTTTTTTATCTTCCAAGTTCTCCTTAGGGAGTTTTTATTTACACTTAACACTAAAAATTACAATGCAGGATTTCTGGTGGAGTTAATCACTGTACTTTCCATCTCACTTCTCAGCTGTTGATGTATCATCTAACTTCAAAATAATTAAGCTTCCAGCCCAAAGGTGACTGAGATGAACACTTGTTTTCAGAGTTAGAATTTAAAAGGCACCTCAATTATTCGATTAAATATCAAAGTATTTCTCTAAGTACAGTAGGCAGCTGAGGAAAAGCATATCGTGTATGAATTCAAGACAGTTGGGAAAGCTTACACCCTAGCTCAACTCTGGAAAATGCTTAGTGGCTTTCTCCCTGAAGATAAGCCCTTTGGTGCTCAGCCAGATGAAAAGATTCCAAAAAAGTTCTATTAGATGGGTTAGCTGAATGTCCAGATGTCATCTTTGCTATTACACATTTTAGAGCTTTGCAATTGGATAGTTAATCTCTGAACACAGGACAGGGTTATAAATTCTGGACTTTGGAGAAGAAAGAGAGTCAGAGCTAAGTGGATAGAAAAATGGCAAACTGAAAAAAAAAGTAGAACAAATTAAAATTATTATTTTATTTATAATTTTGATTACGTCATTTAAAAATAAGTGAAGACTATCAGGTTTTGGTTCCTAGCCAAGAAAGATAGACTGTTAAAGAATTGTCCCTACTACCATTAATACATGTGAAATGGGCAGTTATTAAAAAATTATTTTCAAACATTGGAAATTATCCCCAAATAGTTCATGGAAATCTTACTCAGCTGAAAAGACAGAGATCAAGTATGAATCTACCTAGTGGCTGAAATTTCTGAGTCAGGGTTTAAGGAGAAAAAAGCTAGACAGAGAACATCAAGAAATCTACATAAGTATTGTATTATTAATACTGGTATGGCAAAATAGACTTTAAAACAACAGCTATAACAGGAGACAAAGAAGGACCCAGTAATGGATAAAGAAAAGGTGGTACACAACAAATGAAACCACCAACAAAACAAGGAGGCAACCTTCTGAATGGGAGAAAATAACTGCAAACAACACCACCTCCAATAAGAAGCTAATATTTAAGATACATAAAAAACTCAAACGACTCAATGACAACAAAAAAAATCCAATTAAAAAATAGGCAGAGCATCTGAACAGACAGACACTTCCCCCAAGAAGACATACAAATGGCCCAAAGACATCTAAAAAGATGCTCAACTTCACAAGCTATTAGGGAAATGCAAATTAAAACCACAATGTGGTACCATCTCACACCTGTAAAAATGGCTATTATCAACTACAGAAAACAACATGGAGTTTCCTCAAAAAATTAAGAATAGAATTACCAAATTACCATATGACCAAGGAATTCCACTTCTGGATATTTATCCAAAGAAATTCAAAATGATATATGCACCCCAATGTCCATTGCAATATTATTCATGGAGAAAGAAGATGTGATATATATACAATGGAATATTACTCAGCTATAAGAAGAGATGAAATAATTCTACTTGCAATAACATGGAGGGATCTTGAGATTATCATGCTAAACCAAATAAGTCAGACAAAAAGGGTTGAGAACCATATGATTTCACTCATATGTGTGATATAAAACTGAAAACAACAAATGAAAAAGACAAAGAAACAAAAATGTATAGACACAGGTAACAGTTTAGTAGTTACTAGAGAGAAAGGGGGACTATGGGAAGGTAGATAAGGGTAAAGGGGGTTAAATATATGGTGACTGAAGGATATTTGACTTGGTGGTGAATACACAATGCAATATACAGATGATGTTTTATTAAATTTTACACTTGAAACCTATATACTTTTATTAACCAATGTCATCCCAATAAATTTAATAAAAAGAAAAGAAAAGAAAAGAAAGGAAAGGAAAGGAAAGGAAAGGAAAGGAAAGGAAAGGAAAGGAAAGGAAAGGAAAGGAAAGGAAAAGAAAAGAAAAGAAAAGAAAGGAAAAGAAAAGAAAAGAAAAGAAAAAAAAGTTGGCACATATGTGCCATGGCATAGTACACAGCCATAAAAATGAGTGAAATCTTGCCATCTAAGACAACATGAATGGACACAGAGGATATTGTGCTGAGTGGAGTAGGTAGGACAGAAAATACAAACACCATATGATCTCACTTATATGTGGAATCTAAAGAACAAAATAAATGAGCAAATAAAACAGAAGCAAACTCATAGATATAGAGAACATTGTATGGTTGCCAGATGATGGGGGTTGGGGAAATAGGTGAAATGAAGGAAGAGGTTAATATAAATTGGTAGTTACAATATAGTTATCAAGATATAAAGCATAGCATAAAGAATATAGTCAATAATATTGTGATAACTCTGTATGGTGTCAGGTGGGTCTAGATTTATCAAGGCGATCTCTTTGTTAAGTTATAAATGTCTAATCATTGTGTTGTACATCCAAAACTAATATGATACATCAACTGTAATTAAAAATGAAAAAATAATCGATACAGGGCTCCCTGGAGCCTTTTTTTCTTTTAGATTTATTGAGGTATACTTGACAAATGAAAATTGTATATATTTACATCGTACAATTTTATGTTTTGATATATGTATACCTTGTGAAATAATTACCACAATCTTGCTAATTAACATATGCATTACCTCACATTTTTATCATTTTTTTCTTTTTTTTAACTGCTAAGAACACTTAAGATTTATTCTGCATAATTCAAGTAATACACTATTGTTAACTATAGTCACCATGCTGCACATTTGACTTCCAGAACTTATTCATTTTATAATTGAACACTTGTACACTTTGAGTAATATCTCTCCATTTCCTCCTCTTTCCAGACCTTGCAACCATCACTCTAGTTTCTGTTTCTATGAGTTTGACTATTTTAGATTCCACATATAAGTGAGATCATGCGGTATTTGTTTTTCTGTGTCTGGCTTATTTAACTTGGAGTAATGCCCTCTAGGTTCATCCATTTATCCCAAATGAAAAGATTTCTTCCTTTTTTTATGGCTGAATAATATTTCACTTTGCAGGTGTGTGTGTGTGTGTGTGTGTGTGTGTGTGTGTGTGTGACCTTTTCTTTATCCATTCATCCATGTCACCTTTTCTTTATCCATTCATTCAAACAGGGATTTAAGTTGTTTCCATATATTGCCTCTTGTGAATATGCTGTAATGTGGAATGCAGATATTTTTTTGAGATCTAGATGTGTTTTCTTTGGATATATACCCAGAAGTAGCATTGCTGGCTCATATGGTGGTTCTGTTTTTAATTTTGGGGAAACTTACATGCTGTTTTCCATAATGGTTGTATCAATTTACATTCTCATCAACAGTACACAAGGGGTCCCTTTTCTCCACATCCTCACCAGTACTTGTTATTTCTTGTCTTCTAGATAATAGACATCCTAACAGGTTTAAGGTGATATCTTATTGTGGTTTTAATTTACATTTACCTAATGATTAGTGATGTTGACCACCTTTCATATATTTGTTGGCCATTTGTATGTTTTCTATAGAAAAATATCTATCTGGGTTCTTTACACATTTTTAATTAGGTTACTTGTAGTTTATTTTTTGCTATTGAGTTATATGAGTTCTTTGTATCTTTTAGATATTTACTCCTTGTTATTGCATGGGTTTCAAATATTTTTTTCCACTGTGTGAATTATCTTTTCATTTTGTTGACTGTTTCCTTAGTTGAGGAAAACTTTTTCAATTGATGCAATCCCAATTATTTATTTTTGCTTTAGTTTCCTGTGCTTTTGGTGTCATGTCCAAAAAGTCATTGTCCAGACCAATGTCAAGAAGCATTTCCCTTTGTCTTCTTCTCATAGTTTTACAGTTTCAGGTCTTATGTTTGCCTTTATTTTGAGTTGACTTTTGTATATGATGTAACATAAGAGTCTAATTTCATTCCTCTGCATATGAATATGCATTTTTGCCAACACCATTCTTATTATGATGTTGAATTATATATTCATTATTATTTATTATGTTAATACAGTCAAGTAATTGTAGAACATATAAACAAAATGAGGGAATAAATACCAAATATTAGAAGAGAATAGAAACTGTAAAATCATGGAATATTTACAACTGAAAAAGACAATTTCTGAAATATTAATATCACTGATTGCATTTAATAACAGATTAAGGTCTGAAAAAAAATACCTGTGAAAATGAAGGCATAACAATAGAAGCCATCCAAACTATGTACAGGGAAGAAAAATTACTGGGGAAAAAAAGCACATCAGTGACCTATAAAAGAACATCAGCTGTCCTCTAAGAAAATGTCAAGTTAAAAAAGATATACATGACTGGTATATAGAGAGTAATGAGTAAAAATATATAAAAGATAATTATCAAAATTTTTCAAATTTGGAGAATAATATAAGCCCACTGATCCAAAAAGATCATTAAACCATAAGAATAAAGATAAGAAACGCCCAATAAGCTATGTCATAATTAAATTATAGATGCATTACTGAATCGTACACTTAAAACTGATATAATTGTATTAACCAATGTTGCTCTAATAAATTTAATTAAAAATAATAATTGGGAAAAAAAGATTAGAGCTTCAGGAATCTCTCAGACAATATAGAAATACTAAAATATGCTTTTAGAGTTCCAAAAGAGATGAACTAGAAGAAAAAATATCTGAAGAAATAATGGCTGAAAACTTCTTCAATATGGTAAAATTACAAATTTAGAGATTGATGAAGTCTAGCAGATCTCAAACATGATAAACTAAATCATACCAAGACACATCATAATCAAACAATCAAAAAAATTGAATGCAACTAAAAAGAAAACAAATTGCCATATATCCAATAAAACAGAATACTCAGAAACACATAGGAAAAAAAAAACACAATGACATATGCAAGAACATAAGCAAAAATCTCAAAAGCATTGTACAAATGGAAAGAAGTCAGTCACAAAGAATAAAAACACTATTATTCCATTTATATACAATATTCTCACAAATAACAAAATTCTAGTATCGATACTTTCCAAAGCAACTTACAGATTCAATGAAATCTCTGCCAGAATCCCAACAAGCTTCTTTGCAGTAATAGAAAATTCTGTACTAAAATTCCTATGGAATCTTAAGGGACCCCAGATAGCCAGTCTTAAAAAAGAACAAAATTGGACATCTCACATTTTCTGATTTCAAAACTTACTACAAACCTATACAAATCACAGTGTGTGGTACTGGCATAAATACAAACATAGAGACTAATGAAATAGAGAGCCCAGAAATAATCCCATATACATATAGTCAAATGATTTTTGATAAGGTTGCAAAGAATATGCAATAGGGAGAGAACAGTCTTTCCATAACATAGTGACTGGATAGTCATCTGTATGGGAAAGAATAAAGATGGGTCATTACATTACATAGAAATTATATACAAAAATTAACTCAAGATGGATCAAAGACTTTACCAAACTAAAACTATAAAAATGTTTAAAAAAAATAGGGGAAAATCTTCATGACATTAGATTTGGCAGTGAATTCATAGAGATAACATCAAAAGCACAGGCAGCAAAAGAAAAAATAGTTAAATTGAAATTCATCAAAATGAAAATCTTTTGTACATCAAAAATTAAAAAGGTAGCTCACAGAAAGGGGAAAATATTTGTAAATTATAAATCTGATAAATCATTAATATCCAGAATATATTAAGAACTCATACAACTCAACAATAAGAAAAGAAATAATCTAACTGAAAAATGGGTAAAGAGCCTGAATACACACTTCTTCAAATAGGCTATGTGAATGTCCAATAAGCACATGAAAAAATGCCCAATATCACTAATCATCAGGGAAATGAAAATCTAAACCACAATGAAATACCACTTCATATCTATTAGTATGGAAATTATCCAAAAATAAATAAATAAGTAAAACAGGTGCTAATGAGGATATGGAGAGATTAGAATGCTTGTGAACTGTCAGTGGCAATGTAAAATGGTCCAGCCACTACGGGAAACAGTATGGCAGTATCTCAAAAAAATAAAAATCAATTTACCATATGATTTCAGCTAATAAAAATATAATTACCATATATATCCCAAATAATTGAAAGCAAGGTTTCAAAGTGATATTTGTACACCCATGTTCATAGCAACATTGTTTAAATTAGTCAGAATGTGAATACAACTCAAGTGTCCTTCAATGGATTAATGAATAAATAAAATGTGATATATGCTTGCAATAAAATATTATTCAGCCTTCGAAAGGAAGGAAATTTTGACATATGCCACAACATGGATGAACTTTGAAGATATTATGCTGTGAAATAAGCCAGTCACAAAAGGACACGTACTGTACAATTCTACTTATATTAGGTGTCTAGAATAATGAAATGCATAGTAAAATTAGAATGATAGTTGCCAGGTCTGTGGGGAGAGAGAAATGGGGAGTTATATCATCATCATCATGAAGGAAGTATTTCTTTTAATTTGGTCCTCCCTCCTGGTAATTTACTGAAAAAAATTATATTTTAAGTGTATAAAAGAAATGTCAGATCATGATTTAATGCTTTCCTTTTTCTGATTCCTTTTTATTGGCATTATGTCAAAATCAATTGTCTTAGAATTATCTTATATTAAAAGAAAAACATACATTATTTTGATCATTATTACATTATTTCAGAATATATCGGTAAAAATTTGTCATGGCCATGACAATCTTCTAGAACTAACTTTCTATGACATTTACTATTAAAAAATGATTAAAATAAATTACTTTTTAAGCAAAAAATATTATAAATGTTTTCTTTGTATTGGTCAAAATAATAAAGAATATTATATTTGAAAAGTGCCTTAAAATGCTTTAAGGAAAGCTTTCTCCACCTATGCACACACATATGTCAATGAATTAAGAAATCTTGAGCAAGGCATTGTTTTGGGAAGTGAATATATTTAGCTTAATCACCAGTAGAATTTTCATTTCAATAATCAGTTAAATAACAAATACACAACAAGAGTATAAATAAAACAGTCAGAATTTAATTGTTTATTGTGTGGGTATGGTTTTTAATAGACTAAAAAGGAAGGCACAAAATCAGTTAAGACTCCATACCGAAGTATTGAGAGAGATTTTCTTCAGATGTTATAGGAAGTATAAGTCTTCTTCACTGAAGTTTTAGGACAAGAGTCCTAGAATACTGAGATTCAAAGGAGGAAAAGGATATTGCAATTGTAGCATAGAGAAATAAGTAAGAAAATAATAAATTTTCATTAACTTGCCAGTTGCAATTTTTTTTTTTATTTCTCTCATCTAGGCTTATCTCAAAAAATCCTATGTATTAGACAGGGCAGGAAAGATTTTCTCCATTTAGGCTGTTATATATTTTCTCAGAAGCAAATCCAGCTGGTAGGAATTTCTTACAGAGAAGTGTTCCCTGTGACATATAATCTATATCTTAATTATCAAAGCTTTCAGATAGTTTTGAAGAAATTAAATGTGATAAAAGTACTTACAGCTTGCTAATGTTAAAAGGCTTTATAAAACATGCTTATAGCATGGACTATTTTCTCTCAGCATGATCTAATGACTTAATACATTCAGCTTTTTGAAAGGAAGAAGTAAAGAAGGGAAGGATGGAGGAAAGGTGGGAGGAGGGAGGGAGAGAAACCTCTATTTATTTGGTCTAATATGAATATGAACTAAGTTGGAAGTTCCTGAATCCAGATGTTGAAGTAAAAATGCAAACCTTTACTAACACTCTGTCCAATTGTTATAATAATGAGTTCATAGCTTACATAGCACTTCTGCATACATGATCTCACTTGATCTCCCAACAACTTCAGAGAATTATATTATCTTCACGTAGGAAAGGGTTCTGTCCAAGGCCATGTATTTCATAGGTGGTACAGCAAAGGCACAAACTTAGGAGTTTTCAAATTGCTTTCCACTTCATCATCACAGCAACTCATGAGTCTTTCCCTTTTTTTTTTTAAATTAAAGGGGTAAGGGAGTTCTTCCCATCATAAATAAAGTCAGGTCACTAGCACACTGTCAAAGTCCTAAATTGTGCGTGTGTGTGTGTGTGTGTGTGTGTGTGTGTGTGTGTGTTATTATGTCAGATACATATAACCTTAAATTCATGTCTTCTTGGAGCTGGACGCATATACTTTTGGCAACTTGGAAAGTTAAAAAAAACATTGGTACAGAATTTAAACAGGAATAAAATGAATTTAAGAGATTTCTTTCTCTACAGAAAATTAAGTGATGATATTCTAATATCCAACTATGTTTACATTTGGTACTTACATGCATTAAATGGACACTCCAGTTGTACCAGAGATTGGGGATTGAAAGCAGAAGTGTTATAATTTATGAAACACTCATATAGCAGACATTTTACTTTACACTGTATATACATTATATTATTTAATCCTATCAACAATCAGCTGTGATAGGAAAAATTACCTCTGTTTTAAATGTAAGGAAAATTAAAGGTTACTAACTTGTCTCAAGTTATACAGCTAGTTAAATGCAGTGCCAGTACTGAAACTGAGGTCCTGAGGTCTGCTTGGCTCCAAAGCCAGTGTTCTTAGCTTCTCTCTGATATCCTCAATCTCTTCAGCCATCAAAACTTAAATTTAAGAGGACATATGAATGTTCATCCTCACCAAAAAAACCTGCCCCCCCCATATAAGTGGAAATTCTCTTAAAAGAAAAGCTAGAATAAAAAAATCATCCTCAGAATTACTCTTCTATAAAAAAAACAAGATGTATTTTCCTCCACTGTGTACCATTTTTTGATTAATCACTTTGAAGTGGTAGTCACTTCTGTCAGAAATATTGAAGAAAAAAGAATACAAGATTTAGTTGAGCTAAAGGCAGTGTAGAGAAAACTTAACCTGAAGCAATGATAACTTAGATCTGAGATTTTCTCTCCAGAATGAATAGAATGGAGAACTGAGTCATATTTTAGAAGAGCTGACAGCACATGCTTTGGTATGAAGTTACTGCGACATAACTGTCTTAATAATCCTGGGTACAGAGGAGGGAATTTGAGATATGCATAGTCAGCCATGTCAACTAGGTTATATAAAGGTTACTCAAAGTGTTTTGCACTGCAAGCATCCAAGTTACTCACTGTATTTGGGATCATAGTGGCACCCTAGAGATAAGAGTTAATATCCCTTAGTCATAAAACCAGAAAGAAAGTGAATATTTGTATGGAGGAAAAATATATAGTGTTAAAATGCTCCTTAGTATGCAACAAAGCAAAATGAATTTACAAGAATCTAGCTGAAACTGAAGGAAGGGTGATAGTGCGGAAAATGAGGTCAAGCAGAAAAGCCAAGTTTTCTTGTTGGCAAAGGATGTAGAAGCCAAAGTTAATTATACAGTACTAAATATTTCCATCCTAAGACATAAAATATACTATGGTTATAGCCTTAGTTTTTAGAAATTAAAAAAAATGATATGATGGTTTTCTTAATCATATCTATCCCCCCTCCACTGTTATTCCTCACACATTCTTAAGATAAAGAATAGCAATATTTACAGAGAAATTATCAGAACTAACTTCAGTCAGGTTGGGAAGGGCAAATTAATTGTCTAACAGTATATTGGGAAAAGGTTATCTTTAACATAGGGAAAATAAAGAGTTATTAAACTGAGCTTTGTGCAGGAAGTCATACCTTTTCTAAAGAGTCAAAAAAATACCCTGAAAGAGAAAGAATTTCACACATTACTTATCAGCCATAGAATTATCATATTACATAATTCTACATCCTGAGAAAGACTTAAATGTAAGAACTGAAACCATAAACTTCTACAAGAAAACATATGGGATAGTTCCTTGACATTATTAGTCTAGCAATGATTTTTGGATATGACACCAAAAACACAGGCAACGAAAGCAAAAATAAATAATTGGGACTACATCAAACTACATAGCTTCTGTATAACAAAAGAAATGATCAACACAATGAAAGACAATCTACAGAGGGGAAGAAAATTTTTGCCAATATTGCAAACCCCATATATCTGATAAGGGGTTATCATCCAAAATATATAAGGAACTCATACAACAAAACAGGAAAAACAATCCAATTTAAAAATGGGTGAAAGACTAATCATTAGAGAAATGCAAATCAAAACTACAATGAAATGTCCCCTCAAACTTGTTAAGATGTCTATTATCAAAAATACAAGGATAAGTGCTGGAAAGGATGTGGAGAAAAGGGAACATTTGAGCACTGTTGCAGGGAATGTAAATTGATACAGCCACTATGAAAAATAGTATGGAGGGCCAAAAAAAATTAAAGGAATAACTATCATGTGATCCAACGATCCCATTTTTGTGTATGTATCTGAAGAAAATAAAATCACTATCTTGAAGAGATATCTGTTCTTTGCAGCATTATACATAATAGCCAAGACATAGAAACAATCTAAGTAACCACTGATGGATGAATGAATAAAGAATATGTGAGATACACACACACACACACACACACACACACACACACACACACACACACACTATGTATATAACATGTATATACCAATATTATTTATATAATATATAAATATATATATAGAATATATATGCTATATATATAGTGGAATATTATTTTGCTATAAAAAAGAACATTCTGATATTTGTTACAATATGGATTGACCTTGAGGGCATTATGCTAAGTAGAAGTCAGACAGAGAAAGACAAATATCATATGATCTCACTTATATGTGTAACCTAAAAGAAATGAAACTCATAGAAACAGAGTAGAATGGCGGTTGCCAGGGTTGGGGAAGGATGAGAAAATGTTTTCAAATGGTACAAACTTCCAGTTATAATATAAATAATTTCTAGGGATTTAATGTACAACATGATGACTACAGTTCACAATACTGTTATATACTTGAAAGTTGCTAAGAGAGTAGATCTTAAAAGTTCTCAGCACCACCAAAAAAAAAAATTAAATAAGATAAATATGTGAGGTGATGGATATGCTACTAACCTTATTATGGTAATGATTTCACATAATATTAAATCATCAAATTGTATATCCTAAACTTATATAATGTTATATGTCAATTATATCTCAATAAAGCTAATAAAAGAAAAAAAAAAAACTAAGAGTGAAGTAGTAGTAATAGACTGCAAGTAAAGTATATGGACAATTCTAACCCTGATACTGAACAGAAAAGAAAGAAATCAAAGATTATATACACTATTGGCCATGTTCTTAGAAGTATTCTATGAAACTGTGAAAATCTTTCAATTTCTTGATTTACTGGACTGAAATTTTAATCTGTATTATAAAAAAGTAAATGTGGATAAAAGGTTTCATCACAGTTTGGATCAACATGCAAGAAGCAATTCATGACATAAATGTTATGAGAATCTTGAGAACAAGTAAATATGTACACAATCTTAAAATTTTAAATCAGAAAAGGAAACAGGTGTCATACATGTTAGAAAACCTTGTTAAAAAAAAAAAGAAAGAAAGAACACAGGATGTGAATGATTCCATAATTAGAGAACTCAAGAGAGAGAGGAAGTACAGTTTTATTATACAAGGAGATACAAAAGTGAAAACAAGGTGCATCTAAATGAAAACATGTAAGGGCTAATGAGCATATTTTTAAAGAAAGATAGAAGAAATATATAATCAAGAAAAACTAGAGTTACACAATATTTAGTAATAGCGCCAAGAAAAATAAGCCCAGAGCTTTCCAAAAATTGTTACAGAGAGCAAACAGGAGTCTTTCAAAGCTATTTCTGGCATAAGAATATCGGTTAGGGCAAGATGGCATAATATTAATATAGAGCACAGAAAAGTACAAATTTCAAAAGTTTTACTTTCCTTTTGTATTACGTCATCAATGTTAAAGAGTTTAAGATGGCAAACAAAGCTTTAAAGCATTTCATTCTTCCTCATCAAAATGATGGAAAAACAATAACAAAGGATCTAACTAACCATTGCAGATGAATTCAAGTCTCCAATAGTCTGGTCATGCCTTGCAAATAAAACAAAGAAAAATAAACAAACAAACAAACAAATAAATAATTAGTAACATTCAAAAATCATGGAGAATATCAGAGGTGCAGAGATATACAAATTGTCGAAGAATACTTACAAACTGCTAATTTTAGAATAGATGTCCAGTGGGTAATAAAAATAAATAATTCATAATGTATTTTCAGGTAATTGTTTTAAACCACAAATACTGAAAACCAATATGGAATCAAGTAACACAAACCTCCTCGCTTTACTGTTTTTAGAGTGGTAGAACCAGCGTATAACATTGAGATAAGTATGTCTTGGTTGCAACAAAGCATTTCAGATATTTTTTTTTTTTTCCTGTGCTCACCAAGGATAAATGTAGGCTCAATAATATCACATTTCAATGAAATTTTAGCAACTGTATGCAAATAATGCTAGTTAATATTTCCATTTCACCTAATAAATAGCCCTTATCCGATCAATGGAAAGCTATGAAAAACAACTTTGCTTCTGGATTCCAAAATTCAGAATTTAAATTTAAACTGACAACTTATATTAATGAACAGAAACCAACATAAAGTAGATACTACATGGACAGATGTACTACATGGTTTTAAGAACTGAAGCAGAATTGTAGTATGAGCAAAATCTGTCCTTATAACTTACTTATAAAGCAAAGACATGGAGAGTTTTTTTGCTGTTACTCTTTTAACCTTACAAGTTAAATGTAAACCAATAAGCAATATAACACTATGTTAAGTGACAACATCAGTATTATAAACATTTCTAGAACCAAAAAGTTCCACTGTTTACTGTTTTTGGTTATTGCTATTCTACATATAAAATACTGCATTCAGTGATGAGTTGACATTCAAAGAATGATCTACATAACCTTAGAAATGAGAAGCCAGAATGGTAAGGGGTATGTATATATATATGACATGAGAAAGCTGTCTTGCTTTGTGAAGAAATAAACATATAATATCTGTGTTCAGAGCAGTTTTCTTCTATTGTTCCAAAAACACAACATGAATAAATAGCTAGATAATAGAAGGTATACAGGTTTCTCCTGCTATCTTAAAATACAGCATTTGTATGAAACATTTCGTAAGCTAAAATGGCATAGAGTACCCACCCTGCTTTCCGAAAGTTTGCCTTATGCTACTTCACTTTTATTAAAGACCAACATTAGTACCTGTTTTCACTAACTGAAAGATATCTAAAGAGAATTTTCATGTTCATGAAAAAATAATAGTCGAGAGATGGATAATAGTAAATACTTCTCATAACACTAGAACTATTAAAAGAACACATATCCTAAGTAGCAGAATTGCCTCTTGTCTACTATTTGAAACTATACACCTAAAATATCAGTTGATTTATGCTCTCTAATAATTCCGATTTATGTATGATTAAAGAAAGTTGGAAGTTATGATTTTGATGAAAATTATTGCTTGCTCAAAATGGTAAGTCAGAAGTTAATTCACAATTGCCTCTTAGAAAAGAATTTTCATTATTCTTGGAGTATTATCAATGACTTCTGAAATCCTGTACTCTTAGAATAATTAAGATCATGGACCCTGGAACGATATTGTATCAGTTTAAAACTCTCAGCCTCCACTCAGTAGCTAAGCTGATGCCACTCTGTAGCTGAGCATATTTGGGAAAGCTACTTCAGTTTCCTTATCTATAAAATGTAGATAGTCATCGAAACAACCATATTAGGTTAGATGAGAACAGCACAGGTAAATTTTAAGGTGCCGAGAGCACCTGACATATCTTGATAAAGGCTAAATTTGTCTTCAGAATTCTCGGGGCACATAATAGAATAGAACCTTAAATTAATCCATTGATTTTTTAAAATATATGTAAACAAAGGCTGACAACAAATGGACACATGGGATCTTTTGGGGATGATGGAAATGTTCAAAAATTAGATTATAGTGATAACTACCCAATTTAGTAAATTCGCTAAAAGCATTGGATTATATACTTAAGATTATATACTCAATTAAAGTATATATATATATATATATACTTTAATATATATATATAGTTCATGTATGTGAAATTAAGTAAAGAGAATATATATATGAATAAACATAGAAATAAAAAGTTTCATTTGCTAAAATAAAGTCAACATTAGAAACAAATCAGTATTAAATTTATAGTTAAAGATGTTATCCAGAGTAATTATTTGTCATACACTTGTTGAGTACCTATTGTGTGCTTAGTATGGGCAAATATAAAGATAAGTAGGATATCTTGCACTGCCTTTGAAGAGTTGTTAGTATAAGGTAGGGGAAGGCAAACTAAGGTCACAGGACAAATTCAACAGTTTTTGTACTGTCTATAAGCTAAAAACAGTTTTATAATTTTAAATTTTTGAAAAAAAATTAATAATATTTTGTGACACATGAAAATTACACAAAATTTTAATTCAAGTGTTGATAAATAAAGTTTTATTGGAACATAGTGACACTCATCATTTATGCATTTTCTATGGCTGCTTTCAAGTGACAATGATAGCATGTGGTAGCTGCATCAGGAACTCTGTCCAACATACCTTAACTATCTACTATCTTCTCCTTTACAGAAAATGTCTACCAACCTTTGATCTCAAATGGAGGATTTAGAGAGAAATAATTTGTGGTTAATTTTATTGAGAACCTTTATAAAATCCATTAGTCTTGAGTTTTCTCCTAACATACCAAATACAACTGTTTTACTAGTTGAATATTGCATTGTCTCAGCCAGTCCGACTATTTGAGGTTTCAGTATTTTAAATTCGAATAGTCTATTCTCAGCATCGAAAAGGCCTATAACTATAAAACTATTATTCAGAAAAATGCCCAAAGACTATAATGACTAAATTTTGTATCTTGGATTGTTGTAATAATTTTTCTTTAAAAATAAATCTTTGATTTTTTGTTTTAAAAAACTAGAACACAGCCGTTCAGGTCACAATTAAACAAGTGTTCCAAGAAAGAGAAAGAACATCTTAAGCAAGTAGCCTTACATTCTACTGAAGATGAATGCATAAACTAGGAAAAAAGAAGAATCCAATTTGATCCAGCTACACAAATTAATCAATACGTAAATTGAATGCAGTCAATCAACAAAGGGGCAACAGATTAAACAGCATCATAACCATGTATTGATATTCTTATCTATTTATATAAGATAGAAGCTCATACTTAAAATATATACACCTTTAAATAAAAATTGTATTTTACATAAAATGCACCAAATTCATGCTAATTCATAAAAAGTACCTTAGTGACATTAATTTCCATGCATCATTTCTCTGGGTCATTTTTCAATTCACTTATTAAATTAACATTAATTTTTCATTTTGTTGTAATATAAGCTGTATCTCATCATCAATTTTCCAGAAAACCTCATGGAAAGCCTGAGAAGAAGTATAAAGGAAGGCATTTCCAAATGTAAGTGAGGGTGCCAAGTATCAGATTCCATCATGTATATCTGTTTTTCATTAACCACATACAAAATAAACATGTTCTTGATTTTTTTTTATTACTTTCAACTACATTATGATACTAATAAAAATTCATGATTTGAAATGCTTCTTTTAATTAGCCCAGAATACCTGGAACTGTATCTTTATTTAAGGAGAATGTGTTCTTAATTTAAAACAGTATTCATAATTGTGATTTAAGATTGCTTAATTCTAAAAAGGCAATGGCAGAATCTGAGCTATTCACTCATTATATTCAATTTTAACAGTATTCATAAAAAGTAAAATAAAGTCAAAAGTATGTAGAAAAATTCTGAACTAGATTGCTCAAAATGACATGTCAAACAACTATAATTGTTCTTCTAGATAGAATAATAAATGATAGCTCATATTTAACTGCCAGAATATTCAATTTTATAAACCTTTTATTCATTTTTTCAGGGAGAAAGTTTGGATTTGTCATAATATATCTAAGACACTGTAGATAAACTGGGATGGAAGGAGTGCATTTTTAAATAATGAAACTACTTGAGAAATTTCTTAAGATCGATTCCCTCCAATATCCCTTCTATTATTTATAATTCTTCCTCTTTGAAGGCTTCAATTAATGAAAAAAAAATCATCTCATTCACACTCTTATTTCTATTACTTATTTCTATTGCAATTAAATATCAGCCACATTGGCAAAATGACTTCTTAACAAAGAAGAATCAGCAAAGTAGTAAATTTAAACTACTGGTGCTTTAAGTGGGAGGAGGGGAACTGCATGTGTAGCCTTGGAAGGAATAAGGGCTATAAGGAAAGCAATGAGTTAGAGTGAGGTAACTGGAAACAAGAAAGGGAACAAGAAAGGCACTACAGTGCCGTTAAGAAGAGAATCCCTCATATGAAAGTCCAATTAAGGCAGTGATAGCAATAACTGTCCTCCATGCCACATAAACTTTATACAATATTCTCTAAAAGAGACTGTGTGTAAGGTGGGAACTGAATTATCATTTCAGTCATAAAACAACACTATGATGAGGTTATTATTATTATTCCTACTAAACAAATGGTACAACTGAGGCTCAGAAATATGCAGAAATTTGCCCTGGTGGTCACACAACATAAGAGGCAGAGCTACCTAATCCTAGCATCCTAGCATAGTAGTTAAGAGTATAAACTCTGTATTGGATTCAAAGCTTGACTCAGCCACTTTCCCTGTGTGGCTCTAGACAAATTAAGTAACCTTTCTGTGCTCCAGTTTCCTTGTGAGTAAAATGAGAATAATAATAGGTAATATTTTTTAGGTGTTCAGATAATGTCTGATAGTTAGTAAGCACTATATAAATGTTTCATTAAACATTTTTTTAAGAGGGGGGGGAAGTAAATACGAGATGATACAATCTATGTTCTTAACTAGTTCTGTAGACTATGCTGCCACTTTCATCCTACTTTGAATACTGATCCATGCTGCCAATGTCTGATGTTAATACAAATTCAAAGAATTTATTGTCCTATTCTCCTTTGAAACATAAAAGCATGGTGAACAGACCAAAATATGTATTTCAAATAACTTTACCTAATTCTTTTTTTAAAAGTATCAAATGTGCAGAATATATATTATATAATGTATTATATAATATATATTTGACTTAAATATTATTATAAAGGGAAAAAAGAGGTGGTATTAGAATTTCACTGAAAATAAATTGATTCTGCATGATTGCATTAATCAATACTTAAAGAAAAATATAGAAATTATAAAGCTGCAAACTAATGGAAAGAAACAAATATACCCTACTTTAAATCTATGTCCAAGAGACCTTTTTTATATGCTCTGCCTTGCAAGGCAATATTTGATCAAAATATATCCTGAATTTATAGCTAATTGTGTCAGTACAATATACAACCTAAAATATACTATAATAGATCAAGGTAGATATCTGTGGAGAAAATATTATCATTTATTAAATATTTAATGGTTGTTAAATTATATTTAAAAACAATATCTTTTGAACTGGACTGTAAAGCAATTTAAAATTGTAAGATATTACGATTTCAGTTATACCTTAGTAAAAAAAGTTTAAAAAAACTAAAATTGATTAAAAATTAATAGGAAGTATCATGAAAAATATTGCATGGCCCTTCATGCACAGGGCTTATAAAAGGAAATGAAAACTCATGTGTTGAAATGCCATGAAAAACAAAAAAATGTAGATAAACATATCAACTCATCATAGACACGCTGAGTTTTTAAAATCCAGTGCTAACCTAATATAAATATTAATCCTGGAGAGAAAAGCATGCCACTGAGGATAAACAGCAACTATCACATCTCAAAGAACAAAAACTGAGTTAAAACAAACATCATGCTGGAAAGGCATTGAAAATCTCATAGTTTACATGGGACAGAGTAATCGAACTTGAAGAATCCTTTGGGCTCCCCTCAATAATATTTAAGAAGCAGGGAAGAAAAGACAAAGATTGGAAAAGAAATAGCATTTAGAGAGGAACAGAATAAGTATTCCATAGACAGAGTGGTTTTCATTTAGTTAGAGCTGAAGGAATTAAAATTAAAACCACCAAATAAAAATCTGAATGACTGATTACTCACTTTAATAACTTATTTAGGAAATGAAGATTAGCATCTGGAGTAGCATGACTAATCACACTGGTAATAAAAATCTTATATTTAATGTTTGTAAATTAGAAAATGAAATGTCTTAATCAAGCCTAAAAGAGTCCAGAAATACATATTTATTTTTAAGAAATTTTCTCCACCCATTGACTCAGATAAACTTGGTCTATGTAACCATCATTGACACTGATATGAGTCAGCTTCAAAACTGTTCACTGAAGAACAAAGCGTTTTTCCCAACACCCTAAGGATCATTTCTCAAAATTTGGTTCTTTCCTGAACATTTGGATATATGTACACATATGTGCCAATTAGTTTGCTTGTCAAGTCAAAATTGCAATTAACCTTTCATTAAACTTATAGCAATTTTCAACTTTTAAAGTTATCAAGTCAAATAAATAAAAATAGACATATGGTTTCTGTGATCCACACTGACAAAGAGCAATTTGTCACATCATCTTAAAGAATGTTCTCTGACCACCTACATCAGAATTCTCTATGATATCTATAAAGTTCAGATTTCTTGGTTCCAGGCTAAGCCTTATAAATTTTTATTACTGGGCTTAGGAAGCTGCACTAAGTGCTTTATAGTTATTATAACATTGAATCATTATACCACACTCTGAAGTAGGAGGCACTTCACTAAAATCTCCATTTAACAGATGACCTTATTAAATAGCTACAAAGTTATAGAGTCAGAGTTCAAATCCTGAATTGACTCTAGTCCAGCCACTAAACCACTGCATTATTCTTTCACTTTCTTAATTTGGATATAGACACAAGACCATTTGTTTTGACAAGATAAAAATGCTATGATAGATGTGTTCTATACATGAGTTTGAAGACAAGCATCAACAGGAATTTTTTCTTGTCTTTTATTCCTCTTGCCTACTCCTGATATGTTGAAAATGGAGCCAAAGATTAATGGAAAAAGGTAAAAAGAGTATCTTTGGCTTGTCCTCTCACGAATCGATCACCTAATATGCATAAACAAAAGAGAAACAATGAGAGCTATAAATCAAAGAAGAAAATACCCTTAAAAAGGACTATAGCTTCCCTATAAAATAGTTATTTTAGTGATTCCAATTAAATATAGATAATTGCAGATTGTAATATTTATATGTAAAACATACATAATTTCAGATATTACAGGTATCATAAAACTCTGATAGATTATCTTTACATACTAGTTGGCAAAAATTTATGTGTTCTATTCTGAACAAGAGAAGCCTATGGAAAATATTTCCAAAAGAATGATCATATATAATCTTGTTTAGATAGAAATTATTGGCTTTATTTTACTCCGAAAGAGCATCATTACCTACAGATCTTGTCCAGAACATGTATGCATTGGCAGAGAAGTGATGTATGTCTAACCAACTAAGGACATATGGGCCCATTATTAAAGATTCCTTGTAACCTAATAAATATGCAAAGGATATTCCAGAATAACAGAAGATAGAAAAGATCAAGCATGTGCTGAACAATCAGTTGACTATGTCATGGTATGAGTAATAACTGTTATGTGCTTACATATTCTAAAATAAAAAAAAATAAGAAAGTCAGAGTTTTTTTAGTTCTTTTTATGTACCAGGCATTGTAGTAAACACCTTCTAAACATTTTTAACATTTTCTTCTCACAATAATTTTATGAGATGTGTATTAGCAGTCATAATTTACAGGAGAAACTCTACGAGGTTAAGTAACTTGCCCTTCACACAGCTTTAAACGGATGGAAACCCAATTTCATGGACTCAAAGTACAAAAATATTTTTTATATTATTTTAACTAGAGATTGTGTTTTGAATTAGTTTGAAAACAATTGTACTAGATTTGATACAAGCACCCAGGTACGAATGATACTACGGTGAAAGCCACCTGTGGATGCTGTTTCCATCACTTTCCATGACTGCAATCAGTGGATTAGCAAGATCCTGCCATTCTCATCCCACACAGTCATCTGCCTTCAGACACCTACAGGAAACTAGCTCTAGTTTATTTCTTAGTTATATTAACTCATCTTAAGAAGCCCTATAGCAGGTATTACAATAAGCCTTTTACCTGGTACTGCAGTGCTTCATTTTAATCTCTAGGAAATTCATCACCTACCTGCAGGATAATCTTTTCTTTGGGAATGATTTCTTTATTCTTTGGTAAAATTGAAGTAGAAAAGAATATTCAGAAATTTGATTTAATATAACTTCATAATTAAATAATTAAGTGCTTGCTTCGGCAGCACATATACTAAAATTAATTAATTAACTATATAATCAATTATAATTAGTTATGAACTCCTGATTTTACAGATAATATTTCTTGCAGAAAAAATTCAGATGATTTAACTCATGTTAAAAATATCTTTCAGAAATAAAACAAGGTTTATTCAGAGATAGGTGAAATTTTAAAAGAAAAATGCAAAAATTGATTAGCATTCTACTTCTAATTTATTTTCATTGGGAAAAATAAGACAATGAAGTGTTGTGAACATTAGTTAATCAAAGAAAAACAAGAATACTTTGTCTCTGTGTTCTGAGAAAGACATTTGCCTGTCCTAAGTGATTATTTTGAGCAGAGTGAAGGGAAAACCTATATTGATGATTTGCTTGTATTTTACACTATTCTAACCTACCTGGATAGTTTTCCATTTCGAAGGTTAGAAGTAATGTAAAATACAATCAAATCGTTATGATAGGTTTTCCCTTCATTGTCTGCTCAAAGCAATCACTTAGAATGAGATCGCACTAAAGACCTGTGACATATTCCAATTCATCTTACAATGAATTGATACAGAATCTGAACCTGAACTACACATAAAGTCCTTTATATCTCAAATCAAGTATGTCTTCTTAGAGTCCTTCTCTGACCTTCCTGAACACATCAAATTCCTCTTTCAGAGACCTTATTGCACTGCACATCTCTCTTTCGTAACACTACAACTTGGCATTTATTTATTTATTTATTTGCTTGTTTGTTTATTTCATTAATGTCTGATTCTCCTGAGAACTACCAAATGTCTAGAACTTCAGAGTACCTGCCACATAAGAGGCATTCGACGTATGTAGTTAAACAAATGAATGAGTGAATTCAATAACTTGTAGAAATAATTTAAGGAAAAAGTCAATAACATAGGTTTTATTGTCGTAAGTTGCTTTGTTTTTTAATTGTTCAACTAGCAGTTTAGTTACCAAATTACATTTAAACCTACATCACAGGCAATCTCTTTTCCATAAAAAAATGTAATGGGATAACATTTCAATTGAATGTGTGAAGAGGTTCTTAAATTAATCTATTTTATCATTATCATACCTGCAGGATTCAAAATTAATATTTGGCAGCTTGGTTCACTGATTTTTGAAAAATTCATCTCATATTATAGTCTCTCAGTTGTAGAAAGTCACTATCTTATTAAATAACTCAACAGGAAGCAACTAAATGTGCTATGACAGGTAGGAAAGGCATAAATTAAACCATTGGAAATATTCAGATGTTTGCTCTCTTGAGAAACACAGAAATAATGATAAAAAATAATAATAATAGGGGCTATGATCAACTGATTCCTTACTAGGTATCAGGCCCAGAAGTTCATTTATTCATCACAATAATCATATAAAAAGGATATCATCCTCCACTAAGATTTTTTAAAAATGTTAAAGACTAAAGAAGTGAAACATCTAAATTTTGAGGTCAGAAAGAAGAAAGGAAAGAAGGAAGGAGAATCTCGAACAGTTTTAGCCTAACTAAAGGGCAACATCAAGGAACTAAAAGATAAGATTTTATTCTTGGAAGTGGTGTGAAGCTGAATATCATTGGGACAATAATAATTATAAGCAACATTAATCTAGCACTTATGTTCCAAGCACTTTATATATATGTACAAAAGAATGTGTAAGGCAAAACATTAAAGTAATCAAAAACAGGACAATTTAGGACACATCAGGCTCTGAAATTCTACATGTGAGAGAATGTATCTGTTGACATTCCTCTAATTGAACAGCTATGAGGAACTGTTGCAAAGAACACAGGGTTAACTGTTTGAGAATGACGATTTATTGAGTAAAATATTATTTCTCTTCAATTACTTATCTTAGAAAATTCTATGAAATATAGCCTTAATTTTTAAAATATGATTGATTTATTTTAAGAAATATTTTATTCTTTATCAAGGCCTTTTCCCCAGAATCTCTTTAAATAATGCATAATATGTGGCACTGACAAAACAGTCCTGGAAATCATAGTTCTGGCATGACGAGTTAGACCTGAATTAGACTTCACTCTCTGGTGCTCAATTTCTCCTTCAATAATATGAAGGGATTGGGCAAGTTACTATTCTCTATCAGAATGATTTTGAAACATCTATGACTATTCAGTGCTCTCCTGAAAAAAATAACTGAAAGCATGAAAAGGAGTTAGATTTAATTTTTATACACTAATTTTTCTTCCTCACAGTACTCATTAATGCATTTCCAAACAAAATCATCTAATCAAAGACACAGATAAGGTATATGGGTTCATCCTATGAGCTACAAGTCAGATCTAGTCTAACAAATTTCACATACCATTACCACATTCACCAGTTACATTCAGCATCTACTTCGGAGAAGTTGTTAGTTTAATGATCAAGATCATATCGCATAGATTTAAATCCAAGTCCACTGCCTCATTTGTGATGTGAATAAATTCACTTTTCCAAGACTCAGTTTCTCACCTATGAAATGGCAGTGAGGATACTTCCCTTGAAAGCTGTTTAAAGAACTGAGAAAACATATATCTTTTATTTAAATTCAGTTGACTTAAACTGTGAAAGTAATTTAAGATGAAAATAGATAAATACTTTTGCTAAAACATAGTCTACTCTATATGTGCTAATTATCACATACTCCCCACACACAAAAAAAATAGGTCCAGGGCTAGACTATTAACATTTTTATTGTTGGAGATGGACTGACATGTCCCCAAAACTTTCATCTCCTCCATTTTAGGAGTTGACTAAATATACAAAGTTTTCATAAAGCAATTCAAATCAGTAGGATTTTGACCACAGGCATAAACTTATTATGCTTACACTTTAGTCTGCTCTATTTATATTTATTATGCTAATATCTCTTAGGATAGAGCACAAGAAGTTGTAGTTGAACAATAATACACTCTTTTGTCAAGTAAATGATCATGGCCTTCCACATGTTTCACAATAACTCTAACAACTATAAAGTAGTAATAGTATTATTAACACTCTTTCGAACTGCTTGCAGATCTGTACATAAATGATGAAAATTAAAAGGCAGAGGAAGAAAACAATGCTTACAGAGATTAATTTTAATATGATAGGATAGTTTTAAAAATTAAATTTCCAATTGTTAATTACCACTAATAATATGCAGAAATATAATCAAAATAAATATTTTTATTTTATTCTATTTTTCAATAAACCAATACTTACACATATTCATTAGCTTCAAATTTTTAGGTTTTATAATCAATAAATGTCTGCTTTTATTTTAAAAAATTACTTGAAATAAACTTCAAAGTCTATATATTCTCATTCTCCCTACCCTTTTTCTATTTTTCTAGTTTTCTAGGCCTTAGGTATAATGCCTGGTACATAATTAAAATTCAGTACGTATTTGATAATGAGTTTGTGACTGAATGACAGTTTTTTGTTTTTTGTTTTATTTTTTGGTTTGTTTTAATGTGCTTGGTTTTATATGGTATTTCATATGCAATTTAGTTCCATGAATTCTAATCACTATATGATAATTCCTATAGTGCATGGAATGGTATATAAGCTCTATGAAAAAACAAGATTTTCTATTTTGTTGACTGCTGCATCCCCATACCTAGATCAGTTTCTGGCATATACTATGTATGTAATAAATATTTATTGAATAAATATTGAATGACATATATAATTCTAATGTTCTTTTCATACTGAAACAAAGTAAAAAAATCTATTATTGTTAACTCATTCTCCAAGAATATAGTCAGTTATAATTTAATTACATATTAAGTTAGATTTAAAGAATGTATAAGTATGAGGGAGATTTTTTTGTGTTTATTTAATATATATTATGCATATATTTGAGGGCTTTTTGTGTGTCAGGCACTGTAACTATTGCATAGAGGGTTTCTGTTCCCATATATGTGCTAATGTATTCCCTATCTAGCATTCATCACAATGTATTATAATGAGTTTTTTCATTCCCCGTACATATCATGCTCTTTTATCTTCCATGTCTTGTCACATGACATTCTATCTGTCCTTCGGATCCATTATTCCACTCCCAACTCCACGTAATTCAAAGTCCTGCTCAAACATTCTTCCTCTGTGAAATATTCTTTCCTTGTTACTCTTTCACCCCATCACACAGGACCTCCTTTCCAGACTTCCCTAGTAACCGTCACAGGATGCTAAGTCTATGTCCATGTCTGTCTCTGCCATTTCTCTGTTTCTTAATTGACTTCTTTTTAACTCTTTTATTAATCCCAAGTGCTTAATACAATTTTTGCAACAGATCAAGTCCTAAATTGCTGCAAATTGAAAGAATGGCAATTAATTTAGCACCGTATTTTCTCATTAGCTGAAAGAGTTTAAAAAGTAGCATATAGTACTCATATCTTCTTAATTTTACTCATAATGAAGGAAACCAATTTTGGATATGATTTATTCAATCAACCCAAAATGACAACTCAGAAATTTCAGAGGCAGAAAGCAATGAGCAATGAGCAATGAGCAATGAGCAATGATTTGACATGCAGTCCATGGTAAAGTCAGAATTTTAGTAAATGTGTTAGGTATTTTGTTTCGGATGTGATTACTTGATGTGACTAGATTATAAACAAAGTAGTAACAACCTCTCTCTCTCTCTCTACATATATATATATATATATATATATATATATATATACTTTTATATATATATACTTATATATATACTTATATATATACTTATTCTTATATATATATACTTATACATATATACTTATTCTTATATATATACTTATACATATATACTATTCTTATATATACTTATACATATACTTATATATACTTATACATATATATATGTGTGTGTATATATATATATATATATATATATATATAGAGAGAGAGAGAGAGAGAGAGAGAGAGAGATCTATATAGATAGATAGATATATCCAGGAGTCATTTACTGCCTGTTTAATGCATATTTCTCAGTAATTACAATCTTGGAATTATCTTGTACAAGAAATGTCAGCTGATTGCAATTTCTACATATGCAGTTATTTTTTTCCTCTCAAGAGAAAAAAAAAGATACTTGAAACACAAATTCTTTTTTGATCCTACTTAAGGTGATTATGAAAATTAAATAAGATTTTCATCTTTTCTATTTGTCCAGTCTTTCTATTGACAACCAGGACACTGGTTAAAAATTAAGATTTTTCTTCAGGAGCACGCAGAGCAAAGGTCACACTGCGGGAAACTGACTTCTAAAGACTCTTATTGCCTGAGGAAGGAGACCAGAAGAGGAGGAAGAGGAAAGAAAGAGAGGACAGAAATGGCTCTTTCTCAGGAACAATTGACATTCAAGGACATGTTCATAGAATTCTCTCAGGAGGAGAGGGGATGCCTCAACTCTGCTCAGAGGGCCTTGTTCTGGGACACGATGTTAGAGAATTATAGGAACCTGCTCTCGCCAAATGTCTCTCCTCCACATGTGATCAAGATTTTACAACCAACAACAACCAGTAATACAGGAGACATATTCCAAATAGTGATGTTTGGAAGACCTGAAAGCCATATAAACAAATATTTTTACTTCAGGGAAATCCAGGAAAATATGGATGACTTTGAGTGTCAGTGGAGAGATGATGAAAGATATTACAAAGGAATGCCTATAACCTATAAAAAAATTTCACTGATAAAAGAGATCAACATGGTAGAAGAAATGCAGGAAACAAATCTATTGAAAATAGGCTGAGACTAAGCTTTCAGTACAAACTGCAGATATTTCAAATGTTCAAGGAAACATTTATAGATATAATTTAATTGAGAATTCCGTCAGCAATACTTCCTCAGTTTCTCCACTTCAGAAAGTTCCTTCTAGTGTACAAGCCAACATTTATAATATATATGGAGGTTATTTTAGGCATCCTTCAATACTAACAAAAGACCAGAAAGTATGCAGGAAAAAAAAAAAAAACCTTACAAATATAATGAGTGCAAAAAATCATTTAGTATGCATTCAAGAGCAATTTACCACCAAGTAATCCATACCTTACAAATGTAATGAATATGGCAAAACATTTACTCAGGCCTCACACCTCAATATGCATCAGGCAAACCATAGTGGAGAGAAACCTTACAAATGTGATGAGTGTGGCAAAGCCTTCAGTGTGCATTCAAGCCTAACTAGACATCAACTAATCCCTAGTGGAGGAAATGTTACAAATGTATTGAGTGTGGTAAGGTTTTCAGTAACAAATCAAACCTTGCAGGTTATCAGAGAATTCATACAGGAGACAAACAATACTAATGTAATGAGTGTGCAAAGCCTTTACTGTGTGTTTAAGTCTAATTTAATTAACATCGGGTAACCTATAGTGGAGAGAGACCACACAAAGGTAATGAGTATGACAAGGACTTTAGTGAAAAGTCACACCTTACATGCCATCAGAAAATATATACTGGCGAAAAGCAATACAAATGCAACAAGTGTGGCAGGACTTTGGCTACTGTTTACAGCTGGCAAGACATCTGAGAATACATACTAGAGAGAAACCTTACAAATGTAATGAGTATGGTAAATCTTTTAGTTTGCATTCAAGGCTAACTTACCATCAGATAATCTATAGTGGAGAGAAACTTTACAAATGTAATGAAGGCATCAAGGACTTTGGTCTCTCTTCACAGCCTACGAGATATCGGAGAATACACACTAGAGAGAAACCTTAAAAATGTAATGAGTGTGTTAAAGTATTTAGTGTGAATCCAAGCCTAACTTACCAACAGGTAGGTAATCCATTCTGATGAGATATTTTACAAATCTACTAGATGTAGCAAAGCTTTAGGTATTGATGTAAACTCAGGGTTCACCAAATAGTACATACTAACAAATGCAGTGAATACGGCAAAATTTTCAATTAGTGCTCATTGTTTACCAGATATAAGAATACACATCCTGTAGTGTAACCATAGAAATTAATGTGTATGGGAAAGTTTTTACCCAAAGATCTATGGTTGGGAAACATATTGGAGCAATATCTTTCAAATGTAACGAGTGTGGTAAAGCCTTTACTCAAGGCTCACACCTCACTGAACATCAGATAATCCATATTGGAAAGAAGCCAGATAAATGTACGTGCCAAAGTGTTCAGTCATAATTTATACCTTGCATATCATTAGAGAATTCATACTGGAGAGAAATCTTATAAATGTAATGAGTGTAGCAAATCCTTTAGTGTGCATTCAAGCCTAAGTTAACATCTAGTAGTCTATACTGGCAAGAGACTTTACAAGTGTAATGAATGTGACATGACTGTTGGCAGGTGTTCACACCTTAGGCTTCATGAGAAAATACATACTGGAGAGAAGCCATACAAATGTATTGAATGCGTCAAGGCCTTTAGAAAATGGTCAGACCTCGGGATCCACCAAAGAATTCCTCCTGGAAAGAAACCTTACAAATGCAATGAGTATGGCAAAGCCCTTACTTGGGGCTCACACCTCACTAATCATCAAATACTTCACACTAGTGAGAGAATTTACAAATGTATCTAATGTGACAAGGCTTGTAGGTTTTGACTTAATCTGAGTTTCTCAAATAGTACATACTTACAAATGTAATATACAAAGCAAAGTTTAAATTAGTGCTCATTCCTCACTGTATATAAGAATATACATCCCAGAGAAAAACCACACATAAATAATGTATGTGTTGAGATTTTTACCCAAAGATCAGAGGTTAGAGAATATTTGGTGTGATACCTTATAAACGCAATGAGTGTGGCAAAGCCACCACCTTGAGTTCAGGTATTATGCAACAACATAAACTGGATAATGAAAAGAAATTATGTAAATGTATGTGGCAGGACCTTTACACAAGCTTCACAATCCACTAGACATCGGAATATAAATCTTAGAGAAACCACACAAAAATAATGTGCATTCTAAGGCTCTTACCCAAAGATCAAAACTGTGGGACATGGAAGGATTTATATTGGAGAGCAACCTTACAAATGTAATGAATGTCATGAGGCACTTCACCAAATGCCTATGCCTTTGGAGTAATGACATTCACAAAGCACAGAAACTACACAAAAATACAGGACTTTGAAATACTATTAAAAAACACTGTGTCCTCGAGATTCAACCAAGAATTCATTCTATTTGGCTGTAGAAGAATCCATGCAAATTCTGATTTCTCCTAATCACAGGAGGGTATCTACAGCAACTAAATAATGTTGGTTCTAAAATTATTTGACAAAAGTAATGAATGTAGTAAAAAATTTTGACTAATTCTCACAACCAAACACCCATTTAAGAATCCATACTAGGTATAACTAAGTCTGTAGTTCTCCAGGATTAACCTGAGATACTACTGCAGAATAATTACAAGTCAAACTATGCTAAAACTCATAACATGCTGTATATCAGAGGGACAAGGATGTGTACAAACAGCCTGTTATTTTTAGGGTTTATAATAGTTAGTTATTTGATTTTTCTTGAAAAGATTCCTTTACTAGTTATGACTCTTTAGCTAATGTTTAGGGCTGTTGGTCTTATGACTTCCTTACAAGTCTTTTATGATGGTCTTTGAGAAGGAATTTATATAGTGAAAGGGCCAACTTCATTAGGTATGGTTCATTCATATTCATGTTACCTGGATAAACAAGGACATTGACTATCAAATTCATTATTTACAAATTAACATCAGTGAAGGCAGAGAATAATGTAAAACTATGATACAAGTCATCATGGTTATTATGTTCTGGGTGCCCCTCTCTAGACAGGCCACTGTAGGTTATAGAAAAAAATGCTCTACCAACTGACCATGAAACAAAGTAAGCCTTGGCGTTAAGGAACTGGGCTTTTTATGGGAGGAGAGTGATAGGTTACTAGGAAGTGATTACATGGTGGGTATAATACAGAAGAAATGGTGGTGACTTTTTTCTCTTTAATGTCAATAGTTGTTGAATATCAAAATTAGTGGAAAATTAGTTTTATTTTTGGAAATTGAAGACAGAGCAGTTATCTGAAAGGGGAGTTTAATCAAAAGAACCAGAACAGAATGTGCATGTGTATGATTCACATTTAATTGTCTGCATTACTTTTGCCATGGTTTTATTCAAAATGTATAATAAGTCTCATGTTTTAATTAATAAAACTCAATCTTTTTTTCATTTAAAAAAAGATTTTTCTTGAGAATTAAAGATTACAATTCTAAATCTGACATCTCTTGGGAAATTATCAAAGGATTATTTAAGGGAAAAGTACAAGCTACATAGGAATGCTCTATTTTGACAGCTGACATAGCTATTTTCTTTATGTTTCTCAGTTATGCCAATGAACCCTTTTGAAACATAGACTCTTTTACTGTTTACAGACATTATTTTCAAAACAATACATACTGGTAGTTACAAAATAGTCATGGAGATGTAAAGTACAGCATAGGGAATATAGTCAATAATATTGTAATAAGTATGTATAGTTCTAGGTGGGTACCAGACTAATTGGGAGGAATCACATCATAAATTATATAAATGTCTAATCACTATGCTGTACACCTGAAATTAATAGTTAATGTCAAAAAAGAAATAAATTAAGTGGCTTGGACACACATTCACTAAAATAAAAAAAATCATAATATATTTTAAGCAGTAAGAAGACAAAGAATTTCATAAAAATAGTAATATTTCCAAAAAGTCTGTTTTTGCTAAATATATCTAAAAGTAGAATAACAGAATCCATTTAATTTAAACTTAAAGGTGAGATGACAGCAAAACAGCTCTCAGCCAGCACCAGTTACCAGCATGCTACAGGGAGCCTCATAAGGTATTACTCTAAATCTACAAGTCTGGACCATCTGGGAAATGAAGCCTCTTCTGCAGTACAGGAAGTGAAGGCGCTTTGTTCTCAGTCACCAGGTACTTTACAGATAACATTTACTGATCAATAGGAGAATCCAAGCAAATACTGATTTCTCTAAATCACAAGAGGGTATCTGTAGCACCAAAATAATTTTGACTCTAAATTCCACATTTCTCCCATTCACCTTGCTCTGGGTGCAATTACTTAGATTAAGCTCAAAATTTCTATAGTTCCTCACACCTCTAAAAAACTCTATAGACAAGAAAAGTGGACAAAATGTACATGATATTTTATTTTTGTTTTGGGTCCTATTTTCTATTATCAAAAGGTATAGTTAATGTTTTATTGGCTAATAAGCAGTTTGCCTCTCAGTCTCCCATTCTTTGTTTGGAAAACTGCAAAAAGTACTAAACTGATAATAATTATATGTGGCCCCAAATAGATGACTATGAAAATAGTAATTAGCCATAAAAAAGAATGTTGATCATGAACATGTACCAAGTGGTTATTATGTGCCAAACACTTTGCTAGAATCTGTACCTAAACTGTATTATTTTATATGATATTCATATAGAAGAGGTACTAATAGGTTTCCATTATAAAAAATGAGGAAACCAAGGGCAACATATCGAAAGCCTCATAACTGTAAGAGGTGGAGCCAGGGCACAGACCAAAGTCTGTTGAACTCCAAAGTCTATATTCCTAACCACTGCTATGTCCCGGGCAAAACATATCAGGTAATCAAATCTGAAACAAGGCCATCTTATCCACTAGTATTCTAGGCATAGTGTCTTAGAACAAAAAGCTTTCCAGGTATCTACGAAAAGGTTGTAGATACAAAACAATTATTGGCTCTAAAATAGGGCTAAATGAGTACAAAATCAACATTAATTAATAGTTAACTACAAAATTCAGTATTATTTTCACTCATCAGGTTAAACTAACTTATGTTGTGATGTATATGCCATAATGAATGTTAATGTGATGCCTTTTACTATGTTATATATTACAGGGGTAGAGCCTTACAAAGTAAAGCAGTCCTTACTTTGAAAATGTTAAAGTTTATTTGCTTGTAACCCTAGGATTTTCTTAGCAAAGAGTGTTAATATAGCATTTTTGCTAATATTCAAGGGTCATCTGTAAATTTTTGGGGGAGATTCATGACAGGAATATTTACTAAAGGCATGAACAGTGACCTATCTATCTATCATCTATCTATCTATATGAAGGTCTAGGTTAGAATATCTTTGTTAACATTTTTTAAAGATGACATAATTCATGTATTTTAAAACAAAGTTGAAAAAATGTTAATTTTCATATTATGGTGAATATATAATCATCTGTTCTATAGAAAGAATTTTTTAGAAAAAATCATATAATTGTCCCATTAAATTTTACAGACAAAATCAAAATCCTGTAGTAATGACTTCTTTTTCAAGATATATATCTTTATGTATATGTTTGTTTTTTCTGACAATGAGACACAAAAAGATTGAACAATTATTCCCCACAAAAGTAACTCATCAGTAAAAGTAAAATATTATAATTTGAGTCATCATGACAATAGTTTTATACAAAACTAAGGTAATTAGAAAGCCCTGTTTTCCACCTACCATGAAACCAATACCAAGATAAACATATCTAACATGCTACACTAATGTGTTTGATCATTATTTTTTCTATCTATAATAAGTAATAATATGTAATATTTATATAATTTATACATTTTACCTTTTAAAACACTTTCACATACACAAATTTCTTTTAACTATCCAATTTTATAACTTATCCTATCAATTATCAGATAAAATTTTACCAAAAACCTTATTTAGTTAAAATCAATTAATTTGTCCTATTACCATGGCATTAAATAACAACTTAAAATGTGACCTCTAAAACAATATCGCTTGTATTAAAAACAAGAAAATACTATCTCTACCCTGCTTTCAAGAGTTTTTAGAATAGAAAGTGTAGTCACGGAATTCAGCAACAGAAACAGAAGTAAAAGGTCACCCGTGCAATTTTCATTATTAGGTAATTCTAAATGTCTCTTGAAATTTAAAAAGAACATTAGTATATAAAGGAGAAATGAAGAACATAGTAGAAATTAAACCTCATTTCTAAGGCTTGTCAAAGACAATAGGATTTTTCTTTCCCCTAAAGAAAGAAGTTAAACTATTTTTTTTTTTAATAAGCAACGTTTTTGCATGCGACTAAAGTGAGGACGGTCTTAAGGGCTGACCCCTTAACTTGTGGGATCTACCAGGAAGATAGTATTAGAATTCAGTTAAATTTGTAAGACCAGTTGATGTCCACTGAAAACTGAAGAACTGCTTGGTTTGAGAAGAACCCACCAATACCTGGTGTCAGAAATATTGAGAGCAGAGGGGAAACAGATTTTCCTTTCAAAAACACACACCAGATTTTGATAACTTATTACAAAAAAAAAGTAACATAAAATATCTAATATATTTTATATTCTATGTTCAAAGATAATATTTAGGATATATTATGTCAAAATATAATATTAAAATAAATTGCACCTGTTTTGTTTTACCCCTTTTTAATGTGTCTACTAGAAATTTTTAAATTATATGTGTAGCTCACATATTTCTACTTGACAGCACTGTTCTAGGCCATTACCTTTTACATTATTTTAGGAATATCGTTTTTTGAGATTCCAAGTACATATAGTAATTTATTACATAAAACTCATGTTTTTTATTAGTCAACTAAAAAACAAAATCTCTTTTGTCATTCAAGAGGCTGTGTTTACATAATCTAAATACCAGACCAATCAACATATGCCAAATGAGTTTCTAAAATGTTTACAGGTTCATTATCACTCTGTCCTTCAAAAGGAGTGCTTCTCTTTGTTTCATATTCATTAATTTCACTATTCTAAAACATTATTCCCTAAAGTCCACAGTCATCCAAAATCCATTCTACTCTTTGATCAATGTTTACAAAGCAAGGGGCTAAAAGGAAAAGGAATTAAATTTTCATTGTCACAGGAGCATAATCAAAGACAATTCCAATAAGAATAGATTTTTGATTAAACTATGGCAATAGCTAACAACATTTCTCAAAAAGAAAAAAATATCATATTTATATTATAAGTCAAAGTTTCAGTATGTTCTGCCTGAACCTGAAAATTGATTAATTTGAAGATTTCATGAATACTAAAAATGAGAAAAACAAATAAACAAATGAACACTTAAAGCATAATGAGTTAGCCTGAACTCAAAGTCATTTTACCTGATGGAAGACACAGTATCTAACCATGTCCTCACTAAGTCGATATTTTGAAAGCAAGCACTATTTCATAGGAGCGGGCAATAAGCATTCTACCCAAAACTATTCTTCTGACTTAAATCCTTAGTACAGATGAGACTTCTTCAATAAATAAATTTATGAGGGTCATATGCCCTCTAAGGATTGTCAGATAATACAATATAAAGGCTGAGATTTGGAACGCCTTAATACAAATCAGGGGAATTCCATTTACCACCCCCCACCATGAAATTTAGAAGTGGTTTCCAGACACAGATAATCTTATGCAATACTAACCCATTAGAACAGGATTATCCAACCATTCCATGAAAGAGTGGTCACTTTTCAATTTTCTAGTACCTTATGGACCACTGAGAGCTTATGAGGATGAGGCACATATCAAGGTGACATCATGGAGCAGATGTTGAGAAGTGGTTGATGGTGATTAGTCTATAGAAACAGAATCCTTCTGGATTCCATAAGTTACCAACTAATCACCAATCAGTTATGGCAATTCCTATTCTAGAAGCTCTTTTCAAAAGCTAAATGATGTTATTGTTGACATCATGGTGAGGTTAGATTTTTATTTGTGTGATACATATTTTAGGAAAGATAGTATAGATGTGTTTTTTAAAAAGGAAGGAGTTGGAAGACCAGAGTCTGCTTTGCCATAGAATGATGTTGTGCCAACCTCTTCCTTGAATACAAATATTCCACAGGTAGAACTAGATGGTATCTACATTCTTTTATGCCCACATTTCCAGAATGGAGGTCTGTGACCCTTGAGGAGATTTTGAGGCTGTTCTATAGAGTTCCTTCCATGAAAAACTGAAAAGTCTATTTCCACTAGTATAAAAAGAAAGAAAATAAAATCTCTACATTTGAGAAACCAAATCTAATAAAACTCAGAACTCATTGTTCTTATGAGTATGTTTTTTTTTTTTGTGAAGGAATTAAAAATCTTTGACAAGTAAAAAAAAATACTATTCTCTCCTCCTATATATGTCAATTCCCATTGTTCTTTTATTTGAGAAAACTAGAATTATGTGAACAGATTTTATTTATTTTAAAGCTGCAGCTGTTATTAATAACATAAGCATACTTCACTCTATGTGATAGCTTAAGCACTGAGAAATCAGTTAAAATATAGCACTTTTATAAAGTACTAGTGAAGCTGATTTAACCAAAGACTGTTTTAAAAACTATAATATATGTAGTAAGTTATTGGTCTTTATATATACCATGTTGTCTCAAAGTATAACTTCATTACATTCTCACAAGGCAAATTCAGGCTAATCCGCCAATTTTGTTGAATAGTTCTCCGAATATGGGAATTAAATTTGCATGTTCCTGATTCTAGTTACAAGTCCTTTTTCATAAATTTTATTCTACACTGAATTTTCACTTATGTCTCCAACCAGTCTTTATATGTATGTGTGTGTGTGTGTGTATGTGTGTACACACACACACATATATACATATATATATACACACATATATTTTAATATCAGTGTAGTTTCTTCACTGCTTTGCTGCTGTCAGAACTACTACTGCTTTTGATTAATTGCACTAAAGGTGATATAAAGACTCTATTACTCCTCTCCAGGTGTCAACACTCTCATTCCATAAAATGTGTTTTTCTTATCCCTAAGAAATTAAATGACCTTGCCACAGTAATGACACTTTTTAGCCATAAAGAGAGTATTACAAGAAATAAATGATATGGTCTTCATCTACTAGTGAAAATGATAAAGGCTCAGGGAAGATAACTCTATTTATGAACACGAGCCTTCTCATTTTCATTTTTCCTTCCCCATTGCCTGCATTTTAGTACAACACACCAATGTCTTCTGCCTGGATTACTGCAGTTGCTTCTTAACTGGTCTCTCCTTAACTGCTCTTGTCCCACTATAATCACTTCAACACAGAGCCTCCATACATTGTTTTTAATACAAACATGATCATAATGATGGCATTATCCTGTTAAAAAGTATCAATGAGATTTAAGATAAAGTTCATTTTCAGCAGTATAATGGATAAGTCCTTGCATAATTTAGCTTTAACTATCTCACTGGCTCAACTAGTGCCACTTTTTTCTTATCTTCCAACACTCTATCTTAATGGCCATTTAAATCTACTCTTTTTTTGTGCTTCAAGAGTTCCACATGTTGTTGCTTCTGCCAAGAGGTGGTTCCTTCCTCCACCTTCATCCACCCTTACTGATGTTTATATGTTTATATGTCCTCATCCTTCAGAGGTCAGTTCGGATTTCACTATTTCAACCTTCCCAAGACCAGGTTGTTGCGCTGTTATCTATCTTTTTAGTATCCTGTAATTCTACTTCCTACCATTTCTCATAATTTTGTTAAATAATAGTGTAAGTAGTAGTTTGATGAGAATCCAGGGACAATGGTTGACTCGGTCACTGCTCTATCCCCAGTGCCCAACTAGGTGTTCAGTCCCTATTTGATAGATGAATGAATGAATGAACATTTGAAGAAGAACTCATCAGTATCCAATTAGTCTTTTGTACTATGATATTCATACCCTACATCTAGTATAGATAATTTAGATAGAGCCTAGATTTTCTTTCATCCATTCATTTAACAATGGTAATTCATTCATCTGTTATATTCCAGCATTATGTTAGATCTAGAATTCAAAGATAAATAAAACAAATCCTTATATTTTATTCAGATAGTGTTTTCCTTTTAGGGGTTTGGACAGGTTTTCATGGATTCACCATATTAATTCTAGTATATTAGTGATTATAATTCTCATGTTACAGGTAAAAGCATTAAGGATTATTATCATCACCTGATCTGTATTCACAGGCTCTATTCCTCTTAAGTTAGATTTGCTATCTTAGTATTCTTATTAAAAATATAAATTCCCAAGTCTTATCTCACTGAATCATAATCTCCAGAAAAGCGAGATTTTTTTTAAAGTACCAAAAAAAAGTATTATTTTTTAAAAGATATTCTTATCAACAATTTCAAAACATTTTAAAATATTGGGATTGGCATCCTATTAAAGATTATATTATAAAATTTATTTTAATACAACTTAGTAATACTCATACATAAAATGTTAATTTTTTTCTACTTACAGTATTGTTTAATTTACCTCAAATGACTTATATGAGAAAGGGAATGATGTGTCAAGGAAAAATTCAAAGATGGTATGTGGAGTTTGGTTTAGGAACTAAAACGTATTAAAATTTCTAGAATTTTATTAGAGTTTATAACATCAAAAATAGATCAAAAGTAATTTCATTATTCTTTCATTTTTCACTGAAACAAAATAGTGTTCACTTTTTATGTGTCCTATTTTGCTTATAAATGATGAGATAAGGGAAATAGATTTATGATGCTGTTTACAACACCTCTTTGAAGAATAATACACTTGAAATGTGTATAGATTTTGTCATGATATATGAAAACAACACATATAATTTTTGCTAAATATATATATATTTTAAATGTTGGTGTTTGATGTGCTAGAGAAACCTTAGAATACTACTATCTTGGGAATTTGAAGAATTACTATGTCATGTTTCTCATTAAGTTGTAAAAATTATGTAGCAATTTTTCCTATGTTTCCTGCCTATGAGTAGTAGTGGAACAAATTTTACAAATTAATTAAATTTAAAAATATATGACTAATATAAACAATTAAAATCAGTATGATCATCTCAGCTCTCATGGCATCCAGGAGTATTCAGGTGAAGAAGAAAGGAAGATATGAACATACTCATCCAATCTATCTCTTTTCTTTCTTTCTTTCTTTCTCTCTCTCTTTCTCTCTCTTTCTTTTTATTATTTATTATTACTTATGCCTACAGCACCTGGTCTTCCTAGGTGGTCTCCCATCCAAGTACTAGCCAGGCCCGACCCTGCTTAGCTTCCGAGATCAGATATCGGGCTTGTTCAGGGTGGCATGGCCCAAGACTTAATCTCTATTTCCTAATCACCTGAGATGCATTTAAATTGTTCTGCCTAAATGTTAAGAAACATTCTATTTTTGATTAAAAATACCAATGTAACCTAACACATATCCTGGTTCAATTTCAGTTCTTTACCTTAAACTGAAGGAAAGGATTATGTATGTGTATATGTATCGTATATAATACCTGTGTGTGTGTATGTATACTTACTCTATGAAACCATGCTAGGGCCAGAGGGGAATAGTGATTACAATCCTACTTTACAGTATTTGGTATTCTGTGCTATTTTTATATAGTAAAATAATACTATTTTTGTTAGTATAATAACATTGTTTGGTATCTTAAAATATGACAAATATGAAACATTATATCTAGAGACACACTCAGACATTGACATTACATTAATATGTTGACTCTGACAAAGATATTTAGAAAACATCCTCTCCACTTCCATAATCTCAAAAGAGAAGAAAATGCCAATTCAAAAAACCAACACTTCTTTATGTTAAGAATAACATTTTCTCTGATTTAATAACCTGCCACACAAGCCAAATATGAACATGATAATAAGCTAAGATAAAATGTAAAAGAATCTCCAAAAATACTAGAAGAAATAAAGTAATATTAAGGTGACCAGAAATGTGTTTTTTAATAGAATACTACATTGCTATAACCTCAGCTTATTATAACAGCTACTATAGTTCTAGCCACAGAATTCACACCCCCTCCCCCAAAATAATTCTATATGTCACCTCAAACAAAAGTTGGGATTATTTTTCAAAGGATCACAGAAGAGAAAAATATTCGGTTAGCTCATAACTATCTTTTCACCATTCCCTGAATTTGTACAGTTATAAAGAGCTTTTATAGCAGGAAAACTATACAAAAATGGACTTGTGACTCTACAATGACATCAATAATAAACTTTATATTTAATATTATTTTTTATAGAAATAATTAATATTTACTGTCAGCTTTCCACAGTAAAAATGTCTTCATTTTAATAGCCTTTAATTTATTAAAGAATGACTATTTATTTTACCCACTAGTAATCTATAATAAAATAATAATGTATGAGTCCACATATATTTTTCATAATTGTACATTTTATTTGATATTTGGTAATAGGGTTTATATATTTTTGTTTTAAATGTATTTTCTCTTTAATTATTTTTTATTTTTTCTATTCAAAACAGTTTTTGATGAAATTACAGTATTAATATGTAGAATAAATACCAAGTATTAGTACTCTCTTTCTTCCCAGTACTAAAAGGCATAGTGGAAAAGTTAGCAACTGAAAACAGTAGATTTTTATCTTGAAGGACCTTAATGTCTGCTATTCTTAGTCAATTCAAATATCCAGGAGTAGAGGTATGATATACCTCAGTGAGACCCACATTTCATGTCAACTTTCAATCATCAACTGGCCACAATAGAGAAAATGCACAACACTAAATTACAGTAGAGGCAGAGAAAGGAAAAGGATGAAACGAGAATTAGATTCAAATCCCAGCTTTGATTTTTAAAAAGCAGTATCTCATGGAACCTCATTGAGATTAATCTCCCTGATTTTAGATTTGGACAAGAGAATTTACCCTTCTCTTATTAGGATTAAACTAGTTTGTGTGGGATAAGGTATTTAACATAGTATCTGACAGATAGTCAGTGCCCAATAAAACTGAGTACTGTTTTTTCAATTGAAACACCAAAAAAGAGACACAAAGACTAGAAGAATTATTTAAAATACAACATCTGAAATAACACATTGTTTGGTGAATAAAAGCAAAGGGCTGAAATGTAAACAGTGAATAATAGGGAGAAGAAATAGAGTGAAAGCCTCTGGGGTCAAAATTGTTATCAGACTTTTAAATTTATTCATTCTGAAGTTATGTTCATTTGGAAACTTATTCAGTCTATTTTTTTCTGTTATAATATTGTGGATTGGTACTCCTCATCTTTAAAATTCTGTCATGTAAATCTATAATTACTTGCAGACTTGTTTTTAAATGCTAATAATCTTATGAAGGTCAAATTTCTAGACAAAAATACTAAAAGTACTTTTTCTTAAAAGATAATTTCAAATTTATATAAATAATACCAACACTCATAAAAAGTTGATGTCGGAGGGGATGCCTTATTTTACAAATGATAAGTTGGGGCCCCAGAAGTGCAATGGATCCTCTTCAAGTGCAGAGTAAGGTAGCAATAGAGCTAGGAACAGGAATCAGATCTTCTAAATTCTAAATCCATGTGCTCTATTAATTTGTATTTTCTTTGTAAACTAAAAAATGTAAACTGAGCTTGAACTTAATTCATCATTACCATTTTATTTATTCTACAAATATTTGAGCAGCAAGAGGATAGAGTAAGAGACATCTGAGCAGCTTCTGCATTACAGAATCAAACTAAGACAAATGGCAAATAGCATGTTAGAAAAATCTTTATCGATATTAGTAATCGATGAAATGTAAGCTAAATTAATGTCAAGTGAATTTAGGCTAATCAAGAGTTAACTAAGCAAGGCAAGCTCACTGGAACTATAAAACTGCTTAGAGGTTTCTGTGTGTAGTCTCATGTCATCAAAAAAAGTGATTTTTTAAATATAATTTCAACATGGGAGAATTATGCAGTCAAAGAGGATGGGTCTTTTGGCATACACTTTAAAAACTCATTCATCAAAAAATAAAGTACCAAAATAGCTCCCAAGGTTTCCTATCCTCTGATGTACAGCCTCTATCTAATCTCCTCTCCTTCAGTGTACATGAAGCCAGTGAAATAGGATGAGAGATCATTCTCATGATTTCATTACTAAACAAGTGATTTTGAATCAATTAAAAAGGAGATTATCGCTTTCGGGGTGGGCCTGACCCAAGGAGTTGATCACTTTAATAGAAGGAGTTGTGTTAGAGAGACATTCTCTTGCTGTCCTGGAAGAAAGCAAACAGCCATGTTGTGAACTGCCTATGGAGAATGTCATGTGGCTGAGGACCCCATGGGCAGCCTCTTGGAGCTGAGAGGTACCCCTTCCCCAACTCTCCTACCCCAGAAAGCCAGCATAAAAATTGAGACCTTGGTCCTAACAACAGTAAAGAAATGATTTCTATCCAACAATTTAAGAGTTTGAAGGTGGATAGTTCCCTAGTCAAACCACCACATAAGGATGTACATAAACTGACACCTCGATTTGAGTCCTTATAACACCTCAAGCAGAGGACTCACTTAAAATGTGCCAGATTCATGGAAAAATGTGAGATATTAAAGGCACACTGAATTCTCTTATGAATGTAACTAAAGTGCCTTACAAAGCAAGAAAGGATTGTCATCCTACCTGTGTTGCTGCACATTTGATTTCCCCTGGGAACATGGTCAAATACTTCTCACATGCTAAACATGTTGGTTAGCTGACATGAATGCAGGCAACTCCGAACACAGAGCTTATCATACTTCTTACATTCTAAGCAAAATAATATACAAAATAATTATAACTAATAGTTATTTTCTATAATATCATATATTCTTTATACATTTACCTTCATCCTCACAATAAGTAGAGAAGGATGCGTTAATTATTTATTAAAATGAGAAAACTAAACATGAAAAGGGGTAAGTTATTTGATGAAGGATTTGATAAAGATCACACGGCTATTAGATTATGGGTGCAGACACAAATTCATGTCTATCTGCTCTAAAGCTGGTATTACTTCCATGATTTCATGTTACTGTGCTAAGGGGAATTTCAGTCCATAAAAGTAGCAGAGAATATCAATAAGTACTAGAGAACTTCAAACCAGATAATTCTTTGTTCCTATGGGCTACAGTACTACAAAATATAATGCCTTGAAAATATCCATACCATAACATGATTTGACAGTATAAGATGCTCTTATATGTAATACTGTCTTGATCACTAATTGCTTAATGCATTCATGTAATATCATTGAAGTAAAATTATACCCTGAATTATACCCTGCTTTGGTCAGGGAAATTTATGTTTATTGTTATAATTCATGAAATTCTCAAATCCTATTTATAAATTCACAGAGACTATAATATATTTAATAGAACTTTTATAATAAATTATTTTTTCTATCCCATATAAATAAATGAAAAATATTTTTGTACTTTGAATTCAAATGTTTTCTTCATTCAGTATTTTGAATTGTATAAATTTAAGAAAGCCCTTACTAAGCAAATTCTTTCAGAGTTTTTTAGTTAAGGCTTTAAATAAGTCATTCTGAAATGCATCTCTTCAAAAAGATCTCTATTTGTTTCCTCCAGAATTATTATAACAGGCTATTGCAGTTTCTCAGGCACTTAAAGGTATCATATTATTAACTCCTTTATTTTTTTTTATAAAACAATTCAAGCTTTTAAATTCTTACACAGCTTGACTATACAGCTATTTATATTTAGAAACATGTTAATTCTCAAACTGAATAAGAATCTCGAAGAGAAGGACAGTTATCCAAGGATGACTGCATTTTTTTTGGCAATATTCACTTATCAATAGTTACTCTCAAGCATTCAGCTTTATAGTACATAAATATAGTACATAACATAAATCTAAATCACTGAAGTGTTTCTCTTGATGTTGCATCAAATCCACTGTGACTCATTGCATAAGTCAAATAACCTTCATTTTTTTTCACCCTCTTCCTTACGTCCTGCTCCTCTAGACACCTGAAAATTAAAAAAATAAAATAAAATAAAATGCTCAAGGAGTATTCTATGATTGCAAAGATATAGTAAATCCTCTTAAAAGAAAGAACATTCATAGGCAGCTGCAAGCAAAATCACTGAAGTGTGTGTGGATAACATATAGCACCTGAGAACTATAAAATCTCAGGGAAGGCACTGAAAAACTAAATATGTTTGTCTGTTTCCACATCATTAGACAGGAATTCTTACTCTTA